>VZRM01007085.1:1454730-1497410 GCA_013397955.1 Grantiella picta
TGTTAATTTTCCCTGCTCCATATGGAGCTCCAGACATTTCACCTGGAGGCTGTACTAGATTTTGCTGTAGCGATCGCACTTCCGGAGGCCAAAACTGTCATTTAAGGTTCCCGGTGCATCTGTCTACGCCAGGCTTTTTTTTTTTCCCTGTTTTTTTTTTCTTTTTTTTTTCCCCTTTTTTTTTTTTTCCCTGGCACCGAGAGAGAGAGAGAGTGTGAATAACAAATTGGATGCACCTGAGATTCGGATGATTAGTGTGTTTTGTGGAGCTGGGCGACTTGTAAAGCAGATCGCTGGAGGGATGGGGAGGGCTAAAGAGCCACGGCGGGTGAATCCCTTTCCACGCGGGATGCGCCGCGGAAAAAAATCCAAATCAAAATAAAAATTTA
Source organism: Grantiella picta (assembly GCA_013397955.1). NCBI lineage: Eukaryota > Metazoa > Chordata > Aves > Passeriformes > Meliphagidae > Grantiella > Grantiella picta. Next base: position 1,455,120 of record VZRM01007085.1, read on the forward strand.
AAAAAAAAAAAAAATCGGGAGCGTCCCGGCGGCCGCGGCGCGCGGAGCCGAATATTTCATCCTGCCTTGTCATTGATTAGAAAAGAGCCTTTAATTTCATTTCACCCCATGTTGTGATTAATTTGCATTCTTTGTCAGAAGTTAATGGAGTTTTTTATGGTGCGCTCTGAAATCCTTGAAGACGGCGGAGTTGATCTGATGTTTATACAACCGCCAGCGGAATTTTTCCGTGTGATTGATGGAGAGCTTGATGTTGCTCCAAACGGCTTTTTAAGCTGTTTTTAAGAATTATTTGAATAAAATGCAGGCAAGATATTGTTATAACGATGGAGATTATCTGTTAAAAATCTGTTTCAAATAAAGAACATGATAAGTAGGAAAAAAGAGATCAAAAAGACAGGAGGAATGATGGACGCGGGAGATGATATTTGTTAAAATAGATCAGCCAAGGATTCAAATAACTTCTTTCAAAACGCAGTGGAAGCGCGAGACCTGAATTTGAGGATTTTTTTTTTGTATCCAGAGTTTATATTTGCAGCAGGAGAAATAACGGGAATAAATTAGGGAAGAATTTAGTCATAGTTGGATTTTCACCTTGGGTTTTTAAATTTTTTTTTCCTCCCCTCTCAGCTTTTCCCAGCCCTGTGAGCACAGGAGCTCAAACTGGGAGAGACAAGGCTGTCAGAGGTGGTGGCTCAGCAAAATGATGACATATCCGTGGTCTCAAGGAAGAGGCATCCTTAAATCCCACGGCAAAGGAACCAGGAGTGGATAATAGGAAATTTTACAGCCCAGCAAAGCGCTCGCTGTGGACTTGCCGTGGCTTTGCTTCCTAAGAAAATAGAACAGGGGAAAAAAAAAAGCAACAAAACCACCCTCGGTGGAAGCAAACAGCTTTTTGCTGCTGCTGGCAGGGAAAGGTTTGGCCTTTTCTGGAAGAGCCTCGGAGAGACAAAGCAGAGCATTCGGGGTGAGCTGGGCCAGATCCTGCGGGGATCATTGGGGACAATGAGCCTCCCTGCCCTGGGACACAGCTCCTTCCTCCAGCAGGACAGCACCTCACCCTTTGTGAAATCGTTATTATCCTTATTACTGTTATTCTTTTATTTCTGATCCCAAAGCTATGGGGTTTCTTGCGAGATTTGATATTTTCTCCTTTTGATTTTTCTCCTCTCCTCAGCGAATTCTGCCCTGGCTGTGCTTTCTGCGAGTGAGATTTAATTATAGGTCCAAAAGCTCCTTTGCCAGCTTTTCCATGGAAAAACCTTAATTTATTTGCTGCATCTTAGTTTGCTAAATAATTGCCTGGCTGGAAATGAAGTTGCTGCTTTCTGATCCCCGTATTAACACGCTCTAAGATTCTTTTTGTTCTCTGCAATCCATACTATTGACCAAATTTGGCCTGGTTTCATTTAAATGGAAGCAGCTTGTCAAGGAAAAAAATATTTAGTTAAAGTTGGGCTGTGAAAGAACCATTTCAGTGTTGTTTTTTCAATTGGCAGAAACGTCCTTTAAGCATTCATTTATTTTGGGAGGATAAATGGAGGGTTGTTTGCAGCTTGTTTCCTGGTAAGGAAGAAATGTTTTGTCTTCGAGATCTATCATTACATCGAACCATTTAAAAGACATTAAACACTGTTCAAATGCTAATGCCAAAATAGTGAATTAAATTGTTGTATAATATCTTAAATATGATAGATTTGGGTAAATCTTTTTGCTTTTATAATGTATTCCAGAAATCACTGACAATATTCGAAGTCATCTGCTATTGTTTTAAACTCTTCCTCATTTCTTAGCATAAGTTTCACATAGATCATTCCTGATAATTTACTTCAGATACATTTTCCTTTATTATTTTTTTTTCTCCTCAGCCAGGAATAAGTTCAAACTTGAATTTGATTTGCCTGCTAGAAACTTGCTGGAAAATTTGAATTTAGTTTTAGTTTTTCATTTTGAAAAATTGAGAGATTTTAGAAAAGGAAAAAATAAAGATCTGTCAGTAATCTGTAGTATAAAGAGAATTTATTTATTTATATATTTTAATATTTACGTCTGATTTTCTTTAATGTAAAATTGATGTTTAAATCATATGGTCAAGTGTGGAAATAGACGTGACCACTAATATAATTTTATAATATATGTTTTAATATGATCTTCATATGTTTTAACAGTGGGTTATTGGCTTGAGATCTTGAAAGGCTGATATGGATTTTTTTTCTCACTAACCCTAAGAATTCCAGGCAGTGTGAGGGAGCAGAGCTCAGGCTGTGATTTGTTCCAGGACTTCTGTGGAACAAGATGGATTTTGAGGTCCTTTCCCACCCAAACCATTCCAGGTTTCCGTGAAATACAGAATTCCTTTGGAGGTATTTTTGCAGATCCAGGAGGATCTCCTGCGTGATTTGGTGCTGCTGTGGGACGGGACATGTGCTTGGAGTGCTTGGGAGGAGACATCTCCCAGTTCCTGCGGTGAAGGAGGTGCCAGAATCGGACCTCAAACCTGGGATTGGAGCTTCCCTTGGGAAGAAAGGCTGTGGAGAGCAGAGGGATTTGTGTGCATGGGTTGGTTCAGGTGGCCACTGGCATCAGGAAACCTTGGGTTTATGGAATTTTGTCATCATTGAAGACTGATTTGGGTTGGAAGGACCTTAAAGCTCATCCCATTCCACCCCTGCCATGGCAGGGACACCTCCCACTGTCCCAGGCTGCTCCAAGCCCAATCCAACCTGGCCTTGGACACTGCCAGGGGAGTTCAGCATGGCTGGGATGAGCAGCAGGTTCCTCCTGGGTCTCCCAGGACCTGGAGATGAGCAGAGCCAAGCTCTGTGCTCCTGTCCTGTTTCCTGGCCTGGGGTGCAGCTGTGGGAGCTCAGGTTGGAGGAATGTGATCCCACAGGACCTGGGGCATCTCCTCCTCCTCTGCTGGGTGATGGTTACCCAAGCCCCAGATGAAAAGTGAAGAATTTTGAGGTCTAGGCAAGTATCTGTCCCCTTCAAAGCATCCATTCTTCAGCCGGTCCCATGGAATTATGGGTTTAATGGATGGGAGAGTCCAACTCCAGCTGCTGTGGGCAGTGCAGGGAACAGCAGAGGATGCTCCTGGCACAGTGCCTCAGCACCTCAGTTTGGGTAAAAAGCTCCATTCATGTACCCAAATTTTTATTACTTTGGGTTATTCCCTTTCAGCTGTCCCTGGAATTGGGACATCTGCAGGGATCCCAGTTGGTTTTGCAGCTGCTCAGAGGAAGCTCCTTCAGAGGAAGACCAGAATTATTTTCAGATGGCTCTAAAAGTGATAGACCTTAGCCATCAACATTTTACCTGTTCCTTTCCAAGGCAGAAGGGCCTGGCAGGGCTGTGTTCAGGAGCAGGGACAATCCTGATGGATGTTCATCTGCTGGTTTTGGACGTTCTCACCTCCCTGGATTTGTTCTGTTTTATTCCTAGGCAGGTTTTCCGTGCTGCAGGATGTGAGGATGTGGAAAGAGCACGGAGCAGGGATGCAGCAGGGCTGGTGGTTGTGACATCCTTGCTCTGTATTCAGGCCAGAGATCTCTGTTCTTTCAGTCTCCCTGGATTTCTGGCTGTTGTGGTTCTCCTTGGATGTTCCCTCAGGTCCCTGGGAATGCCCAGGCCGAGGCACAGGAGGAGGGATAACCTCATGGGGATCAGCCTGGATTCCTCCCTGCACATCCCACCATGGTGTTTGTCCTTCGTTTTTTGGGGAGTTTGGACTTTGATGGTCCTTGTGGATCCCTCAGAGGATTCCATGCTCATCTGATACTGTTTTTCCTCTTCCATAGTGCCCAAGAAGTTCTCCTGCTGTTTCTCTGTTGTCATTTGGTCAAACATGGGTGACACAAAGCCAGATCTGGGCAGAACAAATCCCAATTCCTTCATTTGGTGTCTGTCTGACCAAAAAGTTCCACTTACCCCAATTTTTGTGGTGCTGGGAGTGAGGCCTACAGACATGGTTTGGATTGGGGTGATGGTTGGCCTGGTGCTCTTGGAGATCTTTTCCACCCCAAATTATTTTGTGATTCCAAGATTTTCAACAGCAGTTTGCTGAATTTGCTGGTTTTGCTTGGCTGAGGGATTTGCTGTCAGAGCGTCCTGGTCCTACTCTGGTGAGTTGTTATTGCTGGGAGTAGTTATTGTTCCCACTGTCCCTCCAACAGTGTGGAGCTTTTGTTGAATTGTGTTTCTGAACTCTGGGAAAGAGATTTCTCTGAGAAGTGGCTGCAGTTCAATGGTGGATGAAATAATCTCTTTATATAAATTTGTTTGGAGACCTTGGGGAAAAGCAGCGTAATATAATTGTAAGAATATATTTAATATTAAGGTTGTTGTGAATTGTCTATTTTTTTCTTTCTTATTTTGAAATAATTCTGTTTTATATTTTGTGACAGTGATTGAGGTTTGCCATTTGCAAAATCCCCAGATCGGAATGGGGAGGTTGTTTAGAATATCAGGAACAAATTAGGGGGATCATTCTCACTGGTTTGGTGCTTTGACTTCTTGCAGAACTATCAGCAATTGCAATTTTGCAAGAAATTGTGAAATATATCTGAAGATCATCCTTTATTTCCATAGGAATTAGCCCACAGTGGTGAAGCCCCTGTGGAAACCAGAATATTTAGATATTCCTTTACCTTTTCTATCAGGGCAGAGACAAAGCTTTTATCAGTAGGACACAATGTTTATAATTTTTGCTCTTAAAACTTAACCCTCATTTGTACAGATGAAAAACAAGTTCTATCTACCTTTAAAATCTGCAAGAAAAGAAAGGTTGGCACTGTGAAGCCTCTCTTAAAAATCATAACTGTATGATTTGTTGGTCTGTGGGTTTTTCTATTAAAAAAAACCCTATCAGGAGCTTGAAAACCAGTATATATGTAAAGAGAAAATTTGTAAAGTGATATGGGAAGATCTAACCCTGGGTCACCTGCAAATCTCTCAAACAAGAGCTCCAGGGCAAGTCCTAATTCCAGGGAGTAAAAACGAAAATTAAAGCTGGAGCTGGCGACTCCTCCAAGTTACCCGGGGTGGATTCATTTGAGTTTCCTTGATTGTGCTGGGGAGTGGAATGGGAAAGGGATGGGAGAGGTCTTCCCAGCCACTTGCCAGCCCAAGGATCTCCATGGAGACAGGAGAATAACCTGCTGGTCTGTCAGAAGTTGCCTTTCATAACCAGAGGCAGTCATTAACTAGGAGATGGAGCAGGAGGCAAACTTTGGCGTTTTTACCCAGCCTTTTGGAGATTGTGGTTTATCCAGGTTCTGCTGGTGTTCCATGGCCTGAGGAATGCTCTGCTAATGGGACAGATTTATTGATCATTTGCCCCAATTCTGCAAATCCTAAACTGTCCCGTGCAGCAGGTAAACCCGCAGCAAATTAATTCATTCAAAAATATTGAATAGTGGAGCTAATTCTGCAAATTCAGGCTGGTCAAGGTGCGTTTGGAAAGGCTGGGAAAGCCTCTGAGCAGGGGCTGTTCCATGAGGGACAGGGCAGGGATCATGATCCAAACCCCATCCAACCTTGGGCCCTTCCAGCCACGGCTTCCCTGGGAATTCTATCTCAGCTCCTCCCCACCCTCCTAGGGAACAGTTCCTTCCCAAAATCCCATCTCTCCCTCTTTCAGATTAGCCATTCCTGTGTCCTGTCCCTCCAGCCCTTTATCCCAATCCCTCTCCAGCTCTCCTGCGGCCCCTTTAGGCCCTGGAAAAGTCTCCAAGGATTCCCTGGATCCTTCACTTCTCCAGGTGAACATTCCCAGCTCTCCCAGCCTGGCTCAGCCGTTGGAGCAACTCCATGGCCTCCTGGATTTGCTCCAGCAGCTCCATGACCTTCAGGAGCTGGGTGGTCCCAAAGCTGGAACCAGGATGTTCTAACAAGCCCATCAAATTGTCCCTTGATACTCTCAAAATGCACCCTGCTTTTTTTTGTCTTCCTTTTCCTCTGGGTTTTCAGGTTTGCCCCTTGTACCGTTTCACTATTTAAATTTATTCGTGAAAAACATGAAAACACAACAGTCTCCTTCCCAGTCCCCAAGTTTTTTGGGCAGAAACTTGAGGTAGAAACCCAACTTCTCCAGCTTTGGAGCTGCAGCCGCTGCGCTTGGATCCCTCAGGATGAACTGCCTCCTCCACCTCTCTAATGCACAAAAACCTGGTGCTTAGGGGAGGAGGGAAAAAAGAGAAAACATTTCACGATAAGTCCTTTTAAAAGAGTTGTTAATGGTCAGTGAAGCTGCTGCTTCCCTCTCCCCTGAACTGTGGGCAAGAGGAGAAGCTCTGACTGTAAAGTTGTCGGCGCTTGGCTTTGGTTTATGGCCGCCGAGGCTGCCCAGAGCTGGGAGCTGGGAAAAGGTAAACACCGTGGTTTGAACAGTGAAAAATCTGCCTAATATAAACACAGCAAAGTCCAGCCCTGCTCCCAACTTGAAAAATACAGCAGCTTTGTGTGTGCCGGTGGAGGGGAGGGAGGAGCGGAGCAGAGCCTCGCCGGCAATTTATCCGAGGCAGGGAGAAGGGGTAATCCATCTAGCCGGGGAGTCTCGGTGGCATTGCAGAGAGGAGAGCACAGGAGCTTTATTTAATTGAGAAAATGAATCAATTACAATGATGTTGCATCATCAAACGCGAGGGAAAGAGCGGCGATGTCGTTACACCGGCTAACAGTGTTAAAAAGTAATTGAGTGTCTTCAGCGTTTTGAATCAATTCCAGGTAGTGGCACAGCTACCTTAATGCAAAATTTATGAAGATGATCTCCAAATAATATGTTGCCATCAGAAGTGGGTAATAAAGGCTGGTAACGATGTGTGTGTGAGTGAGGCCAAGGCTCTGCCTTGCCGGGGCCAGGCTGGGCTCAGCAGAGCCACCAGTGGCACTGGGAGAATTCCCTAACACTTGGATTTGTGTTGCTTTATTTTTCATTAGGAGGGCTGAGGGCTTTTATTAGAAATGATATTTTAAATCTTGCTCTGGAATTGGATGTAATCAGATCCGTGTTGGGGCCGCTCTGGGTGACCCCACCTCGATTCCTTCTCGTGACAAGACCTATTTTTCCGGTAAGGAAATGTGACTGATGATGTGTTTGGATAAAAACCTCAATCGCCTGTTCCAGGGCACTAATGTAAAGAAGCTCCAAATCATCCCTATTGAATAAGCTCAGTCTATTTTGTCATTTAACATCTGGAAGTGAAGTAGGGGAAAAAAAGGGTTTTATGGCCACAGAATACTTTGCTTATTAGCAAAACCAGCGGCTTTATTCTGTTGAATAATAATAGATGGAGATTGACCATTATAAAATATAATGGGTTGCTTCTGCCTATTTCTTATTTTGTTTTCTTCCTTGGAAAAAATAGAATTATACTCAGGAACTTTGTGTGCTGCTAATCCACTAATAAAAGACCTGAGGTGCATAACACCAGCTATTTCCTTGGTGCTGCTTTTCAGCCTCCTCTCAATCCTGTTTTACTCCCTGAAAAGTGATCCTGGAGGATCCAGGGTGTGGGGAGAACTTCCAAAGCTGCTGGCAGCCCATGGCATTTATCATTCTGGCCCCAGACCAGGGAGAGCATGGGATGGAAGAGGCAAGGCAAAGAAAAGGGGTTAGAAAACAACATTTTTATTGAGCATCACGTTCTGTTTGCATCAGGATTACACTGGGTTGCCAACAACTTGTGTCTGTTGGGGAAAACTAGGTGATTAATTACCCCCAACTCATTAGGAATGGGGTGGATGTAGGAATTAGTGGGAGAGCAGCATCCCGAAATTCTGTGTTGGTTAGTGAAGTCCCTGCTCTGTGCTTTGTTTCATTCTTTGTGTTGGGATTCTGCCTTTGTTTCTTTTTGCCATCGAAAGGAATGTGGGTCAGGATATTCTGGAGCTCTGGAAGCAATGGAAGGATCTGTTAAAACAAACTGTGGGTCAATTTGCCCCCCAAATTGATGTTCAGAAATTCAGGAAGGCTCAAAGACAAATCATCCCTTTTCAATTTGAAGCAACACAAAGTTCACCCAACTTCCCAGTCTCATAGATGGTGATGCTCTACTCAGAGTCCAAGGAAAACTGGATTGGAATAGATAAAAAACTTGGGGGAAAGTGTAGTATTAAAGGCTTTCCTGAGCAGCAGTAGATACTTCAACCACATAATTAAAGTTTTCTTCACAAAAAAGGGATTGTGAGCAGAGCCTGGCAGTAATCCAAAATTCTAATTTCTGACTATGATTTAATTTCAATTTTAAATAAATCGGTTTTTAATTTAAAAAGAGTGAGCTTCATAACATTAGCAATGATTGCAACATTAAGCCCAGTGTTCACAATCTAGCAATATAAAACATTATTTATATCTGAATCGTAAACAGCCTTTTGAAATGGATTATGGTTTTTCTTCCTATTCTAATACAACCTGGAGGGTACTAAAAAGTGTTGTGTGAAATTAACATTCTGCTGACTTTCGCCTATAAATGAGAAGCGAGCTATTAACATTTGTGTATTTTCATTATGTAAATTGTGTTAACACATGCCCACAAATTGCCACCAGCGATGCAATAATTTTCTCTCAGTGATCATAATGTGTCCAAGTGAGTCATTTTGATTATGACATGCTAATTACATATTGTCTTTTTTCAGATTCAGAAAAACCAGGGATCTTTAATGGTAAGCTTTATGAGTTCAGAAAAAAATTCACTTTTCTTTTTCCTGATGGCTGCTTCCTCTGCATGCTTGAATGCCTTGTTTTAAACTTAGCAAATTGCATTTTGAAGAAAATGCAAACCTTTAACTGCCTGTATTAGATTAGGTACCATTAGAAATAATAGAACGTCCTGAGCATCAATGTTTTTATAAGAGTTTGCTGCCGTTGATTAATCTTGCTATATTTTATTGCATTAATGATTTTTTTTTCCACTCCACTGTAAAGATATTGCATATAGTCTAATACTTTTTTCCCTCTCTCCTTGCCATTGCAGCCTCTCCAGTTATTGCAGTGCATTGTTGATGAGGTGAGTCGCCGTCTTATGTGCTTTCACTCCTAAAGTCATTCCTAATGGAGTGGAAAGCTTATATTTTGTTTCCTAATGAAGCACAATGCCCAACATCCTCCCAGCACAAGTTGCAGCTCGGAGCTCTCGCACATCAGCTGGCCTTGTCCCACTCCATGCTGCTTTTCTGCTCGAAATGTTGGGTTTGTCGAAGGCTTGAGTGTGTCAGGAGTTGGTGATTGGAGCTGGCCAGGTCCTGGAGCTCAAACTCATCGTGGGAGTTGTTCCTCTGATGAGCTGGGACAGGGACAATCAACTCTTTGATGTGGGTGTATTTAAGGAGGTTCTGATAGGCAAAAAGGGCATTTTAACGAGGAGAGAAAACTGAGGGTAGGCTGGAAATTATCTGAATGTCATCCAGTCCTTTTTGTTCCATCAGAAGGCCAGAATGAGCAGCAGTGGTGCAGGAGATCCAGGTGTGAGCAGGAGGTTGGGTTTCAGTGGCGAAGCATCCCATTTCTGGAGGGGAACACTCCTGGTGTCTCCCACCTCCCTGCCCAGCTGAGGTGCAGCCCAATCCCAACTCGGGACAGCAAGGCAGAAGCTGAGGGCACATTGCCATCGAGTTTGCTTCGTTTTTAATGTCTATAAGGTGGTGACACTTATTAGGAGTTCCAACGAGAAAAAAAGAGCTGTGACTCTTGAAAGCCTTGCCTCAGCCTCTAGCAGGACGTTGTTCCCAGCTCCTCAGGTTGAGGGCTGGGTGTTGATGTGTCTGAAAGGTGTCCAAATGTCACCCAGCTGCTCCCAGCCTGTCCCTGGGATGTGTTTGCTGAGCTTGGTGAGAGCCAAATCCTCATGGCTGTTGTGTCTCCACCTCCCTGGGCTCACCTCGGTGAGCATTCCTGCCCTTCTGTTGGAGAATGACCTCGTGGCTGAGCTGAATTCCTTCCTGGAGTGTCATTTGGGTGCAGTTCCATTAAAATGGACAAGTATCCTCTGTGTAAAGGAAAGCTCTTCAGTCTCCCAGCTCTTTTCCCAGGTTCTTGGTGGAGATCTGCTTCTCTGGGTACTTTTTAGGGAATTCTGTTTCTTTAACCTCTTCCATCCACTGTTATTCCTCCTGCACACATCTTTGCTTGAGGTGTGGATATTCTAAAGCATCAATGCTGTCTTTACCACCATCCAAAAGCCCTCTCCATCCTCAGGAAGGTCACTTAAAAACAATCCTGTCTTGTTTTCCTGCCCCACAAATCACTTTTAAATGGGTGCTGGGGCCTGAATCTGAGCTCACTGCTCTAAAACACAGCCTTGAAGAGCTCAGATTGTGGTAGATTGTGGTTGGATTTGGTGATCTTAGAGCTCTTTCCCAACTTGAAGGGTTCTGTGACCTTCTTGCAGGTTTGAATTTTCTCTTCGGGGTTAGAACTGCTCCAGTCTTCTCACAGAAACTTTTGTGTGGCTGTAAACATCCGAGTACCAAACTACCTTCAACACTGGCATTTTGGGGATTTTTTTAAACTTGTTTTATGTTCCTCATTGTCCTGAGGTGGTGGTCAGAGTGTGCTGTGTGGACAGCTAAAGCTCCAGGTGACAGAGCACAGCTCAGCTGAGAGTTCTTTAAGCACCACTGGCTTTGTTTTGGGCACACTCAATGTCACAGTGGAAATACTCAGGATTAGGAATGCTTGGTCCAGTTGTCCCCTTGGCTCTAAGGAGCTCCTAAAGCTGCCCTGGTTCTTCTTCCTGGAGCCAGCTAAAAGCTTCAGAGCCTGATCTGGGAGAGCCTAGAAATGTTTTAAAGGGGTGAAATGGAGATTTTTGTGTTGGTAGAACTTCCACTGAAACACAGCAGGAATCCAAGTTAATATTAATTTGTAGGATTAATTAATTCAGCTGCCCAGAGAAGCTGTGCTGCCCCTGGATCCCTGGAAGTGTCCAAGGCCAGGTTTGGAAGGGGTTTGGAGCAACCTGTTCTGGTGGACAATGTCGAATAAAAACTGTGCATGGGAGTTTTTAAGTGTTCTGCAATACTGAGATTTTTGGAGCTGGTTTTAAACTCTTGGTGAAATACAATGGGTGACTTTGGCAGTTGGAAAAGTCTGTTTGTTCATTTCCTAGGACTTAAATTTACTTGCAGAAAGGATGAACTCATGATTTGAGAAGGAGGATAATGGAACCCCAAAAAAGCCAGGCACGGTGGTTCTTCCCAAATCCCAGCAAACTGTGCCTGATGGTTTTTGTCAAGCAATGATCTTACGGGGCTGTTAACAGCATCGCGGCTGGGATTATTTTTTAATGGCAGAATTAGCATTGTGTGGATGGGAAATGTGCCTGCCAGAACCTTTATTTTTTACCATGTGGTGACTTACAGTGAGCTCTGATCCAGCTACAAATAAGACACGCTCATTTAACCAACGATCCTAATTGGAGCAGCATCTCCCACCATGACAAGATTCCTGCTCCTGGCCCAAAGATGGAGAGAGACTCGTTGTTAATGGAGTTCATCCTGCCACAGCCAGCAATAAAGGCAGGCTGCTGTTATTTGGGAGCTGAGAGCCATTTAATATTCCAGCACTGGGCTGAGTTTGTCTCCAGCTCCAGGAAATGCTGCCTGGGAAGCGCTGAGCGGCGCAGATGATTCCCATTGGGAAGGACGCGCATTGCTGGCTGTGTGTGCAGCCTTTCCAGAACGTTCCCACATGAAGGAGGATGGAGCAGGGCTGGAAGCAGCAGCCTGGCTTGGAAGGTGTCCTGGATGTGGCTCTTGTGTTCCGTGGTGGTGCAGCCAAAGGATTTGCCGTGGAGCAGGATTGTGCTTCCAGAGCAGTAGGTGTGGTTTCGAACCATTTGTGGTTTTTGTTGTCGGAATCTGGTCCAGATATGCAAAAAGATTAGAAGTAGAAATTAGAAATACGAATCCCTGAGCCCCAGGAGCAGCTGAGGGAGCTGGGAAAGGAGCTCAGCCTGGAGCAAAGGAGGCTCAGGAGGACCTTGTGGCTCTGCACAACTGCTGACAGGAGGGGACAGCCGGGGGGTCAGGCTGTGCTCCAGGGAACAGGGACAGGAGGAGAGGGAACAGCCTCAGGCTGGGCCAGGGGAGGTTGAAGTTGGATATTGGGAAAAACTTCTTTGTGGAGAAGGTTGTGAAGCATTGGAACTGCCCAGGGCAGTGGTGGAGTCACCATCACTGGAAATGTTCCCAACAGTGTGGCTGTGGCACTTGGGGTGAGTGGTGAGCATGGAGACACTGGGTTGGCAGTTGGAGTCGATGATCTTGAAGGTCTTTTCCAACCTGAACAATCCCATGGTTCTATCATTGGAGAAATGCAGCTGTTGACTCTGAAACCTAAATATTGCAAGCAGAATCCATAGGTTTTGAACGTTCTCACTGCTCATGGTCTCACAATCTCCCGAGATATTTTCTCTTGAGCTGACAAAAGAAATCTGCCCTGTTCCCTACTCAGCCTCAGACCTTCAGCAGTATCCCAGACAACCCACCTGGGCCAGTTCAGTGTCCTCCTGGCTGATATCTGCACTTGATAAATCAAATTCCACTTCCAAATTCCAAGCAGAGATTATGAGAACCATGGAATTGCTTATAATCCTTTATTTTCCTTTTAATGCATTAGAAATCCTCAGTGTGAAAGGTAAATGAGGTTGGTTTACATTTCCAGTTTGGTTACTGGTGGGTTGCTGGGTTCTGCCCCTCTGCAGCAAAATGTGGGATTAAGTTTTTGAGGAAAATCAGAGCTCTGTTCAAAGTGGTTTTTGTATCCCGTGCAGTGGGTTGAGAAGTGATATTATTTTCAAGGCTCTTCCAAACTGTAGTTACTTATTTCCCTATTATCTTGCTGTCAAAGTGTGTTATGTAGGAAATCACTGTCTAGAATCATTTTAGGTTGGAAGATACCTCCAAAATCATCAAATCCAACCATTTAGGTGCTTCCTCAGCTGCATTCCAGCTGCAGAATTCCTGAAACCTTCTAAAAATGTCATTTTTCCTGATCTCTGGTCAGTGGGTGGTTGCAGCTTGGGTACAAAGATCCCAAAAACCCAAACCCAGGAGCTTTGTGTTTTTTCAGCATTTCAGCTTCCCATCCTTTGGATCCCATGGGATTTGGCTTTAGAGGTGTCTGCTCTGCATCTGGAGGAGGTTGGATAGACAGAAAGCTGGGATGCATCCAGCAGAGTCCTTTAAATATTCCTGGAGCTCTCTAGGGCTATTTTGTTTAACCTTTTTGTGGTTGGAGTGGCCCTTCTAAGAAAGCAATAGTTTGTCTCACTGTGACGAACAGTGATTGAAGTGTTGCTTTTGGTTTATTTGGTTTTTATTGTATTGAATTAGGGAGGAAAAGAACTCAGTTTTTGCCCCTCAGTTTTAAATTATTGTGTTACTCCAATTCCATTTGAAGCTTGGGAAGGGAAGAGTTCTAAGAGCAAATCCTGTTTTTTACAAATAGGAGGCAGCATTGCAAAACCTGCTTGTTCAAACAAGTGAGGCAGAAATGGAGAAGAAAAATTAATTAGTTGTCCTCATGAATCCTTACCCTGATAGCTTCATGAGTAAGTAGAGAGAAGCTTTCCATGAGTTTCTTGAGCATTTCTGCCAAGTGCCCCCACAGAGATACTCGGTCTCACAAGACTGCAGTTTAATCTAGCTCAAGGACTTTCCAAACTCCACAAATCAAAGACCTCTTTTTTTTTTTGTGTGTGTGTGTGTCTCTTTTTAAATCCTTACTCTAGAAACGTTTAAGAGCATCGCTTCATGCTGGTGGGGTGTTAACGCTGAGCTGTGAAGCATTTCAGTGTCAATATATTTTCCGATTTTCCTGTGGAAAAAAATTAACTTGCACTTAATGCATGCTTTCTGTATAGTTGTTTCTATTATCTTTTTTTTTTTTTTTAATGTGGTTAAATATACCCCTCTGCTTATTGGAATAGCCTTAAAAATTCCCAGGATGTTCAGCTTGATCAAATAACACGACAAGGAGTGTTTCCTCTTGAGCCCTGAATTCCTTAACCTCATGAATCCATGCTGCATTTTGCTCTTGCTGTAAATGCAGCAAAAAACTCCAAATGCTCACAATGAAACAAGATATAATTTTTTTTGCTTTAGGAATTTCTCTTTAGATTTGCAGGCATTGATTTAAATGTATGAAACATGAAAATTTCTAGAGTTTTGAAGATTTCCATGGGTTATACGTGTGTGTGTGTGTGTGTGTGTGTGTGTGTACCCAAACCTACCCTAATTTGTCCTGAGGAAAAGCTGATTTAAGGTACAGTTTTATGGAGACAGAAACTGTGACCTTACCAGTGTATGAGATTCAGAGACTTCTACAGGAACAAGGTAAAACCACAGGTAGGAATTGCTGAATAATTACCTTTAGACCAACCTGAGCAAGAACCTTCCCAGGAGGACAAGCTCATTTAATGGTTCCTAAAACTCAATCTTGTGGATGTCAATGGTCATGCTTGATTATTTGCAGCAGTGTTTTATGAAAAAGCAATAAAAATGCATCGGGAGGGTGCAGAGGAGAGCAGGGAACAACAAATGGGTTGAGTTTTTGCCGTTTCCCCTCGGTGAGTGCAGGTTGGAGCTGCTTGCACGCTGGCTGCCTCGGACGTGTGGCTGAGAGGTTCTGCCCAAACCCCGCCGTGCTCTGCTGCCTGATGAGCGGCAGGAGAGCAGCCAGGAGAGGGAGAAATTCTGCGTTTGTTGGAGAGAAAAAGCAATTACAGTTCCGGTGCAAGGATTAACCTGTTTTTCCAGGCCCTTTGGAGAGCCCCACAAACAGTGGAGCAAGTGCCATGTGCCACACTGTGGATCATTCCTGCTCCTGATCACTTCTTCCCTCCCCTTTTCTGGGCTCTGAAAAATTATTTTTTATTCTAAAAAAAATATCCCCCCACTGTGGATTATTCCTGCTTTTGATCACTTCTTCCCCCTCCTTTTCTGGGCTCTGAAAAATTATTTTTTATTCTAAAAAAAATATCCCCCCACTGTGGATTATTCCTGCTCCTGATCACTTCTTCCCCATCCTTTTCTGGGCTCTGAAAAAAATATATTTTATTCTGAAAAAAATATTCCCCCAGTAGCAAATGCCCCAACCGAATAAACCCAAATATCTGCTGGGTTATTTAACCGGGAGCACTGCAAGGGTTCCCTACGGATGGAGGCTCCTGATATTCCCAAAAAACTGAGGAGCACTGCTGGAGAAGAGCTGCTCCTGCCATGGTTGGAGGTGTTGCAGGCTCAGGATTTTGGGGATGAAACGTTGCCCTTTCCACCTCAGCTCTGTCCAGCTCAGGCTCTGGAAATAAACGAAACAAACGAGTTTCCTGTGCCGCGCCAATCCCAGCAGACAAAACTTCACACCGCGGTGCCCCCGCGGATAATTTGTCACTTTTGGCACCTGCTAGCGAGGAAAGAGCAAGAAGTGACCTGGTGTAGAGATGTAATCATCCTTCACCTTGCTGCCCGGGGTGGGAGCTGAGCGGGAACAATCCAGGAATTCTTTCAAGTCTGGGGCTCAGAGCCACCGCTGGCTTCTGCCAACTTGTTACTTGTCAGAAATCCTGCATTAGGGTTGTTCAGGCCTTTTGAAGTAGATTGGCTGGAAAGGCAGGAATGGATTTTTTGTGGTGTTGTTTTATATATATATATTGTTTTATGGATGCTGCGGAAGAAAGTTGTCTTGTAAGAGGAAATTGAAAGTCAGACTTGGATTTTTTTTTTTTAATAGTGTGGGTTTTTTAGGAATGTTGTGGGAGAAAGTTGTCTGGAAGGAGTAAATCTAAAGTCAGAAATTGATTTTATTTAGATATGTGTATATATATAATGTTTTTTTAGGAATGCTGTGAAGGAAAGTTGTCCTTGTGGGAGTAAATCTGAATTTGTACAATATTGTCATTCACTGGGCTCATTGTAGCCAAGGGCCATTCATTTAAGAGTTGGACTTGATGATCCTTGTGGTTCCCTCCAACTCAGAATATTCTTGGAACTACAGTGCATTTATTACCTGTAATTGCACCTGGCAGCATTTCTGGTGCATCTGAAACTTGTTTTTTTCTAAAAATAAAAATAAAAAACCAACCAGAAAAAATCACTATTTGGCCACAATGCAAAATGCACCTACAAAAAATATATTTTTTGAAAGCTTTAGTACGAGAGAAACCGGAGTGCAAAAAAATTCTTTAATCCTAGAGATTCTGAGGGCTGAAGCGCTAAGGCAGATCTGCTTTGCCAAGCACAGAGATTATTTATGAAATGCTGCCATTCCAGCAGCCATGGAGGAGTTGGAAAAGGAGAGTGTGCCCAGAGGAGATGCTCATTGCTCAGGCAGGGAGAGCCAGGGGAGCCCAGAGCAGAGAGGAGCTGAGGTTTGGATTGCTGCGTTCTGGAAACTTCCCTCCTGTGGCCCTGGAGCCACAGGAGCATGGCAGCTCCTTCTGCACAGGCAGAGCCGAGGGGAACGGAGGGGAAATTTAACCCTTCCCAGGGCAGCAGGGATGAAACCTGTGTGCACCCAGGGTGGGCATCCGTGGGGATTCCAAGTTCTTGTAGGATGTGCTGGTTAAAGTCATTCATCCTCCCATGCATCAGGATGGCCCTGAGGAGCACAGAATTGATCCCACATTTCCATCAGCACCCTGAAGGTTTTAAAAGCTGTGTGTCCTGGTTTTCCAGTTAGAGAGGTTGTGGGGTTTCTCCTTCAGGAGGATGTGATAAATCTCAGGCTTTCAGTTGTTTCGAGGAAATTTTTTGCTCTCCAGAAATTGTGTGTTGGGGTGAAGGTGTGGAAAGCCTGGGGGGTTTGGTGTTTGTTGCCAGTCAGGAATGACTCCCAAATTTCACTGTCATTAGTGCATTTCCAAAAAAAAAAAAAATAAGCAACTCCAAGCCGTATCTGTTGAATTTGCTTCTTGAGTTTATCCATGTAAATCTCCAAACTGGGCAAGAAAAGGAGGAAGGTGCCTTATTCCTATTTATTTGTGCTGGATGTTATTTTTTCCCTGAGCCTCAGTAGCATCTCTGTGTAGGGAGAGCAAACAGAGCAGGAGACATTCCAAATAATCCATGTGAGGATAACGCTGGGATCTGTAATTCCAGCTGATACTGCAAAGGTTCCAGAGGATTGGTTGGCTTCTGGACACCTCTTAGGTTGGTTCTTTCTTCCTTTGTTCAGACCTGTGAGGGAAAAGAAAGGAAGTTAGAGATCCTAATGTTATTGCTGCCTTCAAAAGAGAGGGATTTGGGAGGGATTGTTCAGCATCCTCATTCTCAGGTCTTCATTTAGATAATGGGACTTCCCCTGACTCCGGGGAAGTCAATAAGGTTTATACCAGAGCCGTGGCACTCTATAAATTAAATATTAGGAGCAGTGTTTGAAGTTTCAAGCCCTCCCTCCTCCTGCAGCTCAGATTTTCTGCCGCTGTGCTTTTGTCTTTCTGCCTGAGCACCTTGCTGACAAGTGCTAATAACAAAATGCCAGGAGAGGGTCCAGTCGGAGTTACCACGCATTAAACATTCTGAACTTGTCCTTTTGCTCATAGATTGTGCATAATTAATAATTAAACGGTTTCAGTTGTAATGGGTTGACCTCCTTGAACTGTTCATTATTCACAAGGCAAAGGCATCACTCAAACTTTTTTCCTCTTGCCCTTCCCTCGCTCTGAGTGCTCAGTTTGGCTGGTTTGGAGAGATCAGAGGCTGCTCCTGTCTTCTCCTGCAGCAGGTCCCAGTTATGGAAATGCAGCTTGGATGCTCAGGGAAGCAGCCAGTCCTGGGAATGATGGTCCATTGATCTTACAGCCCTTTGTGTCTTTACTGCCATTTTAGCATCATCCCCAATATCGAGGTCTTTGTGATGCTAATCGAAAGCTATGGCAGTTAATGAAAATGAAACAGCCACTTCTCAGTTCAAATGGAAAATATCGGTTCCTCACTCCTTTAAACTCTTGGGTTTCTGCTTCCTTTCCCTCTGTAGTATGATTTGATTTTGTAGGTGGGGGAGATAAGGCAGGTCGTCGGGGTGCAGCGAATGTGTTCCATCACTCAGACTGGGCAGAGAGATAGAAAGCTTTGCTTTATTTCCTTATTTTCCCAACTCTTCGAGTGTCAGACTACATCTGGGAAAGCTCAGGCTGTACCTGCAGATCCTGATCCTTGAGCAGCCTGCTCTAGGGGAAGGTGTTCTCAAAATTCATCCTTGACCTCCTCGAGCTTTCAGTTTCCCAGGCAAATCTGATAAATCTGTGCATCCCCAGCCTCAAAGCCTCGGGATGGCTCTGAAAGCATCTCCCTTCCATCCTGAGGTGCAGTGAGTGTTCATCTCCACCTTCCACGCCACCTCTTCCTCAGCTCTGAGAGCAGACCAGCCCAGCCAGGGCCAGCAGGTCTGGGTGGGGTTGAAATACCTGAATTGGACAGAGAAATAAGCCCGAAAAAAAATAGGATTTAACATTTACTTCCATCCAGGTGCGATTTTCTCAGGCAGGATCCCCTTGTGCCCTGGCTGTGCTGCAGGACAGGAGCTGCACTGTCCAGGGTTTTCTGCTGACATTGGAGCAACTTCTCCCCTCGCCTGGCTGAGCCCAGAGGGTTTGGAATCACCAAAGTGGGATGCTGGTGGCTTCAGAGCAGCTCATCAGCCTCTCCTCCCCTCTCGTAATGAGGTTTCTCTCGATTATGGGTTCGTCATCTCCTGTGATTGTAGAAATTATCACCTCCCAAATGAGTGTGAAGTGCTGGATGCCCATCTCGATCCCTGGCAGCCCCCTTGGGGGATGTTTGGGTTGGAAAGAGCTCCTCGCTTGCATTTTAGTTAAAATAAACAGCAGGGTGGATTGCAGGGCAGAGCCAGCTCCCCGGGGAATGCTCTAGCATGGATTCTGTGCCCAGAGCGTTTCCTACCTGTCCCTTTCCCAGTCTGTCCCAGTCCATCCCATCCATGCCAGTCCATGCCAGTCCATCCCAGTCCATCCCAGTCCATCCCAGGAAGGCTCTGCCGGGCAGGAGAAAAGGATGAGGAGAGGCAAACCCTGCCGGGCTCTGTCTGAGCAAGGCTGGCATTTTCCTCTGCCTTTTCCATCTCAATACAAATAATTTCCATGGGCAGTTCTTTGAAGTGGAGAAAGTTTAATTGTGCTGCTGATTTCCTTGTGTTGCCTCCACTCCCCAGCAGAAACCTTCCCTAGATTGCTGTCGTCTCCAAGTTTGGGAACAATAACCTCTCCCTCACCCGGCCCGAGTTCAAAGAGAATTTGGCCACTTTCTATCAAACACTCCTTGTATTTAATAGACGTCTTTGAAAATTGTCAAGCAATTTTGGCTTCTCCTTTTACTCTCCAGTTACTTTTGATTTAATTGTATTTTCCAGCAGTTTCCAATTGTTGGAATTGGAAACAAAGCCTTAATAAGAGTTCTAGTTAATTTTCTGTCTTGTAATTACCGATCTCATTTTTCTGATAATTGGCCACAGCAATTATATGTATATTTACTAATCACATAGGAGGCTCTGCAGTCGTGTCTATCTGCCACCATTGATAATGGCACACACATTGCAGAGGTGCTTTTATCATCTTCTTTTTTCCACTACATCAAAGCTATTTCCCCGTTCTCCATAATGAATACATGCATGCATTTGACACAGTTGTGTGCTAGAGAAATTGTTTGGCTCCCACCAAATGCTGCACGCTCCGAGTTTCTTGCCTGCAGCGCTGGAAGGTTGTATGTAATGATATATTGCTCATCCAAATGGCCAAAGCACTCCAAAGCACAGTGAGATTAAAATAAGTCATTCCTTTGTTAATTTAAATAGGTGCATGTATCATACTTTGCGGGGTACTTTGTGCAGGGATGTCAGGGAGGGAAAAAGACGCCGAAAGGTATTTTTAATAGCAAATGAGAATAGATGAGAATGGAGTCATTTGCAGCTGCGTGTTTTATGTGGCTCTCTTGTTCCAACTGTAGGTCTAATGAGATGACACTGTTAAAGTACTCTGCAGTGTAATTTCATTACATCCTGAGCTGTTACACTATAAACACAGTGGAGCTCTCCGTCATTCTTGGAAAAACTCCTAAATTCGTAAAGCCCTTCTTTGCAAATGGTGATGTTGTTTGTTCCCTGGTCCTAATCTTTTTTTTCTTTCTTTTTTTCCTCCTGTGCTCTTTTTTTTTTTTTTTTTTTCTTTCATAAATACTGGGTCCTTTTTTTCTCCCCCCAGCTTGGTAAATCCTTCTTTTCTTTTTCTTTTTCCTTTTTTCCTTTCCTTTTTTTTTTTTTTCTTTTGAAAATACTTTTTTTGCCTTTCAAATCCTGAACAGGCAGCATATGAGGACAGCCTCGAAAATGAATAAGTGTAAATAAACATGAGTGTAAATAAATAGCGAATGCAGTGAAAGAAACAAAGGTCAACACAAGAATAATTTCACAGCTCTTTGTTAATTACAAGACCATTTGTGTGTTACTTAAATAATCATTAATTTCTCATTTACACTTTCCCTACCTTCCTTTTTACCCTGTGGCTATCATTGTCCTTTTTTCACCTCCCCTCAGTGTCTTTCCACATGTTTTTACCCATTGTGTAATACTCATTAGTCGAAATTCAATGTTTTCTAACACATCCTCCCAAGAATTTGTACCTTTCTCCCTCCAATTCAAAAGGGGGGGTTCGGTGGGGTTATTATTCTTTTTTTTTGGTGTGTTTTTTTTGACGTGTGTGTGTTTTGTTTCGCTCTTTTGCTCTTTCTCTTCACCGAAATGCTCTTCCCTCGCCGCAATCCCAGGAATCGCCGGTGCTTCCAGCCGGGGAGTTCTCGGAGCCATTTGTGCACTTCATCACTCAATGGTGAGCTGCCTTTGCAGTCGTGCCATGCCCTGGATGTAAATGATCCATGCCATTAACTCCGCAGCTCCCCGAGACCTTCTGGCTCTGCTTTTCCCGGAGAACAGGGACTCGGGGGCCTTGGGCAGATGGGGCAGCAAAGCTGAGCAAACTGTTTAAATTATGTAAACGTTATTTACACAAAGGGTCGTAAAAGGACTTACAGGGATTGGGGTGTTTTGGGGTTTTTTTTATCAACTTCACCTTGTATGTGGGCGCTGAGTCTCTTAGAATTATCTGGAGGAGAATCTGCAAAACTCACATGTTACTACCATTTTTTCTTTTTTTAGTATTTCTTATGAAATGGCCTCAATATTTAGGAAGGCAAGCGGCCTTGATAAATTCATTGGCTTCTCAGTAAGTAATTTTTACTGAGAGTCGTGGTTTTAAACGCACTGCTGGGGATATTTGCTGTCCTTAAAACTGAGGAGTTCATTGGAAACCTTTTAAATGAAAGGAGAACTGGGGAGAGGAGGAGGTCGTAGAATAAAGAATAGGGTTCTTGATTGAGTAGAGGATACCAGTCTGGAGGCTGAGAGATCCTAAAGAAGCAAAGCGAAG
Source organism: Grantiella picta (assembly GCA_013397955.1). Lineage (NCBI taxonomy): Eukaryota > Metazoa > Chordata > Aves > Passeriformes > Meliphagidae > Grantiella > Grantiella picta. The sequence continues at coordinate 1,476,560 of VZRM01007085.1, forward strand.
GGAAAAATCTCTTTCTAACTGTCCCACACCCCCTCCGAAACCAAATCATTCAAAAAGGGGAGGCATTTATGTACAGCAGAAGGAATAAGCTTGGATTTTGTAAAAATAGGAAGTGTTGGAGGGAGAAACATCCCTTCATGCACTGCCAGGGAGCAGGAATCCAGGGATGTGTCTTTATCCAGGGATGTGTCATCCCTCACATGGAGCTGTAGGTTGGGCTTTGCTCATTTTGTGGTTTTCTTTGCACATTTCTGGGGCTGCTGCAGCACAGGTGACCCAGCAAAACTGAATTTTGAACAGATCATCCAGGAGAAGGACTCTCTGAGGCCTGCCACAGCCTGTAACAAATACAGGCACAAAAAGCAGGCTGATGATCGGTTAATTAAAGTAACTAAATAATTAAAGTTTGTGTAACAGAGGCCTCGGTTTTCAATAGGTTCAGCTTACAGAGACCAAGGGTATTCGGAGGGTTCTGCAGCACAGCCCTGGGTGAGGAGCTCCAGGCTTTCAACCTCCCCAAAATATTGATGACAGACTGGTTTCAAAACAAGAGTGGAGGCAGAGGGAGGGCTAACCTGTGTTAGAATCTCCCCAGATGTCAACCTGCAGCAGAAGTGATGGTGGCTAATAGCCTCATTTTCCCTGGGGACACAGCTACTTTGGCCTGTCAGATTAGAGCTGCTGCCTCAGACAGCTTGTGGGACTTGATTATTTGAGGGGCTTGGAGTTATTTGTAGGGGAAGGTAAATTGTGTCCTTAATATCTCCAATTTACAGCGCAGCTCGTTTGGTGTTTTATTATTTTATACCCGCTGTCGTGTTAGCTCTGCTTTCCAGTGGGGGGGAATTACAGTTTAAAAAAAAAAAATTAAAATTAGGAGCAACTATATATTATTTAAGCAATCAATTTGGAATAACCACGCGAGATGTCAAGTGAACAGCATCCCAGCCTTCGTGCCAGCTCCTCCATAAAGCCTGGCTGCTTGGCTAGAATCCAATTAGTCCGTAGGCAGCTCCTGATGGTCACCTCCGTGCCACGTTATTGTGTTCCCTCATGCAGCTAAGCACAGCCTCCCCGAGCTAATTGCACCTGTTGCATGGAAAACTAGGACTGTTGGGATGAGAAACATGATCTTATAACCAGGTTAATGCTGTGTAATGAACTATCACCCTGCAGGGTAATGGAAATAAATGGGGGAAAATGAAGGGAGGAACCCCAGGGTATTGCCTGTGCTCCCGAAGCTGCTCGGCTTCCGGTGGAGGTGAATTTCTCACCTGTTTGGAGAATTCTTTGTGGTGTCATAAACCCCAGAAAAATGGGAATTGGCTCCCTGTGTCTCCTGAGCTGACTGGGTTTCAGGGATCTCTGGGCTCACACACTTTTTGAGGTCACAAACAGTGTGGAGCCCTAAGTCCCATCAGGGAAGGCTGGGATGGGAGGAGAAATCCATTCATATTTTGGTCACTGTTAGGAAACTCTTTCTCCCATCAGCCCCTGATAAAGTTAAGAAATGCACTGAACTTCTTCACCCTGTGATAAAAGAGGTAAAATACAATTCAAGATTTAAACGTTTAAAATGAATGAGAGGTTGTTTTGATCTGAATATTTTGTTTTATGGCACAGCATGAAGAAGCAGCCAAAGGAAAGGCCAGCGCCTGAAGATTTGATGGTAAGTGAAACCTCAGTTTGGATTTGTCTGGGAATGATTTTTAGTCATTTATATAGAAATATATCTCTTTTTTCCTGCATTTTTCAGCGGGTTCAGTGTATTTCTCTCTAAACTCTTTGTACTTGTGAAGCAATTCCATATTCACACAGGTGGAATTATGATTCCACTGAAATTGTTGGGTATTTTGCCCTTAAGTTCACTTGTGATTTGGGGAGTTAATGCAGAACTTTCACAGCCAGTATTGAGTTTCTATCAAAACCATTCTGATGCTTGATACACATTTTTTTTTTCCAGTTTGTATGTCCAGGGATTACAGCTTAATGTAGGTCACTCTCTGTCAGCATTTGCCAGCCTTAACCTTCCCAAAAGTGAAGACTGAAAGCAGAGGATATGGTTATATGGTTAAAACAGAGTGTTTTAGTGACATGCAGGAGCCACTGGCTTTGCTTTCACTCATGTAAAATTAAATCAGATTGTAGAAGAATGAGAGAATATTTGGCTGTGGTGTGTCCATGGAATTGTTCTCAGGGTTGGAATCTGAGCCCAGAGCCCACTTCCTTTGCTGGCAATTGTCATTTTTCCAATTATTACCTATTGCTATTTACAGCAATTTCTACAGGGTCATAATCCCCTCTGACTCCTGTCAAATACCTTTGATTTTTAAATGTTTCCTCCCTTCCCTTTAAATGCTGTCTGCTGTAACTGGGAGCTTATGTAAAATCATCATCGTTTATTTGCTGTGTATGAAATACACAGAGATAATTGTAATCTAGGAATAATTGCGATGGATTTTACCAAGATAAAGACTCTGGTGCAGCCTCTCATTTATTGCATCCACGCTGGGAGCTGCAAGGAGAATAAACAAGTGCTTCTATTGCAGCAATTCTCTAGTTAAAGGCTAATCTCTGAAGATGCCCAGGGGCAGGTAGCTCACAATCCAGACTAGTCTCAGTTTGGTTAGGGAAGTGTTTAACTGTGAATCTCATTTTGAGGATATTAACTTCACTAGATCTGCACTGGAAGTTGGGAATTTGCTTAAATTCCTCTCTAAAAACGAGGCCTTGAGGTTCATCAGAGTCCCTCCACTTTGGGGTGTCTCACACCAAAGGCTTCCACTGCCTGATTTTTGTCTTTTTTTTTTTTTATTCCCTTCCGACGGCTGGAAAATTCTTGCAGTTAGTCACATCTGAGAAAACTTGGAACAGGTTCTAGAGATGTAGACACATTTACCTTGTGCACTATTCTGCCATGGCTGGATGGCTCAGCTATTAAAACAATGGAATGGGGTTTCATAAAAACCTCGATCTGTTTGTAAATGCACATTTTGGTGATGCAATAGGCCTGCCACTTATAAATAAAACATCTGCAGATCTCACAGCCCCCCAGAAGTGTGTGTGTGTGTGTTTGGAAGCAATAACACCACTCCAGGGTGTAGAGCCATAAAAATGAGGCCAAAGGGTGAGTGCCTGCAGTACCAGGGAAGTGCACAGATTTATCTTTACAACTACATGCCCTGGAGTGTGCTAGTCCCCTTTAAAGGAGGCGTGTTGTGAAATTATTTGGAAATTCCAGCGCCTCTGGAAAAAAAAAAAGAGAGGAAAAAAAACAAATCATTCCTACTTTTTAAACAATTTAATGCATTTTTCCCCTTGTGCTTCTTTCTGTTCAGTTAGAAATGAACTTGCAACAACAAGTAAAGCCTGAGCTGCTCACCAGTCAAAGCCTTTGTATTTTTGCTCTTCGCCAGTCTTGTCAAGGAGCATTTTATTGATAAAATTAATATGAATACATACATTAGAATTACGTACCCAGATGTATACAGCAAGTCTGTGCCTAAATATGTGTATATAAATTAATTGCTGGAATGCAAGGCCACAAAAAAAGCTCTTAAATATCCCAAAATCCCAGGATCACTGAGGTTGGAAAAGCCCTCCAAGGTCATGGAGTCCAGACTTTGATCCCCACCTTGTCACACCCAGAGCAGAGCACTGAGTGCCACATGCAGCCATGCCCTGAACACAGATATCCTGTGAATTTGAGAATCTCTCACCACAATATCCTTCTAATTCCATGTCATCTGCTCCTGGAATTGCCACGTGATTCTGGTGGATGTAAGGAGTGCACAGAGTGACGGAAACAGTGAATGTAAGGAATACACAGAGTGATGCAGCAAAACGCTGGATCTTCAAGGTCACCTTATCACTGATTTAAATCAGAGCAGGATTCCACCTTGTTCACTGAATTTGGGGTTTTTTTATTTAAAAGCACAGTGCCAGCAGTGATGGAAGGTGTCACACACCACCATCCTCACCTCCAGACAAAGCAGAGCGTCAGTTCCCTGCCCTGCACACACCAACCGTGCTGGAAGTCACTGTTTTGTAACCAATTTAGGGTAATTAAAGACTGAAAGCAAAATGAGGGGAGCAGAATGTCGATCTTTTCCTCCTCTCCTGATAATCAGTAAATTGTTAAATGCATTTGAAGAGCTGACTGGCAATACCTGGAGTGCCAGGTTGGCACCTGTGCCAGGGCTGCAGCAGGGGTGGATTTCCCTTTTTTTATAGAACCCAAAATGCCCATTTTATCATGAAACAGGACCAAAATGAAATTTGGATGAAATTCCTGTTTAAAGCCAGGCTTTTCATTACCACAGATATCCATGTGCAGGTGAACACCGAATTTCCATCCCAGCTGGCGTGGGTCAGCTTCCTATATTTCTTTATTTTATTATTTATTTCCTCCCTGCCCTTTCTGCCATGTAGCCATCCCCAAAACAAGATATCCCATTGGTTTTTCTGAATATACATCATCAAATTCACTGACTTGTTCCACAGAAGTGAAATAAGGAGTTTCACCAAGTAATGGGGAAATTGTCCATCCAGGTTAAGGAACAACCTCGGAATTCATCAGAGCTCATTCTAAACTTATTCTCAAACACTGCTCTTTTATCTCCACTTTGTTCCCTCTTAAGAGAAAGGCAGAGAGTCAATTAAATTGAATATATTCCTGTGTTATCACAGGGAAGACAGCACAGCATATTCCTCTCTGTCTCTCCCTTTCGAACACAAAAATCTCAACAATTCTTCTGTATAAAGAGATTTTTTCCCCTTGCACTTGTATTTTTTGCCAGAAACACAGAATTTTCTGGCATCCCAGGCCTGGCTCTTGGGGCAGGGGATATTTAGGAGTTGTGCTGTGGCAGCCCAGGGGAGGTTTATCTCCTGCTGGTGCCCAGAGTCTCAGGCCAGGCTGGCTCTGGGGCTGTGCTGTGACTGTATTTACGGTATTTTCCCGAAGCTTTCCATTCTAAGCTCTATTTAATGGAATCTATGCATAGTAAGTAATCAGGTCAGAGAGAAGCAACATCCCCTGTTTGAGATCAATCGCTGGCTAATACTTTATCTAGGCCACTTTATTATCTCATGCTGATTCCATTGCCATTCTCCTCCTCCTTTGTAGCCCTGCACTTCAGCTGTGGTAAAAGTACGGCTCGCATACATATTAAAAACATATACCCATTCTATCTGTATGTAAATGTGGGAGACACAGCTGGATATTGCAGGAGTTTGATTTACTAATAGTTATTATCTGTTCTAGCTGTTCAGAGGCAAAGAGAGTTGCAGAAAACAAGCTAGCGCAGAAATTGCCTTTATGATATCACTGCCCTGCTTTGGTAATTGTTTAAAATCTCTGCTTTAGCTGCAAGCTTGGTCTTTTCTTCTGCAGATTGGGTCGTGGGGGTTTTTTTTTGGAGTTGTTGGAGTCTCTTGGTGAGGTTGGTTTGTTGTATTTTTTTTTTGTTAGTGCAGCGTTGAACTGTTCCGTGCTGCATCTGCTTATTGAAACGAAAGGCATTTGTGTAAAGAAATTGTGTTTGAAGTGCCAAAAGTCGGGAATGGAATGGAGCAGTTATTCTAAACTGCTTTCCCGTGGAGGCTTCAAAGTGCAGTCTTTGGGATGCTGCTGGAATTCTCAAGGAAAGACTGGGCAGGGAGAAGCCAGAGGGTTCAGTCATCTCCTGCACTCGATTACTTTTGCACAGATCTAACGATTTCTGTTCGAGTTATCGGATTTTAAACACATCCAGGAGCTTTTCTCCTTTTCAAAATTTAAACTCCTGGCCCTTTTTATGTTAGTGTTCAGTTAATTTAGGAGGTTGTGTGATAAATTGTACATCACCTGTGTCAAAGCCACTGACATGCTGGAAAACATGTTCTCCTTTGGTATTTTATTGATTTTAATGCCTAATGCAATTTTGAAATTTCCTATTCCTGTGCATCCAGCAATCCCACTCTTCATTCCAGGAATGACTCTAGATCAGGCACCGTGATTTTATCGGCTATAATGGGGTTTTTTCCCAGATAAATAGTAGTTTGTGTATTTAAATATCATTTTTAAAATGTGTCAATATGTTACAGATTCTTAAAAATGGATTCTGCCTGCCTGTTCACACATCTCCAACAAGCACAGGGAATTAAAAATGTGAATCTTTTAAGCAGCTGTATTTTAAGCAGCTATATTTTATGTAGCTTTACTTTGGAGGGTCTGGACAGTAGCTAAACATATTTGCAGTTCATTGTGTTAAACCCCTGGCTTCAGCTCCAAGGAAATACTTTTATGGTTTAAACAAACAAATGGAGGATCAGCATAATCCTGCCTGGATTTTCATCTAAACCCTCGGAATAAAGCCAATAAAACACTGCTGCTTAGGTTTGTCAATAGCAGGGCTTTCCCCCAGCAGCATTAGAGCAGTGACATCACTGAGCAGCCGAGGCTGGGCTTGGGATGGTGGTGGCTTTTGGGACGGAGCAGAGGGCTCTTTGCTTTTCACAAACACACCCCAGAGGTGTTGTAAAATCAGCTTTAGAGAGCCATGGCTGTTGGCTGCATCTGTCCAGATGTTTGGGCATCACTGCTGCATCACAGGGAGCCAAGGATTTTCCCTCTTTTGCTCCTTTTTTTATTCCAAGCTGGTCCAAGATCTCCCATCAGGGATGATTTGTCCAGCATCAAACTGTCTGTGCTTGGACCTGTGATGGATGGCTGTGTTGGCAGATGTTCAGCCTCTGCTCTGTCACCACGATCCCAGTTACTCACTCCACGACAAGGAGGAGCTCTGATAGACACCAGACACATGCAGATTTGAAGGAAAAGAGCTCTCTCCTGGTTTCCCAAGGAAAAAATACAGAGCCAAGTCTTCTAGCTGTTGTAAATATAGAATTGTTTAGGTTGGGAAAGGTTTTTTTAAGATCATCCAGTTCAACCATGAAATTTGTGTGATAAATAATAAACTGGATCTTCAATCTCTCCATTCAGACATCCAGTGGACAAGGAGTTCTGGGTCAGATCCTGAAGGCAATATCAAAATTTATATTGATGCAAGGATTTCACACCAGGGCTCAGGATGCTCCTGTCACTGCATGTTCATTATCTTCCTTGCTCAAGATAGCTTAAGAGGGAAAAATATGTGTTTTTTTAGGTGGCAGCATTGCCCGCTGAGCTGAAATTGGGAAAGGTGGGTCAGGGATATTTCCCCCATTAAAAAAAAAGGGGGGGAAGCCATCCCAGTCCTGAGGATATGAGTTGTTCTTTGTCAGAGAACTCAGCTCTTGAAATGGAGAAATCCATTTTATCAGTGTCACCAAATCCAGCAGTTACCTAAGAGGAAGATGAAGGTTCAGGGGTGAGCTCTGGGGTTTGGAGGTGTCACCCCCATGCCCTGCCATCTGACTTCCCCTTCCCAACATCCCCCAGAGCTGCACAACACAGCAGCACTTCCCAGTGAAACGTGAAAAGGAATAACTTGAGTTGGCTCCAGGAGGTGTTGAAAATCTAAGGAAATTGGACAAAAACAAATTGGCAACAGCTTAGAGGGATACAGTTCATATTTTTGGTTACTTGAGTCTCCTGGGCTTTGCAGTTTAATTTGAGCAAATGTTTCATTTGGCACTGCTGGTTGTTCAGTAGTTCTCCAGGCACAGGGACAAATATTTACATCTCACTCATTTTGGTAGCAGAATTGCAAATCTTTCAATTACTGTATATTGAGAAGTTGTGCATTTGCCTTGTTGATGTTTTGTGTCAGCTGTCTTCCCTACGTATTTATTTTTTTTAATTTATAAAAACAAATCTGTTAGCAGTCCCAAAATAAGACGCAGATCTTTAAATCCCAGAATATTGTCCTTTCTATTCATTCCAAATTCATCGAGGAATCTGCTCTAACAGGCAACTGTTGAAATCCACGTACGTTTTTTATTTGTATAATGAAGTTGGCATTTTAAATGTGTTCAGACACTCAGCATAGATTAAAAAGGCTGCTGCTTGTGCAGCACCAGCTACTTGTGGGTCTCTAGTCCAATTAGCACCTCAGGACACTCCTGCAGTATTAAATAAGAGTAATAATTGCCTATGAATAAGCGGAGTATAAAGCAGGAGATAGAGATATGGCTTCTTAGTGACCTGTGTGCATTATGCCTCAAATCCCTTAATCAGATTTGTGCCGCTTGATTCTTCCATCTGCAGAAATTCAGCTGGAGGATCAGGGCCTAAAGTAGTAAAAAAATCAATTAATACGACTTTCTAATTTGTGCGCTTGACAAAAAGGGGGAAAAAAAAAAGAAAAACGAAAGAAAAAAAAAGAAAAAACCGCGCATATAAATAGGGGACATTTTTCTCCTGAAGAGGGGCTGTGCTGAAAGATTTTTTAATTGGATTTTCATTGTGATTGACAGCGCTTGATTATGACAGTAACTTTATTTGGCTGGACTGTTAGAGCCCCCTCGTTCGGGGTGGGTTTTTTTATTTTTTTTTCCTTTTTTTCCCCCCATCAAAGGCCTTTTTTCTCCGCGGAATTCCCAGCGGAGCAGCGGATCCTGTGAAAGAGCCTTTTAGCACCTTTGTTGCCTCCATCCCTGGTGACGATTGGACCCAGCTGGTAGCGGGTGGCAAAATGCGACGTTCACAAAGAGCTGCATCTCCCTGGTCTCCATCATTTCGAGAGCCCCAGAAACCTGTTGAGGATTAGAAGTAGCTTTAGATGTGAAATGAGTGTTAAGTATTAGTAATCGGGAGATTAGGGCCCCGGGGACAACGGGAGATAAACAACCGCAATTAAGGCAAATCTGCCAGAGTAAACAAAATTGAGCAGAAACAGATGCCCTCGCCATTTTGGGGGATTGATTGGAGGGCACCGAGGAATCGATTTTTGTCTTGTTTACACTTCCAAACCCCGGTGATAAACTGGGAGGCTAAATATTTCATAGCGCCTGATTTTAGTTAATTTTTCTCGGCTCCTCGCAGTGACCAAGCCCGGCCTCGCTCAGCCTTCACAGGGAGCAGCTAATTGCCTATGAAGGGCCCCTGTGTTTAAATGGGCTTGACAGGAATTTAAATTTTGTTTCAATCAACCTCTGTGCTCGCAGCCTGCTCCAGTTTCTAATTTTTAAATTAAACGTGATTTTTTTTTGTGAAGCTCGCGCACCCAGCCGGGGCGGCGCTCGGAACGCACAGCTTTTTGGGGCTGGAACACCAAAACGCAGCCCTGGAAAAGTTCATTGGCCCATAAATGTGCATCTGCCTGCTCGGATTTGATGGGAGAGGTTGGGGGAAACGCTCAGCTGGTGTAAATCGGGGTGGGCATGTGCCTGCTGGGCTGGGGAGAACTGGGTTTCGACCAGGGAAACCCAGTTGTATTCACACTCCCCGTTGTATTCAAATACAACTCCAAAATTGTGGAAATGGTGCTCATGGCCTCGGTGACCTTGGGAGAGAATCAAAGGAATTTCTAATCTTTTTTCCCCCAAGCCAACTAGTGGTGATATATTTTGCCTTCTCGGTGTTTTCAGCAGGGCTCTTTGCGTTTATTCCGACATCGTTTCATACCTGAGCTTCCTGTGCTCCTCAGCCGAGGGGATTTGGCAGCACCTTCACCCAGATCATTTAATGCTTTATTTAGTCCCTTTACAGAGCCTGGCAGACGCAGGGATGTGATTTTGCACTCCATGCAGGCAGCGTGTGGCCGTGGAACGCAGGATGATCGTAGTGGTACTTTTAAAAACAACTTGTTCATTTGCAGAAACTTCATCACAAAAATGCTAACGAAGTACGGGCTGTTTCATTCTCCCTTTTCGCTTCCAGCCACATCATTTTCAGGGTTTTTTTGCTTTTGTTAATTGTTGTTATTTGTGTGTGTGTGTATGTACGCGCACAGCATTTTCTTCTCCGAGGTTTGGGTGAAAAACATTTCGGAGATTGTTTCAGTTTACTCCAGCTTAGTCATTTGCTTAGCAATTTTTTTTTTTCCCCAGTAGAAAAACTTGGGGAAAACAGTTGTTTTCTTCACCCTTCTTCCACAGTCTAGGGGAACACTTAGTCCTCATTTGGAGGAAGTGCTGTAGGGAACATTTAGTCCTCATTTGAAGGAAATACTGTAGGGAACATTTAGTCCTTGTTTGAAGGAAATACTGCAACGGCTTTTAATTCCCGACGAGCTCTGTTTGGTGCCACCAAGACCATTCCTGTGCTGAGCTGAGGACAGTTCTGCAGGTGCAGCTCTGCTAGATCAGAGTCCAGCTCAGGTGTGCCTTTCTGCTGGGAATCTCTGCTCTTCCCGAGCTCCAACTCTTTCATTCTCACCCCAGCCAGGTCTTGAAGGTCATGAATGTCATCGATCTCAAATGGAGCCACACCAGAAGCTGTGCTCCAGGCACACACCCAATGAGCTCCAGCTTCTGATGGGCACAGGGGCCACAAACCAGAGCAGAGCTGGGCAAAAGTCAAACCTCTTCCCTCCCTGAAATGTTGCACCAAACGTTTCACTCAGCAGATCTGCTTCTGTTGTCGACAGCTTGCTAATGTTGACAGACTCCATCAGCCTTGGGCCACTCTCCCCATTCCTCTTCTACAGCTCTTCCTAACCTCAGCAGCTCTTGCAGAAGTAAACTCCAATTATATTTCGGTTGCTTTAGTTTGTTTTAAGAGTCATAACACAAAAAACCTGAAATACCTTTGCCGGGAGTTGGCTCGTTTTTAGCTTTGGAATGCCAAGGACAATTATCGGTTTAACAACAAATATCAAAAGCAAAACTGCTGTGGAAAGAATGATCTGCAGATGGGCAAATAGATTCCTCTGTGCCACAGCCAAACCCGAAACTGTGCAGTAAATTTCAGACCACTCTATGCCACAGGAAGGGAACAAATAGCAGAGCCAGGGTCCTGCAGTAGGAGGGGTTGAGTTGTTTGAAGTCAGATCCACGCTAGGGAGTGGAGCTGCTCCAATTCCCACTGATCTGACCTGGAAAATTCCCTCCTGACCCTTTGTCTGGTGATGAGCTGCCAGCTTGGACACATCAGTCAAGTGCACAAGGGGTCTCTGAGGTCTGGTCTGGGGTCACCAGCTGTCCAAAGCTTGGAAAAAATAATACTTTAATCATGATGAAGGGTCTGTGTTGCTGTTTAAAAATGGAAATTCAGGTGAGGGGTGCAGACAGCTGCTGTTCAGGTTAAGGTGTTGAGGTTTCAGTTAAGCTGTTCTTCCTCTTGGTCTGTCCATCCGGCCTGGGGATTGTTGTTATTTGAAGATAAATTCTGTAAGTTGCAGGAGAGTTTTGGTGCCTTGACAAAACTAAACCAGCTGAAAATCGCTTGCCATTAACTTTATCATATAAAAATGAAAAATGCGTTGGTAAAAGTCAATCTACAGATAGATAAATAATGGGAAAAAAACTGCAGGAAGAATCCTTCTCAAGAAAAAAAGATAAGGAAGAAATAGAACTCCAAGGCTTCACCTCTTAGTTGTGTTATCCATTTATCTTTGTTTTGTATCATCTTTTCACTGTCTTGCCTATCATCAGAGGGATAGAATCATTAATGTGCTAATCTAGGTGGCCATAGTTCTAAGACTGACCTAGGCTAATCTGCCTTTGCAATTTCAAGAACTATATTTGACTCCTCTGAAAGTAACCTTAAATTGTAGTCTTGTAAGAATTCCAGAGCTGTATCCTTCACTCCTTCTCCTAATGAGGTTATGACCAAATGCTCATTATAATTGCTTTAGACTCCTTTTAATTTTCAAGCTTATTAATCATAAGAAGAGTTATTTAAAATTGCATAAATTAATCTTAGATTAAAAGCCCATCAAAGCCTCGAAACAATTAAGAATAAGTAGGATTTCCCTGGGGCAGCAAGTTTTATTTTAATAGTGTAGTCAGGTGGATATCAGAACATTGAAGTATGGTAGTGATTAATGTATGCAAAATTTAAATGAGAGTTTTTAAATGGCAAACCTAAATCACATATTGACCTAACTGTAGGCTTTAACTGCATTGTCTGTCATATATCTAAACTGTTTGGTAATCAACATTTTAATTACAGTGTGTGTTAGGCAGGCCGTGCAACAAACAAAACTCTCCACGTGCTGACATTCCGCGTGGAGCTGTCGGGCAGGCTGGGCTCTGTGAGGAGCGAAGAGAAACTGCCAGGAGGATGATGAGAGCTGGTTCTCCATGTGGATTTGTTCTGTTCCTGGGTTGTCTGCACCCAGAAAACACCACTGGGTGGGAGTGGACAGGGCTTGGAGCAGCCTGGGGTGGTGGGCCAAGGGTGGGACAAGATGGGCTTTGAGGTCCTTCCAGCCCAGGCCACCCCATGATGCTGAGATTCTATGATTTCACCCTGCTGAGGGGCTTTCTCTTCCAGCACAGGCTCAGGGGATGCTGGAAGTCTCTCCCAGCACAGCCAGCGCAGTCCTTGCCCTCAATAGTCACTGTTCTGAGGACAGCAGCTGGGAGAGAGAACTGGGCCAGGAAATACTCACTCCCAGACTGAGAACAGCCCTGCCAGTTGTGAGGAGGAGCTGGGATTTTAGGGTTCAGCTGGATCTGGGATCTGCCATCCCATTGCTGCAGGTGTCCTGTGGAAGAGACCAGGAGGCTGCACTGACCCTGCTGTGGCTTTGGGACACTGGGGACACTCTGCAGACAGACACACTGAGCCTCCCAGTCCCTGCTGGTCCAAGCACCTCAGGTGCTCACATTTTCCATGAAAGGGTAAAAAAAAATCCCAAAAAGGGATCCCAAATGGGTAAAAAAATCCCAAAATTTGAAAAGGAAAACAAGAGCTGGAGCAGCTGGATCCCACTGAAATAGTGTCTTGCAGGGTCCTTCCAGCCATGGGTTTGTTCTGTGCCTCTGTGGATTCATGTGTGTTCAGCCTTCAGAGTTTCTGCCCTACTCCAGCCTTGGAAGCTGCGTGGATCATCCTCTGAGGATGCCCTGCCACCTTCTGTGCCTGTGAATTAACAATGTTTTGGGAGCCAGCAGTGAGAGTATTGGCCTGAGGATTCCTCGCTGCTATTCCTGGCTGTGGGAGCCGCAGTTGGATACTGTGGATAGCTGGCACAGATAATTAGAACAGCATTTAGCGTGGCTTGTCCTTGGAGGCAGCAGCTCGAGATGGAAAATCCTCCAGCACTGGAGGCAGGGGTGGAGTGATGAAATCCTAACACGGCAGGGGGACCCGAGGTCAGTTTGGGGTGGTTTGGGTTACTCAGCACTCGGTGTTTCCAGGAATGCTGGGAAGCTGGTGCAGCTCCAGAGCTGAGCTTTGTGTTTGTCCTGTTGGAGGTGTCACTTGTCTCCCATTGAACACGAGAATGGGCAAGAATTTCCCCTCATTCTGTGCCCTCATTAATTACCAGAGCTGTAAATAGCACTGACACCTCAGTAGCAGTAGGAAACCTAACTGGGATGTGCTGTTGGACAGCCAAGTTGGAATTTTTGGGAATTGCAGGGATGAGCTTCCAGCCAGGCTTTCCTGATACAACATTTGAATTGTGGCTTTCCTTTGCACAGAGCCACCTGGAGTGGGAGGGTGTGGAACATCCCACCTGCTCTGGGAGCATGGGGAATTTGGTGGTTTGCTCCTGTTTCACACAGAGTTGGTGCTGAGGGGCTGGAATTCTGCTGAGGGGCTGGAATTCTGCTGAGGAGCTGGAATTCTGCTCAGGTGGAAGGGGGGCAGAGGCAAAACAGACCCCAGGTGTCCAAGGGGTGTGCAGAGCTGGGCCAGAGGATGCTCTTCCCACTCCCAACTCCTCACAAGCATCACCTGGAATTAGGGAATGGCAGGGAAGGGGAGCAGCCTTCCAATTCCCATTTTATCCCTACCAGGTGCCACGTTTAGCGCAGGAAAAGCTCCATGCTGCTCTGTTTGATGCGTTCAGGGTGTGCCAACATCACCTCACAAACTGCTGCTTTCTCTTCCTCATCCCCCCTCAAAAATCGCCAGTTCAGCAGCCAGTGAGCTCCCCTCGAAGCAGCCTGTAGCCAGCAGTGATATTTATTTTCTCTGTTTGTTTTAAGCCTGTGAAGACTGTGCTTTCCTGCACACTGTCCTGATGGAGCCCTGACCAGCAAGCGTGCAATGCCCCCAGCCCTAATGTGCCATTAATGATAGGTTAATGTACAGTATAATGTTTTTTGGACTATGGGTTCATTACACTTCTGAGTGCAAGGTCCTTCTGCAGAGCGCCCAAGGTCCCATTGCATTATATCATGCAATAAAAATACCCTTTTCATATCACACACTAATAAACTGTATTTGAAATGCTGTCTGAGGGCACTGCCATTGTCTTGATAGGCTGTGGCTGCAACAGTTGGGATCTTTTTATGGTGGCTTTTGTTATGCTGAGTTCAAAATTTAGAGATGAAAGGCGTAATTTGTCTGTGCTGCTCGGTAATAAATGGAGCACAGGCCTTCAGCTGCACGGGCTGGGAGGGCTGCTGTAAAAATAAATGTTGAAAGGGTTGCACCATTGCAACCAATGCAATTCCCCTCTTTTGCCAACCTTCCTTGCATGAGCGTGAGTAATTTTCTTGGAATTTTCTTGTCATTCCTAATTTGCTGGCCTCCCCTGTCAACCTCCCACTGTCCCAGGGATGAAAATGTAAGGAGATGATGTTGTGGGTTAGATCTGATGGACTCCAGCAGTGTCACTGACCTCCATTTGGGGTTCAGGCAGCTCAGGTTTGGGGCTGTGGGTGGTGATGTTGTGTCCCAGGGGGAATTCCATCTCTCCTGGGCAGCTGGAAAAGGATCTGCAGCCCTGCCCAGGATGCCAGGCAAAGTCTGTGGCAATAAGCTCTGGGGGGTTTATTATCAGAAACAAAGATTTATTTTTAGGCCAGAGGAGAAGGCCGTGGAAGCAAATTGCTGAATTTTAGGGGTAGGTAAAATCATGGAACTTTTACCCTTGAATAATGGCAATTTAATTGACTGGGCTAAATGATTGATGGCTGGTGAGCACCGAGTTGGAATTAGCAGGGCTGTGTGTGCAGGGGGGCACTGCCCTTTTAATTTCCTGTCAGATATTTAAATCACTCCCATCCCCCTGTGCGAGGAGCTCCCCTTTGACAGAGTTAACCTGTCTGGTGGGACACTGCAACTCGAGCAATGTACCCTTTATCAAGAGAACCAGATGAGACAAGTTCATTTAAAAAGCCTGGTTTGTCATTGTTTATCTAATTTTCGGGGTTGACACACAAAATTAGGCTGCCTGACACTCACTCGGGGCTCTCCCTGGCCCTGTCCTGCCTGACCTTTCCAGCTCCAAGCTCTGTGCATTCCAGCAGCAGCAGCTTCCCACTGCCTGCAGGAATCCCAGTGCATCCCAGTGCCAGGCCAGTAAGGAAAACCAGTTTGGTGCTGGATTTTCGACCTGTTTCCTGCCGGGTGCCTGATTTCCAGGTATTTTTAAGGCTGAATATTTAAAAATTGGGAAGGAGGCTTTTATTGCTTTGTTGTGAAGGTGTGTAAGGAGTCTGAGGAAATATGAAATACCCTTCCAAAGGTGTCTCCAGTTTGAGGCACTGTTTTTGAGGTGTGCAGGCTTTGGGTGATGCTGGAAATGCTCTGGATGCCTGGCGAGGGAAAATGTGGGATTAGGACCTGGATAATTACAAAATGTGCAGAGCAGGGCTGAGTCTATGACGAGCTTTCTAAGAGAGGGGAAAATGCTCTTTATTAATGATTAATGGAGAATTTTTGAGATATTATTTTACCCAAATATTCAGCAATGCACAGCCTGGGAAGGCTGTCCTGGAAAGGGGCTGGGATGAAACACAATGGGAAAATGGAATAGCAACAAAAACTCAAATTTTGGGGATATTATTTTACCCAAACACTGTTCAGCAATGCAAGGCCTGGAAAGGCTGGCCTGGAAGGGGGCTGGGATGAAACTGGAAAATGGAATAGCAACAAAAACTAATCAGCATTTCCAAGGAGTGCTGGGCTGAAGCCTGAGCTCCCTCCCTGCTCCTCCAAACAGATCCCGTGGATAACACGATCCAGGAGGAATTCCACTGCTTGGAATCAGTGCTCTATTACATTTTCATGGCTGTGCCCACCCTGCAGGATGCTCTGAGGTGTTTTTCCCAGCAGGGCTGTGTTTCTCCTGGCTAACCCTGCCTGTCCCTTGCAGGGTCACCCGTTCATCGTGCAGTACAACGATGGCAACGCCGAGGTGGTGTCCATGTGGGTGTGCAGGATGCTGGAGGAGCGGCGATCCCAGGGAGCACAGTGAGCTCTGCAGCACCCAGCAGCATCCCACAAGCTCTTCCTGGAGCAGCAGCACCAGCTTTGGACTCGCGGTTTATCCAGATCATATTTTACTCTGAATATTTCCTAGAAGAGTCAGCAAAATCAGGGGATTTGTTGGCTGCCTTTTCCTCACCGCCGCATTAAGGAATTTCCTTCCCACGTTTCTTTTGTTGCTGAGCAATTTACAGATTATCCTCAGTTATACTGTACACAGCCTTAAAGCAATTATTTTATATCTCTATTTTTGGGTTATTGACTGGACTGTCGATTTCCTGACTCCAGAGTATTTTTTAACTCTTGCTCCTGCATGAGTGACATTCCGAGTGTCCGGAGGATTTCCTGAGCAGTTGGTGGCTGTGCAGGCAGCCACAGAATGCTGGGTTAAAATGTGAAACAAAAGCAAACAGACCAGAAAAAAAAAAGAAAACAAGAGAAATATCTGGGCTTGCCTGTGCTGTGAGGAGGTGTCAGGTGGGACAGCAGCACACCAGGAGGTGACTGGGAATGCTTCACTCTGCTCCCAGTGCTGGGGATTGGGATTGCTGGGAGGGCCAAGCAGCAGGGACAGCACAAAAATGAGGAGATCCCTGAATCAGAAAGGCTTTGCTGAGATGGAAAAGGTGAGGGGAGAGAGGAGAGTGCTCTGCTCTGGAGCCAGGCTGGGAGAGCTGGGAATGTTCACCTGGAGAAGGGAAGGATGCAGGGAGAGCTCAGAGCCTAAAGGAGCTCCAGGAGAGCTGGAGAGGGACTGGGGACAAGGGATGGAGGGACAGGACACAGGGAATGGCTTCCCACTGCCAGAGATAGATGGGATATTGGGAATAATCCTTCCCTGTGAGGGTGCTGAGGCCCTGGCACAGAGTGCCCAGAGAAGCTGCGGCTGCCCCTGGATCCCTGCAATGTTCAAAGCCACTCTGGGTGAGGCTTGGAGCAGCCTGGGACAGAGGAAGGTTCCCTGCCCTGGCAGGGGTGGCACTGGATGGGCTTTGAGGAAGCTTTTTGCCTTCCCCAGCTCCACCCTGATCCCAGATTTTCATCCCTGGGAGTCGCTGCAGGCTGGGTGCAGCTGGGTCAAGCAGAGGCTCCAGGTTTGCTGCTCCAGGAAAAGGGAATGATTGCCACGTCCCTGCCGGGTGTTCCTGGCTCCTGCAATTTCTGGGGAAGTTTCCACAGCAGACCAACACAGATTGAATCAGTCCTTGCGTTAAAATGCTTATTAAAAGGTAAAAAAAAAGTAAAACACCGATGTGAAAGGCAGGTTTGGGGTGAGTGAGTTGGGCGGGAGGAGGTTGGGGGTTTGCTTGCTTGTCTTTGCATTAGAAATAAACTTTTGCTAAAAAAAAAAGACTCAGGTAGTTTATTTTATACCAGCAGCTCAATCCTCACACACACAATTCAGTGAAACATTCCTCCCACAGCACCGCAAATCCTAAATGTTATTCTGGAAGCAGCCTGGAAAAGACTTCGTTTCCTCCCTTGGAGGGATCGTTTGTCTTCTTTTGAAGTGTAGAGGTTGCAGGCATGAACTTATAGACTAAAGTTTGTCTTAATTGCTCTGATGTCACAACCTCGCTGGCAGATAACAGCGCAATGAATGAGCCAACAGCCCCCATTCCTCCAGGTCCTTTTCCAAAGTGAGACAAATTCCCTCCCTGTGAGCCAAGCACGGCGTCGGCAGCGCTGCCATTTATTTATCCCTAACAGTTTGCCTTAGCTCTCCCTGGATAAAAGGTCTCTCGCTCGGATTTCGTTTAAAACTCAGCAAACCCAGGGCTCTTCCTCTTGTTTTTCCTGGCAGGGAGGTCGGGAGGGGAAGATTCGCCCTGATAATCCATGTGGGTGATGGAAATGGGGAAAATCTCCTGGCTAAGGTGCTGGCAGAGTTATAATTCACTTGTTGGTTCATCGGGGAAGTTTGGGGTCTCAATCACCTTTGCTCTCCCAAATCCTTGGATTCGGTGCAGGAGGGAGGATGAGCAGCCAGGGATCTTCTCTCCCAGCCCCACACGTGGGGGAATTGGGGCTGGATGAGGGGGCAGAGGAGGGAAATTTGGGAATAATCAGCTACTCTCAGCCTTGCTGGCACTGCCAGCTGAGCAGCAGCGAGGTTGGACCTTCCCAAACCTGCTCGGATCTGGTGTCTGCAATGGGTTTGTCCCCACGGGAGCTGTGAACCCCAATTCCTGCAGGGGCACAAGGGGAAGGGAGAATGCAGGAAATGGGGTGAGGATTGAGCTCCACAGGGTTCCCCCATCCACACTAACCCAGCCCAGGACATTTCTTGGCTGGCAAGGTTGCAGGAAATGCAGCGACATTCCACCCTGCAGCCAGATCCTGCTCAGATGGCATCAGGGGCTGTAATGATCAGCTGGGGATCCTACAGATGCAGTGACCCCCCAGTCCCACTGCTCATCCCAGCAGCTCGTTTAGGGACACCCCCAGCAGCCCCACACCAGTCTCACCGCTCTCTCTCCCCTCCTATAACCTCACTCAGAGTGTGGATGTGGGGACTCACTGGGAGAACCAGAGTGTCCCACCTGTGCCGAAACTCCCAATATTTTACACATTTCCCTTTCCCGTTGCCAGGCAAAGCTCCTGTGAGAAGAGCCCGTGGAAGTTTTCCTTTCAACTCGGCACGGAATTAGAAAATACTTCGTTTCTCGTATCCCGTGGCCAAGTCCATGCCGCTGTCAGCATTCCAAAGGCAAAGTCTTTGTTTTCCCGAGAACAGCCTGGCAGGCTGGGGAAGGCGGGGCTGCGAGGGTCCCTTACCTGCGCCCGTCCCTAAGGCCGGCAATGCGATCGTGTCAATCACCCAGCAATCACCACCAACAGCTCCTGGGAGCTCCATTTGATCCCCCGGATACCCGAGAGGATGGAATCTGGGAGCGGCGCGTGTGTTTTCCTGCCTCCCGCAGCTGGGTGGTCCTGCGGGGAAAGTTCACCTGGAGGGATCCATGGAAAAGGGGTGGAGCAGGGCAGGTGCCGATGCGGGGAGAGTGTGGGCAACACCTGAAGCAAACCCTGGGAATTCGGGGCTTTGCTGGGGAAATAAAAATCCTGCAGGGAGCAAAATCCTCTGGCGGAGAGGGAAGGCTCTGGGAGAGCTGCGGAGGAAGCTGCTCTGGTGACAGAGGGGCTTTGGCTGGGCTGGGCAGGGGCGATGCCACCGCAGCTTGACTCGGCGCTGTAGCTCCCTGTGCCCTGCGCTGTCCCGGGCGGGACAATCCAGGAGCTGTCACATCCCTCGGGAGCTGCAGCCTCGGCTGGGGAGGGAGAGGAGCGAGGAGGCAGAGCAGAGAGCCCCAAGCCGTGGCTCTGCTCTGGGGGAGCTCCAGGGACACACGGAACCCTTCGGCCTCTCCGGGCAGCGAGCAGGAGCAGCAAATCCCATTTCCTGGGTGCTCCAGGGGCTCCCAGGCTGCTCAGCTTCTCGGACACATCTCCGTGAGGAGCTCTTCCTCCCTGCAGCTGGGTGGGAGAGGTGTCCCTGCGGTGACAGCCAGGCCTGGGGGCAGAGGGGCTCTCCAGGGGACAGGGGAGGAGCTGGAGCCCCTGGAAGGATGGTGACATCCTGAGCTATCGCCGTTGTTTTGGGATAACTCATCTTCAGCATTCCCGGGGGCTCACAGGCACCGTGGGGCGGAAAGCTGGAGGGATCAGGTCCCCTAAACTTGCTGGCCTCATGCTGCTCCCCCAGCTCACCAGCGATATACAGCCAGCCTGGGCTGGGAAAACCTAACGGGGAAACAGAAATGTAAAATTCTCCAATTGTATTATTTGGCCCCATCGAATAAAAAAAGGTTGTGCAAGCTGCTCTAGCAGGAGGTGTCCCTGCCCATGGAGGTGGGGTTGGAACGAGAGGAGCTTTAAGGTCTCTCCTAACTCAAAGCAGCCACAGCGAGTCTGAGATCCATCCTGTGCTTTTCCCCTCGGGAAGCTGCAGCCGGAGCGCCGCGGCTGCCGAGGAGCTGCGCTGACCCGGGGCTGCGTTACCTTCAGGAGAGGCTCCGTCCATAAAGCACACGTGTGCGCTCAGGACACGATTTATGGATTGAGCCTTAGCGGCTCGAGGAGCGGCNGAAAAGGGGCGCACAGAGGGGTGTATGGGGGTGGGGGCAGCTGTGCCCAGCCCTGGGAAGGGATGCTGGGCAGCACCGGGAGAAGGCAGCAGGCTCCCGGGGGATGGCGGGGCAGGAGCCCACAGGGTCCCGATCCTCCCCCCGCCCCGGGGGGATCAGCAGCCGGGTCAGGCGGAGGGTGCCCGGCCTGCANCGGCCCCGCCGCGGCTGCTCCCGGCGCAGAGCCCGCGGGGCAAGTTCAAGGTTTATCGGAGCCGCAGAGCCCGCGAGGTGTTGAATGGCAAATGGATGTCTGGGGCTTTTATGGGCACGAGGAGGAAAAGTTCCCCGCAGCCGAGGCAGAGCTGCCAGGCCCGCGCCAGGTGAGTGAGGTCCATCCCGGCTGTCCTTGGCAGGGCGCGGGCACCGGGAATTGCCGGCCCGGGCTCGTCCCGCTCCGTCCCCGCCAAGGTGTTCGGGTTCACCTCATCAATAAAGTCGTGGCTATCGATCCCGCTCGCCGCGT
>VZRM01007085.1:1504975-1522321 GCA_013397955.1 Grantiella picta
CCCCCATCCCGGGCCCCCTCCTTCCCCCCTCCCGGTAAATTCTGGATGTAACGGCACTTTAACGGGCGGCCCGCGGCTCCGGAGGCAGAACAGCGCTCGCCCGCTCTGGGGACAGCCCCCTCTGTACGTGATTTTGGTTCTTTAATAAAAACCGACTTTAAGAAGCCGCCTGGTGCGTGGGGCTGGCCCGGGGCTCTCGGTCGCCCCAGGTCCCGGTACCGAGCCGGGGTGCTGCCCGCTCCCCCGCGGGGCTCCCGTTCGCTCCCCTCCTCCCGCCGCAGCCGGAGCTCATTAATGCCCATTTCTGTGCTCGCTTCACACATGAAGGTATCGCATTAATGAGCTCGGAGAGCGGGCGCGGAGGTGCGCGCACACCCATCAGCCCGAAATACCTGGTTTAGCGCAGAATTCACCGCGCACCGCAGCGGGGCCGGGGTCGGGAACGGGACCGGGGCGGGGTGAGGTTGCACCGGGGCCAGAGGGAGCTCCGGGGCTGGGAGGGACCCGGCGGGGAGAGGCGCCGGGAGCTGCGGGAGGGATGCACCGAGCGCCGCGGTCCCCGCGCGGGGAAGGCACCGGGGGAAGGGAGAAGGGGACAGGGAGCACCCCGGGGATCAGCGACATGCCGGGGACCAGGCGAGGGCAGAGGGCGGCAGGGGAGATGCCCCGGGGGCTGCGCGCTGCCCGTCCCGGGTCGCTGCGGTGTGAGACCCGGCAGCTCGGCAGAGCTAATTAGCTGCGGGGCTCATTAGGCCGTTCCGCGGCCTGGGCCGCCACCGCGTGGGCACAGCCGGAGGTGCAGCTCCCCCTCTGCCCCAGCTCCCGAGCTCGGGAAAGCCGGGCTGGAGCGGAGCAGCATCCCAAACCCTTCACCTGCGCGGGGAAGGGCAGGTGGACGTGGGCGTGGTTGGGTGGGATGAAGGTTAAAAACCTTCGGGGTGGAAGCCCAGCTGAGGGTTTTGGGTTCTTGTTTTTCTGAGTCTCGGAGAAAGATCTCCTGACTGCTCTGCCTCATCCCTGAAGTGTCCAAGGCCAGGCTGGACAGGGCTTGGAGCAGCCTGGGATAGTGGTGGAATGAGATGAGCCTTAGGAACTCTTCCAAGCCATTCTGGGATTCTCTCCTTTGGATGCAGACATCCTGCACAAGCCAGCCCATCCCTGATCCGTGATCCTGAGGTGGGAGCAGCAGGGCTGACGGCATCTCCTGCAGGTGAGTGCAGGGCAAGGATCATCCTGGAGGGACACGGAGGGGATGTGTAACCCACGGAGCTGAACTGAGGCTCTGCAAGGTGAGAGGCGCTCACTCGAGGGAATTAGAGTTGGAGCTTTTTGCAGTTATTAGAGGGGCAGCTGAGCCTCTTTCCTTGCATTTTTCCTCTCTGGCTGGGTCATTGCTGGCACCTCACAGAGTGACACCAGGTGACCCCGAGGAGGAACCACAGAGGAGCTGGCCTGGGTGTCCCTCCAGCCCAAAATCCCACCCAGACCCTGCTGCGCCCACCTGCCCCAGCAGTGCCTCCCAACACGGGCACCAAAATCAGCCATTAGGCTGTATTAATATTTTCCCACTACTTAGCGCTCATTAAAATGTACTTTGCAGAATTTAATATGCGACTTGAAATGACACAACGTATTAAGTGCTTAATATACTAGAAATTATGAAACTATTACAGTCTAAGTAATATGAAATAATTAGAGTGAATTAAACTTCACCGGCGGAATGAGGGAAAGGCTTCAAATTTTTTATTCTCTTTTTTTTTTTTTTCCCCCCCTGGTTCAAAATAGCTGAATGTGGTAACAGCCCCTGAAAATAAACAACCGGAGTTAGGATTTTTAAATAATTAAAGCAGGAGCAAGCCTGGAGTGTCTGTGATGAATCCGGAATTGGGGGAAGCAGAAGGTCTGCTGCTGGAGCTGATGGAGTTGCTCTTTCAGGCCAGCGGCAGAGCAGCTCTTTAGGAGGAGCTGCTCACCAGACCCGCAGCCTGCAGAACCTCAGCCCCATATGCTGCTCCCTCCCGAGCGCCAGGCGCTTTGCTGGGAGCAGCCTTGGTGGCTCTCGGGGACAGAACGGCTGCTGCTGCCACCCGGGCTGAGCTGGAAGTGCCCTCCGCAGAGCAGCTCCCACCTCGGCGGGACTCAGACACCGCAGACCCCCCGGGAAAACCCCAGCAGCGATTTGCTCCCTTTGGGAGGAGCTCCGCGCCATCGCGTGGGGGCTGCGATTGTTTTGGGGGCTTTTCCTGGCAGGACGGGGATCCCCTGGGGTGGGGGCGGGTTTGGGGCTGGGGATGCCCTCGGGAGGATCTCCAGCAGCGGTGCCAAGAGCCAGGGGGTGGGAATTGATGGGAATGGGTGGGAATGTGCTGTTAAGGCAACACACTGGGCACTGCTGCTCCCTGCGTGGAGGAGTTTGAGATGGGATATCGGGAAGGAATTCCTGGCTGGCAGGGTGGGGAGGCCCTGGAGTGGAATTCCCAGAGAAGCTGCGGTGCCCTGGATCCCTGGAAGTGTCCAAAGCCAGGCTGGACAGCGCTTGGAGCAGCCCGGGACAGCGGCAGGTGTCCCTGTCCTGGCGCTGGATGCTCTGCAAGGTCCTTTCCAGCCCAATCCATGATTCCAGGCAGACACCAGGAGGTGGCGTTGGCAGCGCCGCTCAGCTCAGCGCTCCCCGCTGGAGTTTGGGTTTGAACGGAGGTTTTGTGCTACTTCCATGGAAACTGCCCGAGGTGCCCCTCGGGAGCGCCAGGCTGAGCCGCAGGGAAGCACAGGCAGCTCCCGGTGTGGGTTTGACCCCAGCTCCGGGCAGGACGTGGCGTTTGTCTCCACGGTCCCTGTCCCTTGTCCAGCCTGCCCCAGGCTCTCGGCACAGCCATCCCATCCTCCCCGGCACCGAGTGCTGCTGCCGGGTCAGCGCCCCTCCATCCCGGTGGCAGACAAGGACACCATCGATCCCGAGGGCCAGCAGCGCTCCCTGGGTGCCAGCTGGACTTTGTGCTGCGGACACAGCCTGGCCGCTTCTGCTAATTCCCTCAGCCGGTCCCTATCTCACCCCTCTGGCCTCGAGGATCCTACGGAAGCTGTGCCAGAGGCCTTGCTGGAGCCAAGGTAAATAACCTCCTTGATTTCCCCTTTCATCCCCGAGGCCTCCAGGAACGATGTGTGCTCGGGGAAGCTGCGCTGAGTGTTCCCAGCCGGCATCATCTCAGCCCCTCGGGAATGCATCCCAGCAGGATTTGCTCCATCACCTTCCCAACGTTCTGCACCGACTGCTCCGGATGCTCCTCCTGTCCCAGACCAAGCTTTTTCCCAGCCCCAGGATTCCTGTGACCCTTCAGAGGTGATCCTGTGATCCCACAGGGATGCTGGCAGATTCCCTGGATTCTGCCCGTCCTGGATGGGTTTGTCCAGGGGCTGAGGTGGATCTGGAGCATTCAGTTGTGACCAAAACTGTGCCTGCAAACCCAAAAAGGTTCTTTCTTGGGAAAAATCCCAGTGATTTTGGGACCTGGCTGGGGACAAGGTGTGTGTTCAGTCCTTGCCTGGCTGGAGGTTCCTCCTGCCTGATCTTCATTTTTTTGGGGAAATACATTTGATTTGAGCAGTGATGTGTCTGGCTGGTGTCCTTTGGGTTTAAATCCAGCGATTTAGGGACAAGTGCTAACAGGACAGCAAGGAGCTGTGTCCATGTGTGAGGAGATGTGGGTTTAATTACACTGATGGAATTTTGGGTGCAAACTCGACTGTGCTGTGTGATGAGGGAAGGGAGTGCGCAGGGCAGCTCTGCCCTGCTTGCAGAATCACTTCCTTTATTTTCACGTAACAAAGCGAACTCTGTGGTTCTCCTGGAAACTTAAAACATATTTTCCTGGGTTTTTTCCCCCTTAAAAACTGACAATCCTTTCCTTTGCTCTCCTTTCTGACTCTTAATGAAGTTGTGGGATCTGCTAATTTTGGAGGAGTTGTTCAGATCTGCTCCTTTTGGAGATCTGATTTCGCATCTTTTTTGCTCTCCTTTTGGAGATTTTTTCTTCAGGCTAAATGAGATCTCATTTTGGAGGAATTGTTGAGGTCTGCTCCTTCTGGAGATCTGATTTCACATCTTTTTTGCTCTCCTTTTGGAGATCTCTTCTCCAGGCCGAGCAGCTCCACCTCCCTCATCCTGCCCCTGCCGCCCCCAAGGAAAACCCTTTTGGGAGAGGATTTTGGGAATCCTTTGGTGCTGCTCTGGAATTGAGAGCAGCGTTTGGCTGGCAGTGTCACCTTCCCCGAGCTCTGCGCTCACAGAGGACTCTGCCAAGTGTAGCACCTTTTAATTTGCTCTTTTCCCATGCATTCCTGGATTTATGGCTCTGCTCAGCCCAGACCCGGCGCAGACGGAAAGCTCCCTCCAGAGGGTCTCTCCACACCATAACCTTTGTGGGCTCCCTGGAGGAAACTGATGTGCTATTCCCTGGAAGGAATCCACCTGAACAGGGGGGTTATGCTGGATTTTGTAGGAATTCGAGCTTTGGAAGTTGGCAGGAGATGTGTCTGAAGGCAGGGTTGTGATTCTGCTCTCTGCTTTAAATGTTTTCAGGTCGGATGGATTTGGGAACATGCTAATGGCATAAAAATGAAAGAGAAAGGGGGGAAAAGGAGCAACCTGGGAGAAAATGGACTTTCAGCCATGCCTGCACCACAGTGAGGAGTACATTTGGAGTTGGTTACCATCTGTAGCAGCTTTTCCAAAGCAAACATTGCCAGCCCGTCCAGCCTTGGCTGTGTAATTGCCATAAACCACTGCAAGGGCATCCAGACTAGCACAGCCCTGGAACTACTTCTAGGATTAGGTCTTAGTCCCTTGAAAAATAAACCTTGGCGAGAGCTCCGTTCTCCCCAATAAAAATTCAGTTTTCACAGCTCTCTAATCAAGTTTTCCAGAGCTGTGGTCCAAATTAGAAACTGCACACAGAATATCTGACCCAGGAGAACGAGATGGAGCTTTTCATTGAAAGTAGTGCCAGGCTGGAAATTTCCAAAGTTCTCAGTGTCTCACCTGTGGCCAAACTGTGGAGTTGTCCCGGGAAATCTGTTCCTTGCACAGCAAAGCTCTGTCGGAACCAAGCTCAACCTGTGGATGAGTCTCCTGTGCAGGATTCCTCCCAGACAGGCTGGGAATGTTCGCCTGGAGAAGGGAAGGATCCAGGGAATCCTCAGAGCTCCTGCCAGGGGCTCCAGGAGAGCTGGAGAGGGACTTGGGACAAGGGATTGAGGGACAGGACACAGGGAAAGATGGAATATTGGGAAGGAATTCCTGGCTGGGAGGGTGAGGATCTCTTCTGCCGAAGAGCAACAAGCCAAGCTTCTGAAGGGAATCCATCCCAGAATCATCGAGGGTTGAACAGACCCCAAGGTCAGAGTCCAACCGTCACCATTTTCTGTGTCCTCTCCTG
This sequence comes from Grantiella picta, assembly GCA_013397955.1. Lineage (NCBI taxonomy): Eukaryota > Metazoa > Chordata > Aves > Passeriformes > Meliphagidae > Grantiella > Grantiella picta. Next base: position 1,510,411 of record VZRM01007085.1, read on the forward strand.
GTCTAGAAGGATCTCCTGGAACTTCGTGAATCCTCTTGAAAATTCCGAGGATCTTGCAGAGAATCTGGAGAGTTTGAAACCTCCTGAGAGAAGATTTAGGCGGGATATTGGGAAGGAGTTGTTCCCTGTAGGGTGGAGAGCCCCTGGATCCCTGGAATTGTCCAAGGCCAGGCTGGACGGGACTTGGAGCAATCTGGGACAGTGGGAGGAGGTGGAACAAGATGATCCTTAAGGATCCCTTGCAATCCCAACCATTCCAGGATTCCATGAACTTGTCCATCAGTCAATTGCAGCAGTCTGTCTGCGACAGGAGGAAAGCACAGCCACACCTCATCTTCATGTCTGTGCCCAGCTGGGCTGAAAGATGTTCAGCAACAGAAAAACCCTGGGCGAGATAGATGGTGGCTGAAATGCTCACGTGGCTCCTAATTGTGGCAACATGTTGGATTCTGTGATCCGCCGTGGTTATATAACACCTTTTATGAAACTCTTGGCACGAAAACAATGCGTAAAAATAACAGATGTTGGCAAATCACAACCACGTTCTGAGATCTTGCTGCAGCTTCGTTTTGTGAAAACAATAGGCTGGGTTTAAATTGGGGATTTTTTTTTTCTTTTTTCCCTCAAAGAAAATGTCCACGGGCAAAGAAATGGTTGAAAAAAAAACAGGGAAAAGGCTAAAAGTGCTAGTGGGGTTTTGCCTGAAGGGATCTGGAGGTGGTTGGGACCTTGAGTGCTCCTCGTTATCTTCAGTGGGACTTTTCTTCCAAGGCTGAGGTGTTCCTGAGCTGAATCCCAAGGGATTGACCCCGAGGGTGACCCAGCCTCCCAATGAACAACTGTCCTTCCAGGACCATGGCTGGGCAATGTGGCCCTTGGGGACAAGGTTTGTGCTGGGGTGGCAGGGCTGGGCTGATGTTGGACTCCATCTCGGAGGGATCTTCCAGCCTTAGTGATGCCAGTCCTAAAGGTTTGGGATGAAATGAAAATGCAGGACACCAGCAAGGGAATAACTCTGGGTGTATCCAGTCTTTCCCAATCCCAGGAGTTCTCCTGGCTGGGCTGGGTCTGTCAGAAGAGGTGTTAGCTGTCTGGAACGTGGCTTTTCCCACGCCTTTGTGATAAATAAATGGTGATAAAGAAATCTGTGATAAATTGTGATAATTCCCGGCAGATGGAGAGGAACAGCTCCAACCAGCCACCACCAATTCCCCCGTTTGCTGTGGAACAGAGTCCTGAGCACCTCAAACCAGACCCAGGGCTTCAAACCACGAGGTAACGTGTGGAATCATTGGATTCCAAATTGGAATTCCAAATTGCAATCCAAAAAATTGGACAGTGCTGGGGGTTAGGTGCTTTTTTGCCCTAAACCTCCTTCCTGGCCATCATTTTAGAGCTGATTTTCACTTTGGCACCAGCCCTGGCTCCTGTTGGCATCCCTGGTACGGCAGCTCCATCATAACTCTGCTTCCCAGAATGGAATTTGGCCTCCAGTCTGCTCCATTCTGTCCCATTAATCCAGAATTCATTGTCTGAGAGAGCCCAGATGTGAGAGCAGGACTGGCCACGATGTGGCCAGGAGGTGCCAATTATTTCTTGGTATCATTTTAAAGAATTTGGGTCCCCAGATGGGAAAAAACTGCAGGACATCTTCAATGGGAAAGGGAAAACCAGCGCTAACAGTCTTACTTTATTAGCAGAGAAAAGAAAAGATATTTTAGCTAAAGGCTTCCAACTTGGGGGAAAAAAATAAAAAGGAAAATTCAACTGAAAGAGAGAACTTACTGTTTTGAAAGAGTTTGCAGGGTGGAGATATCAAACTGAAAGGATCTTGTGTAATTCTGCTTTTTAGGTCTAATACTAAATTCACCCGTTTATTCCTTTGCTTTCCCACAGGGAGATCGCTGGGGAATGCTCAGGGAAGAAGCTGATTTTTGGAGTGGCTGGAAGCATGTGGCATCTCCCAGGATCAGCCCCAGACACTTCTGTCTCTAATTTTTGTCCAGACAGCTGATATTTCTCTTCCCACCCTCCAAGTCCTCGGTAAGTGTTAAGTATTTTTTGCATCCAGCAAATGGAACAATAACGGAGGACTTAATTTTCCCATCTGTCAACTCGTCCTGAACAAATTGTACGTCTTTCTCTTCAGAGTGAAATCTCAGCTAAATTAAAAGCTTTCGTGTTCATTTCCATGTAGCAGAGGTTCTGAAGGAAATTCTGTCATCATGTTTCTGCCTGATTTTTTTTTTCCTTTTTTTTGAACAGATTACGAATTATGGAAGATTTGTTTTTGTGACTTGGGTGGTGGCTTGTTTTAGGTATTGAACCTTAACTCGTGCTGCCCCCAAGTAGTGCACATCAGGCTGAGGGCAGAATTATCATGGAATTCTGGAATGGTTGGGCATGCAGGGACCTTAAAGCTCAGCCAGTGCCACCTCTCCATGGCAGGGACACCTTCCAAAGTCCCAGGCTGCTCCAAGCCCTGTCCAGCCTGGCCTTGGACATTCCAGGGATCCAGAGGTAGCCACAGCTGCTCTGGGAATTCCAGCCCTCCCCACCTTGACAGGGAACAATTCCTTCCCAATATTCCATCCATCCCTGCCCTGTGGCAATGGGAAGCCATTCCCTGTGTCCTGCTCCTCCAAATCCCTTTCCTGGAGCACCTTTAGGGTCTCCCAGGAGCCTGCTTTTCTCCAGGCTGAATGTTTGGGGTACAAACGCTGCATGTTAAGGATGATTAGTGATATTGCCAAGGGACAACTTCAGGAAAGTTTGGCTTTGGGGACATTTCTGTGCTGCTGCAGAGCCTGAGGGCCACGAGCCCGTGGTGACACTGCCAGTGCCACCCTACCCTGCTGAGGCTCAAGGGCACAGCCTGGCCCTTGGTGTCCCCCAGGCCAGGGGCTGCAGCAGGGGTGCCACCAGAGGTGTTTTGGGTGCAGAAACCCGCTCCTCTCACAGTTTCATTTCCCTGCCATAAATGTTGTGTGTTTTCCCCTCGTCCTGCCCCTCCCGCTGTCCCACCCGCCTGGCAGGCTCAGATAAGGGTTCAGGGGGAAGATAAGGAGTTCTTCCCCTTCTCCTCCCTCGGCTGAAGCACCAGCAAATGCTGAAGCTCCACTTCCATCAGCTCCATTAAATGCACAGGAAAGTGAAACCAGTCATCCCCACCTCCCAGCCTCTGGACAAAGATTTGTCCATGCAGATCTTCAGTGAAAAAAGTGAAATAATAATTTTTTAAAAAGTCAGAGCTCTTCTTCTCCTCCCTCGGCTGGAGCACCTGCAAACCTTGAGGCTGCACTTTCCCAACCCTACCAGCTCCATTAAATGCATGGGAAAGTGAAACTGGTCATTCCCTCCTCCCAGGCTCTGGGACAAAGATTTGTCCAGGCAGATCTTTGGTGAAAAGCAGTGAAATAACAATAATTTAAATAGTCAAAGCAGTTCCCCTTCTCCTCAGCACCCCACTGTGTCTCCTGAGCCGTCCCTGAGGTTCTGGGATAGGTTTACCTCGAGCAAAACCCTGTTGTGTGATGTGGCACAGACACACCCTGCCAGAGACAGGTAGGAATTTGGCTGCGGAGCTGTTTTCATTGGAAAACAAAAGGGTTTCTGTGACAGTCCGGAACAAGTGCCAGTTCAAGGGCATGAACTCTCCTCGGCCTGTGCTAACTGCAGGATATTCCTCACAAGGTTCCTCCAAGCCAGCAGCAGCTTTTCCCACCCTTCCCAATTGGGCATCTTGGGTGGCAAATCCCAGAAAACTGACAAAACAGGGCAAATTAACAACTTTTCCTCGTTGTCTGGTGGCTTCTCCCTCCGCAGTGCATTCCTGGAGTGGCATCCCTGATGCAGCAGCGCAGAGCACAAGGCAGCAGCGCCAGGGCTCCGGTGGGAATGCTGTGGGGTGATTCCTGCTGGGATGTGCTGCTGCTCCAGGGAGGTGTGATACCTTCACAGCGCTGATAACGAAGCAGAAGAGGAGGGAAAGAAGCAGCTACTGCCTGGCTCAGGTTCTCCCCGCTCCAAGCTCCGGTGTCAGGAGCTGCCGGCGATTCCAGCGCCGGTATCCATAGCAGGAGCTCTGGAGCGGATCAGGTTCAAGTATTTCTGCTGGCTCGTGCTGCAGCGGGGATAAATTATGATGTCAAAACAGGGAGATGTTGTCACACAACCATCTCCCCTCGCGGGGTCAAGGTTCTGCTTCATAGCTCGGAAAGCCATTAGTCCATTTGAGAGCATATGGCCAAGAACGAGCCAAAAAAAGGTCCTGTGTGTTTGGGTCAGAGCTGCAGACAAAAGGCTCTTTGTGCCGAGCGCTGACAATGACAAATAAAGAGGAACCTGTTGATCTAGGAGAGAAATGGAGGATTATGAAAAGATCACATGGTGAGAAAAAGACCTTGGCTGTTTGTCTGGCCGTCAGTCTGGCCTGTCGTTAAAATGCTTTCTGCAGCCCCGGCGTGTTTGCTCAGAGAAACGTCGGCTCTCTCTCACGTGCTTTTTTCCAGCCTGCAAAATGCTACCTGTGCCTGAAAGTGCTGCCCTGGGGAGCCTCAGCGGAGAGGTGATATGCTCTTAGCTGGCTCCTGGCCAGGCGTGAGGCGTCAGGACAGTAATTAATGCTTGCAAACCTCTCTGATCGGCAGAAACACGAAAACCCACTGTCTGTCCAACCACGGCCATAAATACAGGACACAAAGAAAACCCGGTAACAAAACGCCTATAATTCAACAAAGTTCTTGGAAGGAGCCCAAAAGCTATGTCTAACGCTAATAATAAGCATATTTCCCAAAGGTAACATTTGATTTCTCTCCAAAACTAAACATATTTGAAGCTCTGCCTGGACGTCATTGTAGAGTAGATTAAGTGGGGCAGTTTAATGTGTGACTAAGTTTGTAAAGCCTTCAGCCAGCGCTGGAGAAACAGCAACAGTCTTGACAAGACTGGGCTGCAAAACCCTTCCCAGATAATGTGGTGTTTTTCACGGCGAGTCTGGAAAAAAATAGGGAACGGCTTTGGGTTTGTGGCGTGCACATCTGGCGAGCGCAGGGTCCGGATCGGCGTGTGGAGAACACAGAAATATTAATGACCAGAAATATTAATGTGGAGCATTGATGGGCTGCCTAAAATGACCTCCAGAGCCTGTGCAGAGCAGCATCGATTTTTTTAAAAATCCATTCGAGCCCATTATGTGCTGGAATGTATCCGAGTCCATCAGTGCAGGGAGTGCCAGGGAGTCCAAGGAGACCTACGGAAATGGGAGGAATTCGGAATAAAGCAGGAGTGTGTAGGGGGAAACAACAACAGAATGCTTTCGCCCTGGTTTTATTTATCTTTCTGGAGAGATGGAGCTGGGAAGGGCGGTGAAGCACAAAGGGAGAGGTCCCTGGCTGTTCTTTAGGTTTGAAATCAATGCAGATAATGCACTCCCTCATAACGAAGGGCTCCCTCGTTTGCTGGTTTTCCGTAAATCGCCGGGCTGTGCTTCCCAGGGATAATGGGAGAGCTGTGCCCGTGCCAGCAGGAATACACTCCGCAATAAAAAAGGAGTGTGCAATTCCTCAGAGCAGCACTGGGATAGTTTAGTCTGGGCTGCCCTGAGCTCCATCCATTGGCAGGAATTCCCTGTGGAACAGAGTGTTCCTCCCTTCCCGGCAGTTGATCCCAAAGACACAACAAAGGCACAGCCTCCTCCTGCCCAGGGAAATGCCATCCCTGGTGGGTGCAGAGCCCCCATCCCTGGAGGTGTCCGAGGGAGGATGTGGCACTCAGTGCCCTGGGCTGGTGACAAGGTGGGGATTGGGCACAGCTTGGCCTCCGTGACCTCAGAGAGCTTTTCCAGCCTCAGGGATTCCGCAATTCCTGCTCCCCAACCTCTCTGGCAGAGCAGAGGTTCTCCCTTCTCCCTTCTCCCTTTGCCATCCTGATTTTTCACCCTGCCAGTGGTGATACATTCCCTGCTGGATCAGGCCTGGGGTCCAATTAGCCTCATTAAAAGTATAAACTGATAATTCCTCCTTCCAAGCTGCTTTGCCATGGACAGCCTCATCAGGGATTTAGTGCTTGATCCTGGAGTTGGGCCTTAGGTTTTCTTTTAAAAATATTTTTTAACTGGAGGCAGCTCTATTTATATATGCTTTGGGAGGGTAATTTTATGGGTAAATATAATCTTTATTAATATTTTCTTTGTTAACTCATTGATGTTGGTAAAGAGCTTTGAAGATGAAAGCACTGTATGCAATAAATATTAACGTTATTCCAACTTATTTGAATGTTGCCAGCATTCCAGCTCCGACATCTTTCATCCAAGAATCTCAAAGTGCTTTTCCAAATGTTAATTAATTTCCTCTCAGCAGTCCAGGGAGATACCTATTATTATCAGCATCTTCATTTCCCAGAGAAGTCATTCTGAGTGCATTTTACCCCATAGTTTTGGGCAAAATCAGCTGATAGGGCAGGAGTTTTTTGGGATTGATCCAACAATTCCTGCCTCCCATTCTCCTGGCCAGGCAGCATTCCCTTCCTGTGACACTCAGGTGTTCCAGGTGCTTTTATTGGTGACTCCTAAAAGAAAAAAGCCAGACAAGGATCACAAGCCCCACCCAGGGCAGGGGAGGAAACGAAACTCTTCCAAATCAGAATGATCACAGTCAGCAATCCATGAATTTTCAGGGGTTTTTTGATGTGCAGGAGTAAATCTTTAGAGTCCTATTGTTGAGTCAGGATGTCATAATCCTCGTTGAAAAGACCATGAAAATGGAAATATTTTCTCAACTTCAGCACAGGTGAGGATCTGAGCTGCACAGGCCAGGCTGCAGGTGAAACTTCTCCCCAAACAGCCTCCCAGTGCGGAGCAGAGTGACTGACGAGACAAAAAGAGGATTTAGAGACAACGTGACTCCAGCAGGCCCTGAGAACAATGAGGAGTTCAAAAATAGCAGTATTGACTGCTGGAAAAACAACATACATATAATTTTCAGGTAATTACTGCAGTATAATTAGCTGGGTTGTTTTCACATGAGCCATCTGAAATGAACTCTGCCTGCTGCTGGAGCTCAGCTTTATTTGCAGCGTTCCCATGACTCAGGGGATGCTGGAGGAAGAGTGATGAGGTAAAAAAATGAAGATGTTTTTCATGGCTGAGCCCAACTCGGGGCTGCTGCTGCTTTATCCTGGGTTTATCCTGCTCTTTAGGCAAAACAACTGGAAAAGATGAGCAAAATCTCCTGTAGCTCTACAGGAATGCCATGAGTGGTCCATAATGGGAATTGTAGGAAAAGGAAAGAGACTCAAATTGTGACAGGACTTTGTCTAGATCACTCCATTTGGCTGATGAAAAATCATTTTTTCCTGTGAAAAATCATTATAAATTCGGATTATATAAAAATACCAGTATTTTGCCCGTACTGTGGGAGTGAAGGGATGGGGGAATGACATGGAACATCCTAACAAGGACTCGCTCTCCAAATTCTGGAAAATTGAGCACCTTGATTATTTTTATTTATTTATTTTGTTGCCACTGACTTTGCTTATTAAGAATCATTTGGTACCTGTAGAAACAACTTCTGACTTAAGCAGTGGGGCCTTAAAAATAATTTTTATTTGGAATAAGAGAGATTTTCCAAGGGAAATCCTGGGTTTGTTGATGCTGGAGTGCAATTAAAAGCCTCCCTCACCTCTGTAATGGTATTTTGGAAATAGATGCAGCTTTCTGTAGCTTTCTCCTCATGTTTGAATAGTTCCTGGCCAATTTCAAGCTTCTGGAGGATCTGATGTTTCAAATATTGCCACAGAATTTCTCAGCTCCCCATGACCTGCTGTGGTTGCTTTTTACTCTTTCTTCTTGTTTCATCCACAAATTATGAAAATGGGTGTTAATGACCAAAAAAAAAAAAAAATCCCAATTGTGATTCATGGAAATGGAATTTTGTTGACAAAAAAAAGGGGATTTAACTCGGCCAAAGGAAATGCTTTTCCAACTGGAGATGGATATCTCAGGAATGACCATTTCTTCTCAGAGAGAAAACTATTCTAGCTTTAATTAAAAAAAAAAAAAAAGGAAAATATAAGAATTGAAGTAAAATCTTGCCGAGATTTGCAGGAATTGCAGTGAGGAGGGGAGAGTTGAGAGGCTGTGGCAGGCTGGGGTAACTCGCTGGTGTAAACCTTACTCAGTGAGTAGAGCCACGAGGTTGGAGAAGGGAAGAAACAGGAAGCAGGGAAATGAGGTGGGGTGTGTCGCACCAGGACACTGCAGGTGCAATTAAGGGTAACACAAACTCATTTACAAGTTTTTATTTATGCTTTCCGTAGCACAGAGCCATCGCCAGGCCAGAGCTGAGGATGGAAGAGGTGACATTCCCAAAGTGTCTCTCCGAAATTCCTGGGAATTTGCATAAAAGTCAGATGACTCCACATGGCCCATAATTAGCCCATCTCTTTCAGTGGTCTGAGGCAGCCCAGTGGAGAACCCTCCCTTGGAAATATTAAACATATTTAATAATCATGCTCTAATATGACCAATGAGTTTGTATCTAGTTGAAAGAAAGGCAGCAAAGATGTCAGGAAACTTTCTTTTCTTAGGAAGTAGCAGCCCTTGTTTGGGCCCAATTGGCGAGAGGATGGTAACATAATATTATAATATGACATAATTGGATCAAATATTGCTCTTGGATGTGGATTTCAGGGGAGATGTTTGTGCCAGCCCAGTCCCTCCTCATGAACAGCACATCCAGCAATGCCACGTGTGTTGTTATAAAGGCAAAATTGGATTTATTTCGTCAGATATTGGCTACTCCATTGTCTTTTCATGCAGCCAAGTAATTTTTATTAAAATATACCTCTTTTTGTCCCTCAGAAAAAGGTACTTCACACCGTATTTCACATTTTTTTGCCTGCAACACTCTCAGCAATAAGAGGATTTTAATGGCTTGGTTGTGTTTTCTATCAAGAAATAGTGACTGAGAGTCTATCATTAAATCAGTTCTATTCAGGCTCAGAAATGCCCCTGTATCACTTTTAAGCAAAGAGTAAGTTTGGATTATTAGACAAAGAGGGAAAATTCTTGGAGACTTGGGCTAATGAAAACAACATGTTAGGAGAAAAATGCATATCTGTTTTTAAGATATTATTGTGTCTGAACATGGTTTTGAGCGTGTGAGTTATGTGACATGATGCATTTTTGGGGAAGTTACAGAAGAGGAAAATAAAAGAAATGGGGGTGGGAGGCAGATTCTCAAATTTTTTTTTTTTTTTTTTTTACTGCTCCCCAGCCAAAAGGGGGAAACATAACTTCTGAAAATTGGGAATTGAAAATATCAGAGTTTTGAATCGTTGAGGGAGATGTTGATCTTTCATTTTCTCTCCCCATAGAGGTTAAAAATCAAAAAATATTGAGGTTTCAGCTCAGAAGCAGGACAAGTGGAAGAGTTTTTTGGGGGTGTTCTTCCCTACTCCATCCTCTGGAAATGAAGAGAGAATCCTTACAGACCTCAGCATTGCCATCACTGCCACAGCTGGAGCCACTGAGAGCACCTCTGGAAATTACTGTGTGTTGACAAAAGCTGTTTTTGGCAATAAACCATCATCTGAGCCTCGGGAGTGGAGAGGAACAAAATTTCATTACATGTAAATAACAGTCTAAAAATAGAAGTGCAGATTGTTTTTCTCATTAAGTTCCTTCTCCCCACTCAAGTATATTCTGCATTAAAAAGGGAGTGACTATCAAAAAGCCCAGACTGAAAAATGAGGAGCCTGTATGAGGTTTGTCTGCAAAAACACTGGCAGAACCATTTTAAAGTGAATTTTCTGTATGCCCTGTTTTAGTTCGCTTCCTTATTTTAATGCAGCCGAAGCCATTCTCAGCCTGTTTTATTTAAAGCAAGTTTTGAAAGAGGACCCTGTGGTTTATGGCCACGTGTCAAGTTTGATAGTGTTATGCCATGATTTAGCAAAACACTTTAAGCACATGTCCACATCCCACTGAATTTGGTAGGAAGTGAAGAAGCAGAGGAAAAACTGTTTGCTGTGCAGCAGCCTCATTCAGGGGGAAAAAGTAATTGAAATAAAACAAGGATTTGTCTCCGCACAATTACAGATCTTTCTTGCCAGATTCTTTCAACCACACACAAACTCATTGATCGTATTAGACCATGATTATTAAATATATTTAATATTTCCAAGGGAGGGTTCTCCGCTGGGCTGCCTGGGCCCACTGAAATAGATGGGCTAATTATGGGCCACGTGGGCGTGCTGGAGTCATCTGACTTTTATTTTTTTAGCTATCTCGCCGAGCACCCTGCCCCCTCCCCAAACCAGCATTTCAGACTCTCAGATAAGTCTTCCTTACACGCAGGATTAAGGCAGAGGAGAGGAGTGTTGCTTATCAGCCTCTTCTAATTGCTGCTCATTTTCCGAATGCTCCGTTGGATGTGCTGAGTGGATGGGAACTCCACGGCAATGGTGGACGTTTGACATCGATGGGAATGGGATGGAGAAGAAATTGGGGTGTCAGCAAGGAGTCCCCCAGGTTTTCTGTCAGTCTGGAGAATATTTCCAGGTGAAACGCTTGGAAATGAAATGTTTGGAAAGAGATATGAGTTGTTTTCTTGTCTCAGAGAATCAGGACTCCATATATATTCTTACCACAACCAGGTGATAAAAAGCTGTTTATTGAACACATATCATTAATGCATGTTCCTTTTCTAGGTTCAGTGGCTTGTCCACCTTGGTCAAAATCCACAGAATTTTGTCCCAGATCGATGGAATGTGTCACATCCTGATATGATTACATTGTCATCCCCATTTACTGTGAGTTGTTGGATTTGCTCAGAGCATCAGGACTTCAACTAAACTAAATCAGGTTTATTCTTACCAATAAACAAGATACTATCAAAAAGCTTCCTAAAGACATTTGACACCTCTCTCCCATTCTTCCCTTAACACAAACTACCTAATTTTAAATCCTGGGTAACCCTTTGAGTCAAACGTTATAAATTTTAATTCCATAATTACCACTTCTGGTTATCTCACCACAGGTTCCTTATGTGGAACCAAGCACGCTTGTTTTAATCTGCAGAATTGAGACATTAAAGGTTTATTTTGCCTTTCAGTGACCACCAAGTGCTTTGAGAACGCAGGATGATGGATTTTATGGCAGCTGTGGAAAAGCAGGAAATTTTGTCTACTTTGTCCTGTCTTATGCGTTAAGGTGAAGGCCAAGAGCAGAAAGTGTCATGGTAACTACATTGATGGAATAACGCACAGGTAGAAAGAAGCTGAAACAAGCCAAAGTGCCTTAAATAGTATTTAACCAACCCCACTTCACAACTGATGCTATCACCTTGTCAGGCAGAATTTTGGTAGGTATTTTCCCCTCCGCACTAGCTGGTTTGCTGTTGGAGGACCACAAATTTGACTCAAAACCGACATGAAATGGGCAAGTCTGGATCTGGAAGCTCTGCTCCTTAGGACTCCTAAAACCACCTGTATTGCTCTTCCTCGATAACGGGAAAACCCGGGCAAGCTCACGATGATTCCCTGAACTTGTCTGCAGCAGCCCAGGGAAATAAAACATAAAATGTCCCGAAATAAAGCTCATCGCTCCCCGCCTGGTGCAGACCAGGAGCTAGAGGTTCTCCCAGCGCCCGCTGAGGGATGCCAGCACCGCCCCGTCCCGTTCCACTCCCCAAGGTCTAAAACCCGCGGATTAAGGAGCAGCAAGCAGGGTTGCAAATCCCAATTTTAATCGAGTTATTTATTGCTGCAGGAATGGGCATCCACCGCTTCCCCGGGGCGATGCGGAGGGTCCCCGCAGGGCTGAGGGGAGCCGGGGCGCTGCCGGAGCTACCCGCGCCCCTCACGGAGCGCACAGCGGGCCGGCGGCACGGCGGGGGCCGCGCTACGCAGG
>VZRM01007085.1:1522944-1536814 GCA_013397955.1 Grantiella picta
GGGGTTTTTAGGGATTTTTGGGGGTTCTCGGGGCTCACCCGGGGGGGGGAGGGCAGGAGCGGCAGCAGCTCTGCCCAACGCGGAACTTTGGATAACGTGCAAAACAATCAGCAATTTTGAGGAACAGCGGTCGTAGGATAGAGGGTGGTGGGGCATCCGCTGTGCGCACATAAATCATCCAAGGAAAACCCCCCGAAACTTCGCAGGCGCTTTGAGCCGTGTGTGGGTGCACACTGCACGCCCAGCAGGCTGGGAAGAGTTTCAGAGTTCCCTTGCAGTTGTCACAGGGTCGTTATTCGCCGGGAGGGCTTCTGCCTCCTGCTTTGAAGTTAATAGAGTGAACGACACAAATCGGGTGGATAGCGAATGTGTACAGCCACGAGTGCGGTACATGTGTAACATAAACTGCCGAATATGTCAAGTATGACTAAGGAAATATTCTGTCTTTCCCTGGAGGTTTGGTAGGTCTCGGTTTTCTGTGTATCAAAGGTATGGTGCGCTTTCATTTTCAGATGCTTAAGGAGCTGTCAGCAGGTAAAGAAGTATAAAATCGTGCCTGTTCTGACTTCTGTGGGTCAGGACCCTTCAGATCCTTTAAATCCTCCTCTTGGCCTTCGATTTTCTAGGTATCTTCAGACCATATTGTGTTGCTTGAGCTCTGTAGTCCTTAAGCCTTTTTTTTCCCTTTTCAAACTCTGCTTCCCACATAACGAGATCAAAGGGTTAAGATGCGATTCCGGCGCTCGACTTTTGTTAATTTTTCAGCGTGGCAAATGGAATAGTGTGTTTTGGTAACTAACTCCGAGAGTTTTGTGGTGCACAGCAGCCAGCTTGGGTTTGTGTGATGCCTTTATTAGCGAGGCTGACTCAAAAGGAGTTAAAAGAAATGGGAGATAGGGAATAAAGTCATCCCAAACCTCTTCATTGACCACTCTTTGAAGTCTCCTTCTTGAGAACCGGTAGGGAGAAATCACAGTTTTGTAGATTTATTTTTCCCAAAGTGCCGTTCCCGCCTCAGGGATCTGGAGGGTAAATGCCAAATGGACTATTTTATTCTCAATTTCAGTTTTCTGCCCAGCTTACACAGTGGTGCTTGCAGGCAGGGATAGTAGGATGGCACTCTGTGAAAAGTATGCAGTTTGCATAAGAAAAAAGCAGTCACTTCATAAATTCATACTTTGAAGACTTCAGGCCATTCTGATTTTTTTTGTCTTTAGCCTGTACAGAATTAAAAAAGGTGTGTGGGTGGGTCCTGCTCTGTCAGGAGGGAGAGGGGAAGACAAGGGACACAAAATCTGCTTGGGGTTGCAGCTGTCACCCTGCAGTTCTCCAGGACAGCAGAGCTTGGATTTTAGGTGCTGCAGGAGGAGGTGAGTGCTCCTTGGAAAAATGTGCCTCATGGAAAGCTCTGACATCCTGGTTGGGGGCACTGGGTGTTTTTAAAGCAGGAGTAAATCCCCAGAAAATGTGCTTTTAAGTACTTTTTTTTTGGGAGTTAAAAGGTAGCGAAGGGAGGGTTTGTGATTAAGACTCTGCCGTTTGAAGAATGATCAGTGAATTCCTTTAATTATTTGCATTTTCTTAGGTGAAACCTTTTATGGTTCTCCTCTGATTAATTAGCAAACAGCATTGATTTCAGATTTAGTGAGCTTTTAAAAACTAAAATCAACTGTCATCTTGGGCCTGGCCAAAAGAAGTTTGTCAGAAAAACTTACTCAAGTTTCTAAAACTTTGTTGCCTTCCTGTGTAAAGAACAGTGAGGTTACATGCGGGGAGTGTCACATGTGGAAATTAGGGAATGTGATATGATGGGTGCTATTGCCAAAGGAAAATTCAAGTTCTTGCTCCCTCCAGAAAAACAGTGGTCAGCCTCACTTGCCACAATTTTTCATGGAGTTTTACTCATGAAATTGCCTTTTCTGTAATGGATTTTCTTACCACAAGCAAGAGTGTTTCGGTCTTTTTTGCCCCATTTGGGATTGTTTGTTCTGTTGGGAAAAAAAATAATCAGATAAGATCAAACATACTTTGCAGATCCCAGCCTTGTGAGGTTACCGAATTCCTTGGTCCTCGGGAAGGTTTGGATAAATTGAAGCAGTATGTTTGCATTTCTGTCGCTGGAATAAGGTAACTGGAAAGTTTGTTCTTCTGCAGAGCTCTGCCTCACTCCATAGGCTGAGGCATATGTGAATTTTCCTGATCTTAATTACTATTCCTGTCTAATTGCACACAGACTCTAATTTATCTCAAGGTAAGCTATTTAAAGCTCTTTCTAATTGGAAGGAGTATACTTGAGTGATTAAATCTTTCCTTCAATATTTCTTACATCTCTTTAAATTGGTTATTAGATTGTTGTGATCTTTGCCTTCCACTCCAGCATTTTGGAAATCATTACACAGTTTGCAATAATCAATTCAATTAAACATGGATCAAAGAATGAAAAAGAAAAGCTTATGTTCAAGTATTGTCATTCTTGATACTGTCCTAAGAAGCTGGTTTGGAAAGCACATGCTGGGAGGTTTTCTCCTTTGTTCTCTCTCCTTTTAAGAGAGTGCCTTTGGGGATTGAAGAGATCCCTGGTGTGTTTCTTGTTAGACATAATTTATACTTTAAAAAAAAAAAACAGTGAGCCAAGAGTTTGAATGAAAATTCATCACAGCATTTCCACACAATGGTGAGGAAAACAAATCACTTAGAAACCCTCAGCTGGGAAATACCTCTCCCGTAAATCCAGGGCAGCAGTTTGGGAAGGGGACAGCCCTGCTTTCAGGTGGGGGTGACAGCAGTGACAAATGGACCTGTGGAATTGCATCCCCAATTCCAACAGGCATTATCTACCTATTTCAGTGTTCAATTAGAATTTTACACTTCTGCCTTACGAGCTGTCTTTGCTTAATCCTTTTATAAATTGCTGTGTTGCTGAGATTAAAGTAAATATAATCTGCTTTTCATTGTTATCTGAGTCTGTGGATTACGTTCGTTCACGCTGTAATTTGGTGGGTGTCAGCAGAATTGTATTTTTCACTCTCTTTGGGTCTGGGTATCTTTTTTTTTGAGCTTCTGGTCATCGACTCTGGGGTTGCAGATATCGGAGGGATAAAATTGGCAGCTGTGCATCAGCAGTGAACTGGCAAAGCCCCACTCCATAACCCTCTTTTTATTGCCAATAAACCCCAGATTGTTGTGTGCACATAAATACAGTGTCAGTGCACCTGTGGGCAAGCCCTCCCCAGCTTGGGGCCATCCTGGGAGGGTCTGTGGGTCTGTGCAAGGGAAGTTCTTGTGAGAAGAAAGGGAGGAAGGTATTAGCATTTCATGGAGTTATTTTGAATTGATTTACAGATCATTCTGCTTTTAGTTATAAAGGTGTTTAGCAATTCCACCTAGAAGCAGGTAGAAGATGTATCTTATTTAGCTTTATTCCGTGAGAAGAGTGTTCCTGCAGGGAGGGGAAGCACTCAGGACTGCCTGGCCATCGATGAGAATCTCCATGGATCAGCCACTGAGACAAAGAGTTAAATCCATCCCGTGGAGCAGGGTGTGGACAGCTCAGATACCTTTGATATTGAAGTTATTTATAGGGATGGAGCCTCTGAGTGTTGTGGTTTATACCCTGCATTCACCAGAGCTCAGGGAAGGGCAGCGTCCTCACTGATGTGTTTGGGATTGAGTTCCTGGAATCCCTCCTGGTGAAATCAGCCTCTCCTCAGCTTTCTCTTTAGAGCCATTAGCGTGAAAACCAAAACAGAACTTCAGACCCTTGAGACTCGAGTGCTCCCTGTGATTGTTCTGAGATAGCCCAGCCCTCTCCCATCCTGGTGCCTTTCTCTGGAGCATCTCCTGCAATCCTGGCTTGTCCTGATGCTTGGAGGGAGTTGGGCTGGTGGATTCCATCCACGTGGCCTTACTGGACTCTGCTGAAATGATGGAATTTGAAGCTATAGTCCCTTGGTTGCTACCATTTGGAAGGGGTTGCATTTTGGATCACTCAGTGTCCCAGGGGATTTGTGGGTGGAGAATGGATTGGGACCTCTTGAGACTTCTCTCCTGCATGGGGTGTTGGGGTTTGGCTCGTTGGCTCCACGAGGGAAGAATTTTACCTGCAGGCCCGAAGTTGTGTCAGAAATGTCTGCTTGCTTTTGCTGCCGTGCTTCCAGAGTAGAAACTTTAGCTTTACAGGTGCTCTTCTAATGGAAAACTCGGCTTTATCACCCTCCATAAAAAGTGGTAAAAGCCTTTTGCAAACCCCGGACTTCAGGGGAGAATGCAAACATGGCTTTTATGTGCAAAACTTGTCTGTAAATACATTGTGTGTCTTGTGCAGTTCAGCTGCCTTAGCCTGTGCTGTCCCCCTTCACCTCTGATTAACAGAATAGTGCCTGAAAGAATCACAGAGAAATGTTTGTCGTGGTCTTGAGGGGGGAGAAAAAGGGAAATGCCCGTTTTGGGTGACTGCTGGGTTTCGGAATGCTCTTGGTGAAGCTCAGGTATTGATTGTCTCATTGCTCTGTCACTGGTCCAGCTCTGTGCAGAGCAGTAAATGCTGGGAGCGTTGGTTTGGGCTTTTCAGAGTGGAGATGATTGGATTTTATGATGCAGAAATCGCACGTAGCACCTTCAATAGCAGTCTGTTCGTGGAAACAAATGCCTTTCTTAAAAGTAGAATCTTTTGCTCGGGAGGGGGATGAGGAGGAGAAAGGAGCTTACAAAGGAGTGCTTATTTCTGTAATTTTACTCAACGCTGTCAAAGCAGTTTCAAACGTAGCCACTGCCATAAAATGTGGCTATTTCAAAGTAAATTAAAAGCTTGGGGGCTACAAGACAAACTTGAAGGTATTAAACCTTTGAGGATGGAACCAGGAGATGTTGGATTTAATCTGGCCTTGTTGTGATCTTGCAGATTTGCCTTGGCAGGCAGAACCAAGTCCACAGGATATGATCATTCTCCCTGTGCTGTGCTACAAACCTTTGTGTTGTCTTTTCTTCTCCCTGCTTGGCTGAAGCTCCAGTGGCTGGTGCAGCTCTATTGATCCAGGAGCTGGTCAGCAATTTGCTTAATCTCATTCTCCTTTTGGGATTAGGGCTGGCTGTGGATGTCTGTGCTGCTCTGTCGTGTCCCTCAGCAAGCTCTGGAGTGCTCTGAAGGTTGGATTCCAAAGCTAGGGAAGAGTGGGAGTTAGCAGAGGGTTGTGTGGAATATGGGAAACAAAGCAATGAAAAGCCAGAGTACAATTAGACAAGGGGTCAGCCCAAGCTTGACCTTCATGTCGATAGGAGATGATATACAAGAGATTTATATAGGAAGTGGCATGAGAATTGACAGAGAAGGAAAAGGAGCCTTTCAAGCCTTTGCTTGGTGGGAGTGGAGCCCTGGGCTCTGCAGCAGAGCAAGGACTCCCTGGCCATGTGGAAGTTTATTCAGGGGACAGAGATAACTGCTGGTCACCTCATGGGCAGTGCTGCCGATGGCTCTGCAGTGAACTTCCTGTGTTTGGGTTAGGAGATGGGAATGAGCTCACTGATGTGTGCTAATAACATGGGGGAGCTCTGCCTCCCCTCTGCCCCAGCCAGGCCTGCCTGGGCTGCAGGAAATGCTCCAGTGGCCATTTCCATCCGGGAAGGACATGGGACAGCAGGACAGTGAGGAAGGGGGAGCTCCCATCTCTGCCCACAGCCAGCAGCTCTTCCTTGATAAACGGTGAGGCATCCCCTTATCTCTGGAGATAACTTCCTTCCCTGTGCCTGATGTGTTTAGGGTGTATGCTGAGAGTGCTTTTTTCCCAGTTTCCAGCTCTGATATAAATTGTCACCCTAAATTCTTCAAGCCAGAGTTCAGCAGGACTCCGCTGTTAGCTTTTCATGGTGTTGCTTTCAGTTTGACAGCTCCTCGCTCCCTTGATCCTGACCATGGATCACTTGGTAATTCTGGCTGAGAGGAATAAGTGGAATAAGCCCTGTTCCCCAGCCTCTTGCCAGGGCATCTGGCTGGACCTCACATCCTTGGCAATACGATGCCAGGAGATGCTTGGGAATGGGATTTGGACAAGTCATTCCATTCCATGTAGTTCTAGAGGAGTTTTACTCCCGAGGATTTGTTAGTGGAATGTATTCCAAAATCCTTACCATCCTCAGCAATGAGCAAAAGTAGTTCCTGAGACTGTCCACTGATATCACTGGAAAAGGTGGAAATCGCTGCAAAAAATTAAATTTCATAAGCAGTGACCCTTCAGAGGGGAGAAGGTGACACACAATGAGTGGGCAGCTCTTCCCCAGGAGGCTCTGCAGGGTTCTTGTCCATTTTGAAACTTGGGATACCAAGCTCTGCCACTCTTTTTGCCCCTTCCCATGAAATACGTTATTCCAAAGCAGATGGAAAACTGAACTTCATCTCCTTCCTTGGTTGCAACACCTGAAGTTGCATCTTTTGTGGCCACAGAGTGTGCAAACGTGTGATAAATGTTCTCAGAAGTTAAGACATAATCTTGGGCGAAGTTAAGCCATAATCTTTGGGCAGTGCTCAGAGGCCTGGCTTTTCTAAGCTGGGTTTGTATAAGATGTTCAACTGAAAAATGATTAGAAAATAGAATACAGGATGAAAATAGCAACAAACCAAATTTTCCTTGGCGATTTAGCTTAGGTGCAGCTGACTATTCCATTTTTTTTTTAAAAAGCAGAAGCCAAACGCAATAGGGATAATTTGATTCAGGTAAAATCTGTACTCTGAACTGCAGGAGAGCACTGTAAAAAGTTGTGTGGATGAGAATGTTTTTGATATGTTCATTCCTCATACTGTTTCTCGAGACTCCCATGACAAAATGATCTCACTTTTGTGCAGATGTTGTATCTTGTTTCCCTGGTGCAAAATCAGAGGCTTTGAAGCAGTCCCAAGTATTTGTGTTGATTTTCAGCTTCTTGGAAAAGCTGTTGGAGACAGCTCTGCTCAGGCTATGCACGGAGCTGTGAGTGCACCTAGAAATGCACAGCACCAGGATGGAAAACGTGGGACAGAAACAAAGCTGTTCTTTTTGGTAGGTTCTGTGTTGATTTAACAGCATCTCATCTGTGAGTCTGCTGAGGCCACTCCGTGGCAGGGCTTCAAATTTTTGTTGCAGTCAACTATCAGAGCTGTTGTTGGTTTGAATCGCAAGGATTTTAGATAATATTTTTCTAAAGGGTGTCCACCCAGGTCTTCACTCAGATAATTCCTTCTTTTACCTCTTTGCTGTTAGAATTTGACTCTTTCAGTGCAGCAGTAACGTTTTTATTGGAGCCCCTTGACAAAGTCACTTGGGTTTTGGAGGAAATGGCTAAAAATAAATGTGGTGCACACTGATTCTTAGGAATGGAAAAGTGGCTGTGGTGGTTCAGACCAAGGGTCCATCCGGCCTGGTGTTCTCTCCTCCAGCTCCCAGAAATGAGTGAGAGGAGAAAAGCAGCAACAGGGCAAAGTGGGACAGATATTCCTGCAATATTCCTCCATTTCCAGACACTTCCAGCTCAGCCCTCTGGATCTGATGGGGTGGGTGAGCCATAATAAATCTATTTTCAAGTGCCTGCCCAGGTTTCTCTTGAACCTTTATAACCTGATTTTGTTCCCGGTATTTTGGGAGGTATTTCTGTGCTGCTCTTAGCTGTGTGTTGTTTGGAGCCTGATTCCAGCCAGCCTCATCCATGGATGTTGTGGGATGGAGGAGACTGAACAGCTCATCCCTGGCCATCTCGGGTGTCGAGATTGGATCACAGCTGTCCCCAAGTCCTCTGTTTTTAGGTTGAAAACTCTAAGCTTTCATTATTTCTTCATTAGGGAAGTCATGCTGGACTTCTGCCATCCTCCTATGAATGTTTCCACTTCCTGTGTGTGTGTGTGTGTATATTTATTTCTTTTTTTATGATGAGAGCACCAAACCTACCCACACTTGGATCTCTGGGTGAAGCAGGAATTTAGATAATTCAGAATTAATTCTTCCTTGCTCTCTGCTCCCTTCCCAATGATTTCCCCAACGATTTCTGCACTTGCAGCTGAGCTGATGTTTCCATCCCTGGGTTTGTCTTGGGCCCAGCAGTGGCAAAAGTCACCCCAGAGTCCATCCTGGCTCTGTAAAGCCTGGCCTGGCTGCTCTGCTCCTCCCAAAAGCATCCCTTAAATTAGGGACATCAAACTGGACCCTCCTAGCCATGCTTCCCTTGATCTCCATCCTTCCAACCCCGCTGATCCCTCGGTTTTCTGGGATGTTCAGGAACAGGTTAAGTGCTCTGCCAGTGCAGAACTCCACGCATGACCTTCCTCTATTGTTTGCTCTTGGAACAGCTCGGCCACGTTGGTAACAGAAGAACTTGGAATAGCAGCTGAGGACCTAGGGTCTGGTTTTATTTTTTTAAAGAAGTTATTAATGCTGGAGGAATACTCAGCTTGTGTGTGCAGACTGGATTTTCATAGTTCCCTTTGACCTGTGCTGTCCTGTTGTTTTTAAACACATGGAGGACTCTGAGGTGGTGCCAAGCTGTTTTAAGGGGAAGCAGAGATGTGTTGGAACTTGTTTCCTATGTTCAGTTCACTAGCAAAGTTTGGTAAAATGTGCCTTTGTTTCTCAGAGGACATTCACACACTTGAGCGAAATAATAATTGATTAACTGCATGGAGTCCTTCATTCCTTGGGCCAACACGATGATGTCTTGGTGCCTTTATTTTTATTTTCCCCCAGTATTCCTATTTTTGCTTTTGACCCAGAGGCTGAGCAGTGCTGTGAAGCAATTACAACATCCTCACCTGGAAGTGAAGCTGTTGTTATCTAGTGAGTGGATCAGGAGGCACAAAGGTGAAGACAACTCCTAATAAATTCTAGGCAGAAACCCAGAAAACGCCTTCTTTAATCACGAGACCCTAAATAATCGCTGTGCCCCGGTGCCTGTGGCCTGTGTGTGCTACAGGGACAGGCAGGGTATAAATTCATGAACGCGTGAGAGTTATTCAGAGCCCATTAATGAGCTGCGAAAGACTTGTCTGTATGCAAATTCCTATTCAGGGTGGGATTTGGATGAGTGTGGTTAATGAGGTGGGGCGGTGGTTTGGTCAGTCAGCATGAGAAGGAGCCCTGAGTGGAGCATCCTCCTCCTCCTGCCTGTGAGTGGGATGGCAGTGGGAATGGGAATGGGGGGAGGAAGGCTTGGAAAAGGGAGGGAATGTTTAAATCTGCAAAAATTACATTTCTTCTTCTCTCGCATTGTTGGGATTTTCACAGCTTTGCTATCAGAGTTTTCCTAGGCAGCTCTGTGGGTTCTGTCTGTTCTGCTGAATGCAGGATTGTGCTTGGAGTTTATTTGCGATGGTTTTGGTGTATTTTAAATCATAGGTGTGGCTGAAACTTGGCTTCTAAAATCCCTCATTCCAGCAAGTGGTTTGTTTCCATGCAGGGCAGGGGTTATTGTGGGAATGAATTAATTGAACTCAGTCTTGCTCTGATTGTAAGAAAAAGCGTCTGGAGGAGGATGAGGTGCTAGGGAGGGGCGCAGGGGGTCGGATTGGTGGCACTGAGAAATAAAATCTCCCTCTCCCCACCAAGCAAGTGTCCTTGGCATGTGCCAGAGTGCTGGGAAGATGTTTCTATAAGCCCTGCTGTGTGGGCCAGGAAAATATTGCATGCAGAGTATATATAATTTTCTAACTCACCGCATGCTTGAGCCTATAGGTAACATGTTGGTAATGCATATAAAAATGCAGTTTTCTGGCATGGACGGCTCTGGAAGCTGGAAGGACAGAGTATCCCAGGATTTGAGGGTTGATAGACGATTTTGGGGTTCAGCTCAGCTCTGCCAGGAGTTTAGGCTTTGCTTAGGATGCATCCTCTCAGCCTCCCTCTGGCTGCACATCCATTCAAAACCATTTTCTTTCTCCTCATTGAACACTGAAGAAAAGCAGGAAGATCTGCTTCCTCTCCCGTTATTCTGTCATCTTTCTGCATTTTTACAAAGCGGGAAGAACCCAGCGTTTTGCTGATAGGAAAACCCAAACTTCCTGCTCTGCCTTGCTTTGTGCCCAAAGCTCCGATCCGTCCTGGGATCTGCATTCAGCCTGGGCTCTCCTTCCGAGCTGGGCTGCTCCTTGGAATGAAATCCCTGGGATTCCTGACAGTCAGACTGATTCTTTAGCGCTGCCAGGGAAGTCATCCGTGTCTCATTAAGTGGCTGACCCAGGATCCCGGATCTGCCTGGCTGGGAACTCAGCTCTGCCATGGGAGACAAACCTCTCCTGCCACGGTTTCACCTGGACTTGGATTCACATCCAAACTCACATCAGAAAGCTTTTTTCTTATTAATCACGACATATATTTTAGCACTTTAATCGGTGTCAATATGGGATATAAATACTAATTTTATATCCTGTTGCTTGCAATAAATAATTCCAACTTCACCTAAAAACCTCAGCCTGCAGGTTCACGAGTAGATGCTTCTATAAATTATAAAGGGGCAGTAATTCTTCTAATATAACAATATAATTCTTAACTAATACGGTGGAAAAACATTTCAGAGGTGCAGATCCTTTATTTAAATATAATAAAAACGCAATGGAGGAGGAAAATTTCTCAGGATTCTTCAAGCTTTTAATTAATATTGATGATTTATTGCCATATGACTGCTTCAAAAAAAAAAAAAAAAAGCTGTGTACTTTGGCTGCCTGACGTAATTGCTGTGCATGGGTTTGAAGACCTTAGGAAATAAAGAAATGTGGAATAGTAGCTCTTTCTTTGAAACTTGGCTTTTTCCGTGCAGATGCCAGTGGGGTTGCTTGATGGAATCCTTGTTCTCAGCCTGTGGACACGGTGGGAACTTGTGGCTCTGTGGCTCATTTCTGTGAGGACAATTCAGACCAATTGTTGGTAGTAATGAATTATTATTCTCGGTGGATTGGTGGTGGAAGGGAATAGGGTATTTGGCCAGAGCATTTCAGAGGTATTTGTTGTCAGCAGATTTATTTCCTTGGAAAAGGATAATCTTTTAGTGATAAATTACAATTCCCCATACCTGATGTTTTATCTTATCTCGTAGTTTTCCTGTTCTCCCTTCCTTCCTCCTTTCCTTCCTCCCTCCCCCATTTTGAGATTATTTCTTTTTTTTTTTTAACTGTTATCAGAGGCTTTTCTGTATTCCTGGTTTTCCAGAGAAAATCGTGCTGTGGGATGGATGTGACCAAGGTGATTTTGGTAGTTGGTACCCACTGACACTGCCTGAGCTCCAACCACTTCACAAACCCTGGGAATTCATTGCTCAGGAGGGAATTTTTCCTCAAATGCCAAAAGAAAACATTAATTTTATCATGTTCTGTTTTGGCTTTAATGTTTTTTCTTTTCCTTTTTCGAGTGTGACTAGTGAGCTGATCCCTCCAGTTTTCCAGTTTTCCCTCTCTTGGGGCATTAACAGAGCCATTGGTTACTTTTCAGGGAAATGAGATTCAATTATGCACTGCCTTCACCCTGCTGTTCAGTACTTTGCAAATCAGTATCCAAATTTAATATGATTCTTAATTAAACTTTCTTGAGATACCAGAATAATAGTCAGGGATGATGTAGTCTGTCTCCTGTGCTAGAAAATGGGACAAATGAGGAGAAAAAAAGTGCACAGTTTGGGTATATTTGAGCGCATTATCTCATATCTTGAAGTGTTCTCTCATTTGCAGCTAATTAATAGCAAAGTTTTAGTGGATAACTATAACTTCTGGCACGTGGGGAATAAATCACTTGGCAAGGTACGGAAATAAAAATATTTTTTTCCTTTTGAAATGTTGGAGGAAAACCCGCATCTCTTACGGTGATCATTGTTTTTAATCAACTGATGCTTAAGTTGACAAACACACAGCCAAGTAATCCAACGGCATCTCTGTTGAGGCAGCAGATTTACAAAGCTGTGCAAGCAAACCTCGAGCCCTGGGTGCAGGAATGTTGCTCTTGGTGTGTGTGTCCTGCTGCTCAGAGCCTCTGGAAGCTGCTCCTGGGAAAGCTGCCTCTTTAGCCGTGTTGCACTTAGTACATTCATGGAATTCCAGGTGCATTCTTCTCCAGCTTTCCCGCAAAATTGACTTGCAAAAGCTCCCGTGTGTGCTTCGTGCAGGTATTTGAGATATTTAGAAAGTAACCAGAGGTTTTTTGGTTTTTTTTTCCTGGGGTTCTGCTGGGAAAGGATGGCTGGAAAGAAGGATTCTTTACAAAGAATCCTCTCTGTAAACCCCAAATCGCTCCAAGAGTTTGTGTGACCATTTATTTTGTGTTAATTGTAGGTTCTAAAATGGATGTTTCAAATTTTAAAATCGCTGAGGGAGGAGAAATTAATGTGCATTTGTGACCTCCCGTGTGGCTTCTTGGTCCTGTCTTTTTTTATGCAAAGAGACAGCATTTCAGACTATTCTTGAATGCTCTGACAGTTGTTATATTTTGATTAGAAAGCTGTAGAGCTTGGTCAGAGTGACAGGAAGAGCACGCAGTGTGTTCAGGAAGCTCTTAGCACATCTGGCTGCATCTGGCTTGGGCTCCACTGCCCCTTAATTCAGCCAGGGAAGGCTTAGTGAAGAACATCCTTCATCAACAGTAAATTCGTGTGGCACTGATCCTCTCCCGAAGAACTGTGTTCACTCCTAGCCTCAGGTGGGAGTTGTTTGCCTTGTGTGGAGCCAGGATTTCCTAAACTGGTATTTCTGCCATGACTTGTCATGGAAATCAGGAGCTCGGGAAGAGGAATTCCCAGCTGCAGAGAGAAAGACACCAGGGATGATTGAGTTTGAGCGTGGCTGAAAGAAACCTGGAGTCTCCAAGAAAATGGAGATTACCACTGTGTCAGCAACCTGATTTAATACCTGAAGTACTAACACAGTTCACCTAGTGGGGAGAGTCTCCTGGGCCTGGTAAAACTTTCGTTACGGATTAAGATAAAACAGAGCTTGCTTTAAATCAAACCCACTGTAGACATGGCTTAAGTCTTGGCAGACTTTTCCCAACCAGTCTCTCTCACAGCTGGAGCAAATCCCTGCCCCAGCATCTCTGCCCGGCGTGGTTGGGGTGTCCTCATTGTCACAAAAAAAAAGAAAAAAAAGAGAGAGAGAGAGGTTCAAGTGCTGGAACACAAAATTTGCGCTCTGTGGTCACCCAGTTTGGCTGGATGTCCCTCCCAGAGGGAAGAACCTCTGGAAGAGGGCTGGGATGGAGGTCTGGAAGGGCAGCTGCTGCACTGATGTGCCAGGTTTTGTGTGTCAGTGCTTCTAGAAGGTATCTCCCATCTCCCAGAGCACAGCAAAATACCACAGGCATCTGCCAAAAGCACAGGACAACCTTCAAGGCACGGGGATTATGTTTAAAATTCCAAACTCTGCCTGCTAGCAGCAGCGATTGGTGGGGCTGGAGCTGCCTGGGTTTGCTTTTCCAATATCCTGTCAGTCATCGCTGAATTTTGGTCCTTTTATCGCTGTGGGTTTTTGGAATCCAGGCAGTGACAGACATCTCCAAGAGCTCAGTGACATCACTGCTGGGGGATCGGGTGGATGGAAGGCTCTGGCTGGAATTTACACTTCCATTTATTGGTGTTTAGGTATGAAACAGCATTGCTGACCTTCCTAAAGCCTGCTGAATTTGGGGATATAAACAAGCAGTGTTTGCCAGGAGCAGGGGAGGAGGATGTTCTTTGGATTAATTATCTGTAGAATTCCATGTTCAATGGTTGTGTGCTTCCATGGGCGGATAATTATAAATAATAAAAACATATGTTATTATATAAATATATATATAATGTATTCTATATAACAATATGTATTATAAATAAATATATATATGAAACCATAATTTAATATAATATATAATATATAATATATAATATAATCTATTTTATATAT
>VZRM01007085.1:1536850-1570148 GCA_013397955.1 Grantiella picta
AAAAATAATAAATTATAGATAATAATAAAAGAATCTTCTACCTGAACTGCCACAGGTTTGATATCTCCTCCCTCACAGAGCCTTAATGTTAGCCCTGAGCTTAAAGTTGTATAATCTGAGCTTAAAACTGCAGAACCACAGAATCATTAAGGCAGGAAAAGCTTCATCATTCAGGCAGGTTGGTTCAAGGGTCATGGTGTTTCTATTAATAGCTGTGCAGCCATATAATTCCCAAGGAAATGTGGTGTTTGTGAGCCTGCAAAGGTAAATAACACCTGATGACTCCAGCTTTATGCTTGCTTTCTCAGCTGCCATGGCAGGGAATACATTACTTGGGGAAAAATCATGAATACAGTGTGAGCTTAAGGAAGCCCAGAGCTCTGGAGGCACCAGCAGCTCTGCCCAGGCAGTTTTGGCATTTCCAGCATCATTTTGTTGGCTGATTTTTTTCCTGGTTTCAAGTCTGTTTTTCCTGCCAGCTGTTCGAAGAATAGATTTGCTCCTACAGTTACCACATGTCCTTTATGAGCACTGATACACTGTGTAAATACAGGTTTTCTTTGATTAAGGAATGCTCAACCCTCTTGCCTGTGCAACAAAAAGCAAATAATATTTGTACCTGCTGCTGCCTTGTACCTATTCCTTCAGCACTGCCTTAATTCCCAAAGCCTTTAGGTCCCACTCCGGCTAAAAGCGGAATTTTCCTGGTGGAACCCAGCAGCCTCCTTAAAGCTTGGAGGATGTTGCATATTTATGATTGTTCTCCCTGCTTTTGCCTCGCCTCTGGTTTGAATTACAGGGACTTCGACCTGGGTTGCCCGAGACAAATGCAGGAAGTCACAGCCTGTCATCGAGGCACTCAGCTTCCCGGGGTTTGTTGCACTCCCTCTCGCAGATTTTCGGGAGGCTGAGGTCGGTTTTTACTGTTCAGCCTTGAGAGCTTCCTTGCAGGTGGAATTTAGGGCTAGGGAATGGGGTTTCATAAAGATGGGGATGTTTTTACCCTCTCATTGCCCATTTTCACAAATCTTCAATGGCTGAGAAGCCAAGAGTTCAGTGTGAGTGTGGAGAGCTCCCTTCTCCAGAAAATTGCTCTCAGGGGTTAAGGAGGCTGCTCAGAGCATGCAGGAGCTGTGTTTTTACAGCTGGGGCTTGGAGGTTACTGAGATTAATTCAGAACCATTTCCATACTCATCTGACGCTTCCTCGTTGCTTTTATTACAGAGAAAAAAAAGATCTATTTTAATTTTTTTACCTGCTTCTTGGAAGTGCATTGGGGAATTCCTTGTTCTTTTTTTTCGGAAGGGGGAAATTTCCATTAGTGTTGTCCTTCACCTCTGAAGGAATTTGCTGCAGAGCTTGCTCTCTTCTGTCATAATGACTCTTAATTACTAAAAGATCACTAAAGCTAATCACTGTGTTTTTAATAACAAGAAATTTACTGTCACTGCCTGAAATTGCTGTTTATAAATAGCTGATCTCCCATTTTTTTTCCTCCTTTTGACTGGGGTTTGAGGTGATTTTCTTTCCCCACTCCTGGTTTTTTCCCTTTACCTTTTGTGCTAGTGCTTGGAGGATCGGGGAGGACCTGCTGGATTGCTTTCGGCACAGAATGTGGTGTGCTGCAAAGCCAAATGCGTCTTGTTGTGCTGGCAAATCATTTGAATGTGTTTTGGAGATAATTCCCAACTTCTCCTTATCATAAACATCCAGGAATAACTTGCTGGGTTCTCCAGATAGATCCTGGGGCTGATAACTGGAGAGGGAGGAATCCCTGTTCCAGAAAACACAGATCAAACTGTTGGATTTGAGTGTTTTGCTCTGAAGACAATTGTGGACACTGCTCAGTTGATTAAAAATACAAATAAATCCTGGCTGCTTCCTGGTTTTCACCTCTCAGACAAGTCCCTGCTGTCTAAAACTGGGGGCAAAATGCAGAATCCCAGTGTGTGGTGTTGGTTATCAGCAGATAACCTGGCTCTGGTCCTTCCTCCAGCAGCAGCTCTCCCAGCTCTTCCTCCTGCATTCCAAAGCAGAGTTTCAACCTCCCTGAATTTTCCAGGCCAGAAGTGAATTCCCTGCCTAAATCCACTCGTTTCCCTGGAGAATCAGTGCCTGGGATACCAGCCACAGGTTATCCAGGGAATTTCTTACCCAGAAGCACTAACATTCAGATTTTATTTGTCTTTAAACTGAATTCCCAACTTTCATAGGTCATTGAGACAAGATGCAGCTCCAGAAAAAACAATTTTCCTTGCTCTGACCTGTTAACCTGTGGAGCTTTGGACCTGCTAAGCTTAACCTGCTAAGGTTTGGACTCCTGGAGCCTTGAATTTGCCTGGTTTGGGAATCTTTTCTTGGGTGGAACAACTGGGCTTGTGTGGAAAACCAAGATTTCGTCTCTGTTATTGCCCTTGCAGAGAAAAATCAAAGTAAATTATTTTCACCATAAACAATTTTCATCTCTGTTAGCTTTTTAAAAAGGTGTAATGATTATTTTGGAAAAGAGCTGCGGGTAGAGCATCCCTTTCCTGTGGATAATCAGGAGACCAGTAGGGAATGACATTGGTGCAGTCCACGGATTACTCTCATACACTTTAACCATTTTTTTCCCAACCTTATTGGTTATCTGAAGCAGGCGTGGAGCAGGGAACACTCCTTGATTCCAGCTGGGTTGTTCCAGGATGTTTCCTCTACACACAGACATTTGGGATGCTCCTGCAGCAGGGGAATGACATCAATTGCTTGGGATGGCACAACTGAAAAAATGGCCCAGGTTGGAAACAGGCAACTGGAGGTGGGAGGGTAACCTCGCCTCTTTCCCACCCCACACAGACAATTCTGGGACTTTTTGGGTTGCCCCGAAATCCCCTGAGGGCTTTGGTGAATGCTGGAGAGGGAGCAGGGATCAGGAATCTGAGTAATGCCGTTTCGGTGGAGGAGCACGTGGCTGTGTTGTGTTGTGGAGCAGGAAATGTCAGATGTGTGTTTGTGGATCACAGTTCCCTCCTTCACTCCAGGAAGCTCCTCACAGAGAGTCAGAGCAGGAATGTGCCACTAACCTGAGCTGGGTCAGCTTTCTGGAAAGCTCCTTCCCACTCTTTTACTCCGTGAAAAATGTTTCCCACTGCCGTCACCCTCTTCCTGAATTTTGGGTATTCCCTGGCTGTGACAGCTACCGAATGCACAATGCCAGTTGGGTGTTTGATGCTGGGATTTGCTGGAAACTGGTTTAAAACTGAGTGGCAAAGAGCTCAACCTTTTTGGAACCAAATAGCATCAATTTCTTGTGCGCTGCTGTGATGTTCAGTTATGGGAAATAACCATTCCTACAAACACCTGGAACTGCAGTGTGCAGGATTATCCTGCACTCAGTCCTTGGCAACTGTGCATATCCTTCTATTTCTCTGCACTTCAGCTTCTTCTTGTTGTTTCGTTCCTTTATTTCCTGTTAGGAAAGAGAACTCCAGACATTTTGGCAATGCCGGTGAGCAGCCAGAGGCGGGGGCAGTTATTTGCTGTGGGTGTTTGCTCTTTTCGGGGCCAGGCTCTCTCTGGTGGGTTTTGTACCTGGCAGGTGCCAGTGATCTTTTTGCTAAACTCCTTCAGGCAACAGGAAAGAAAAGCAAGATTTCCCGAAGCAAAACTCTTTGTGTCTTTGCCCTTCGGCTTTGCTGCTGCCACTGAGCCAGCGAGGGGTTGGAATTGTGATGAGGCCAGACGTGACACAGAAAACATGATAAATCGCAGCTTTTTCTTGTATTTACTTGGGCAGCACTTGGGTTGTTTCGCTGCTGTTATCCTGCCTGTTTGAGGGTCAGGATATCGTGGATCAGAGCCTGGAGAGGGCTTGGATTTCTGCTGTGGAGCTGGGCTGTGTCCTCAATGAAACACAACTGCCTTGGAGGAGGGGACAGGAATTCTGCTGTTCATATTGTGGGAGATTTCTCCCAGCTCGGCTCCCCTGAGGAGCACAATCCCCTGGCAAAGCAGCTGTGGGCATTGTTTAAGGCATTGCTCTCTGTTTGTGGAAGAAAGGTTGATCTGTAAAGTGAGAAGCTGTACTAAACCCACAAGGCCTTCTTGCTGTTCTTAAGGATGGATCTGCTGGTGCCCTGAGCACTGCAAACAGAATTGTTGTTGTCCTCCTGCGTGAGGAACGCCAGGGTGGGGAGATGTGGGGATTTTGTTTGTTTTGGTCTCTGAGCTGAGTCCCACCACAGACCCTGCTTTCTGTGTGCTCATTCCTACCTCTCCTTTGCCTTAGGAATGGAAAACATCCAACAGGGAGCAGGAGCTTCTCTGCTGCCTCCATTATTTCTTAATCCTCCTGTGCTCTTTGCAAGCTGGGCTTGGGAGTTCATGGCAAAACAACAGAGTGAAGCTCTGAGAGGTTCTGCCTGTTCAGGAAGTGACTTTTGATGGTGATGGCATTAAACCCTTCAGCTGTAACTACTCATTCTGTTGGAGAAGTGTTTGTAAAGCTTATAAATAGTGTTTTTCCATGTTTCAAATCTATTTGTTTCACTTTCCTTTCAGCTGTCAACACTTCAGATTGGAACTGAAATGCCTTATTCTTTTAAGACATCTTCATTTCTTACCAAGTACCTCGTCTGTTCTCATTAGTAGCTCTCTGACAGTCCCATAGTTAAGTGTGAAGAAGGTTCTTGGGGTATTCAGGGGGGGAAAAAAAACCCCAAACTCCTGTTCTATCCAAAGGGTTTGTGGAAATCTGCAGCAAGGCTTATCTAGGATTTGCAGCAAGGTTCCTGAGCTCTGGGGCTGTGGTTCAGCAGAGCAGAAATCTTGTGGCAAATTTGAGTTCAATGTGGCTGCTGCAGACCTCATTAAAGACGTGAATCATCTCATTTAGGGCTTTTACATAACATGACCAGTTTCAGGGTAGGGAAAAAGCTGCCGTGGGCACCTGGGCAGTGCAGAGATCTTGCAGGTGCTGGAGGAAGCCATGGGGGTTTCGGGCTGGTTTTGCTAAAGCCAGGGGTAGCACCTTTCTAATCCTGGCACTTCAGGTTTAAGAATTAATGTGGAGAAAATCAGAATAATATGTGAGACTGAATACTTTGAACGGTTGGAAGGACTGAAGAGGATGGGAGCATTTGGACTCGATTTCAGAGATACCAAATGCAAATTCTGCTTTGGGTCTTCATCCTTCAGTGGCTGGGAAATTTCTGAACCTTTGTGTGCTGAATGAGCTGCTTTGTTCCCAAATACGTACCTCAAGTACTGTTTGGAATTTGATCCTTTGGGATTGACTATGAAATATTCAGGGTATTTCATGCTTTCATGCAGAATATCCATGTAATCAGTCATGTCAGTGGGTTTAGGCATTTCACTTCCTTGTGATTCCTTGGGAATCCAAAATTCTGCAGGAATATCATCATTCCAGCTGATGTCCCCAGCCTTTTGGTGATGAGCAAGCCCCTGTCGAGCACTGAAACGTATTTTTCAATCACAACCAGGCTCAGAAGGTGATTTTCGGCCTCCTGCCTGCCCAGTTGATGCACACTGGTGATTACTGGCTTCACTGGTTTGGGAAGTGTTTTTCTCAGTTCCTGCAGAAGTGAAACAGGTGACAAGTTGTACCAGTTTGATTCATTAGATCGTACTGGGAGGCACTAAATGGCTGTGTTAATGAAGATGCTAATTAATAGAAGGCAAAGCCCAGCTCCCCCATCCAAAACAGGACAGGCAGCTCCGATGGGAGAGGTGTGGAAATGGAATGGGAAGAAGTTTCCTTTAGCCAGGAATGATAAGATGGGGTTGCACACAAATGGGATTATATTCACTCTCTTTTTAATGTCACTTAGCTCCTTTCTCTGAACCTGTGTGGATTAGTTGTGCTGCATGGCAGAAAGCGAGGGAGGCACTTGGAAGTGGCGTTTGGAGTTGAGAACTGGCACAGCTTGAATATTGTCAGTGTAGAACTTCTGGATGGAAAAGAAATCCAGCTCGAGCAATAAAAAATTGGTAGCATTACAGACTCTAGCAGGACAACGATTAAAAAAATAATTAGTGTTACAACCTTTGTTTTGCACTGGCAACTTGTAGTTTTCTCAGGTTTTTTTCCCCCACAGTGGAAATGCCTTTAAAAAGAGAATAAATACCTGTGAATGCTCTAAAAGCGGGCAGAGCGGTGGTGGCACCGTGCCTTTAAAAACTTCCTGCTCAATGGCCTTCTAGCACTTTCTAACGCTGGTGAGGCAGCTGGAAACTGACGGAATTGTGTGTTTTGTTTCTTTGAAGCAAATGGTGATGAGCCTTCGAGTTTCGGAACTGCAGGTGCTGCTGGGCTACGCCGGGAGGAACAAGCACGGCCGCAAACACGAACTGCTGACAAAAGCCCTGCACTTGCTCAAGGCCGGCTGCAGCCCCGCCGTCCAGATGAAAATCAAAGAACTCTATAGGAGGAGGTTCCCCCAGAAAATCATGACCCCCGCAGACCTGTCCATCCCCAGCGTGCACTCGAGCTCCATGCCGGCCGCGCTGTCGCCATCCAGCATTCCACAGCTGGCCTACGACGGCCACCCCGCCTCGTCCCCCCTGCTCCCCGTGTCGCTGCTGGGACCCAAACACGAACTGGAACTGCCCCACCTCACCTCGGCCCTGCACCCCGTGCACCCCGACATCAAACTGCAGAAACTCCCTTTTTACGACTTGCTGGATGAGCTGATCAAACCCACCAGCCTAGGTAAGGACGGTCTGTCCCCACCTTCTGTTCTGCTTGGGGAGTAATGATGGTCAAATGCAGCTGTTGGTGCGGCGAGGGGTTAAATATTGCATCACGGCAGTGTTTAGAGAATTGCTATTTTTGGTCACTTTTGGAACAGATTGTTCTACATGGAGAGACATCTTACGTAACACTCGTTAGTTGCTTTAGCTGAGCCTCTAAATATGGTTTAAACATCCGTTTTTCTTGAGGGGGGTCTTTGACGAGAAACAAACTAAATCTTGGAAAAAAAGGAAAAAAACCTTTTTTTCACTAGCTCTTATAAACCATAGAGTTTCATTATTAAAAAAAAAAGCCCAAACTAAACAAAACTACCCCCAAATCCATCAAGCTTCTAAAATCTTATCATCTGTGCTGGGAACGAGTGCCAAGCTAGAAATTTGC
Source organism: Grantiella picta (assembly GCA_013397955.1). Lineage (NCBI taxonomy): Eukaryota > Metazoa > Chordata > Aves > Passeriformes > Meliphagidae > Grantiella > Grantiella picta. Next base: position 1,543,983 of record VZRM01007085.1, read on the forward strand.
TGGATCCGTTACAGCCTGAACATCTGAATTTAGGGAGATTTGTGGCTCCTTTGCAGTTGTGGCTACTTTTGTTGCAACTGATTTCTGTACGAAGGTATAAAATCCCTGATGGAGCTGCTGAGAAGAATCTGCTGCTACCAGAGCATTATATAATGTGTGATTTTTCTGGCTCCACGTAGCACTTCACAGCTTGGTTAACTTTTAATACTCCTCAATATTGGCTGAATTCACCAGCCCTGGTGCTTTCTGAGGGGCTGCTCGTGTGTTGGAACCTTCTGCTGGCTCAAAACCCTGGGGAAAATTCACTGCTGGGAGGAGGAGGAGGAGATTTGTGAGAGGAGATCCGGGGAGAGAGGGTGGGTGAGTGAGAAAAACAAGTCCTTTGCAGAAGAAATCCCTTGTAAACAAAGCTGAGCAGGTACTTTCCAGCAACAGTCTGGAGGGCTGTGGGGATGTGGGAGGCCTGATGGGTGAGTGCTGAGGGTTTTCTGTGCATTTCTGAAGAATCTGGCACAGTTGATGTCTTTTTTTTTTTTTTTGGTTTAGCTGCTACAGTTGAGGGAAAAGCAGAGAGTTTTTGGTCATTTAATCTTCTGGTTCAGGTATTCTTTCCAGAGGTGCACTGTGTCTATTCAGCTTTAATCTAAACCCTAATTGATTAATAACCATTCCAGGCAATGCTGGTGGTATGAGCTAATGAGGTACTCAGTATGTGTCTCATCACTTTTACATGATAAATACTTCAAAATAAGGCTTAATTTCCACAAGACATTCCAGCGCAGCAGTGATGGTGTGCATTTATTCCTGGATGTGGGAAGAGCACTTTGCTGTCAGCTCTGCGTCTGACAGACCATCGGAATTCACTCCCTGCAGGTCTCAGTGCCTCAGCACTTGGTGGACAATGGGATATTTTTTCCCCTTTATGGAGTGTCAGGATGAGAAAATGGAAGTGAAATTCCAAGCAGATACCTCTGGAAGCAACCCCTGTCCTTCCTGTTAACTTCAGCATATGTTTGGGGCTTTTGTTTTGTGAGGGAATTCTGTTTGTCTGAAGCAATCCTGTTAAAAACCTTTTTTTACTTGAGCATTTCAGGGAGGAGCTTCAGAGTGTGTGCATATCCCAGAATCCTGGAATGGTTTGGCTTGGAATGGACTTTAAAGCCCATCCAGTGCCATCCCCACACCTCCCACTGCCCCAGGCTGCTCCAGGCTGGACACTTCCAGGGGTGCAGGGACAGCCCAGCTCCTCTGGGCACCTTGGGATTCATTTTCTCCATTGATGCACTTACTGATAATTCTACTGTGAAGTCTGGAATGATTTGTAGGGTGTTTGCCCCAGATGGTTTGGGCACCCTTCTCTCTGCTGCCAGCAGTGTGGGTTTCCTCAAGTGTCCAATATGTGGTTCCCTGGTTTGTTTTCCACTGGCAGATCTTGCTGCAGACACTCAGAACTTGGGATTCAGCCAGCCTTACAGCATCTCCTGCTTGCTTTTTCCCATCAGATTACTCATGGGATAGGGAGAAAGAACTTTTGAATTTACTCTGTTTCCCTCCCCCACAAGGATGAACTGATGACCTGATGTGGGGTTTGGAATAATTCTCTGCCTGCTGGAAATGGAACCTGCTGGAAGTGAAACAAATTCTCTCTCACGCTCGTTTTCTGCGATTCAAATTTCACATCCTTCTGAAATTACAGTCATCACCTGAAACTGGGCAAAGCACATCCTAGGATGGGATTGTCCCTGGTTGTTCCCAAGCCCAGGTGGGACAGCTGGGAAGGTTTGCTCAGGTTTTCTGTCCCTGTGAGAAGTGCTGCTTCACTGGAGGATTGATAATTGGAGGAAGCCTCAGGGCAGGGAGTTGCACATCAGGGCACTCGAGTAGGCATTCTGTACCCAAATATTTCGTGTGGGTGGGTAGTACACAGCTAGGAGATAAGGAAATGAAATCTGCTCACTCGTATTTGTAGTCAGGAGCACAAGGAGGACATAGATGTCACCTTGTCACAGCTCTGGCCTGGGATTCAGAGGGATGTGCTGGCTGCTTGCTGGGCTGGATTCATGGAATGAGGGAGTTATCCAGCTGTACCCTTCTCACCAGCACCTGCTGAATCCCAGAATCTCTGAGGTTGGAAAAGCCCTCCAAGGTGGTGGAGTCCAACCTTTGATCCCACCCTGTCACCAGCTCTGAGAGCCACATCCAGTCCTTGCTGGGACATGGCTGATGTGACACAAAGAGCCACTTGTTCCTTTGCAGAGGAGCTGTTGAATTGGATCCACGTTTTATTTATTAGTCATCCTCCTTGCCAAGTGTGAAAGCATCTCGAGGGGATGGCTTTGTGTCCAGGGCAGCCAGGAGAGCTCCTTGTTCTGGGGATGTGTGGTGGTGGGTGAATGTGCACTGAGCTCTCTGCCCCTGGTTACCCATGATTTTAACTGATTCTCTGGCTTTTTGATTTTTGGAGGATAAGCTGTCTGCTCTGGCCTTGATGGAATGGATGAAATTCACCTTATTATTGTGCTTCTCTGTTGTTTTTCTAATAGGCTCTCTAAAAGAGGAGGATTTGGGTTGTTAGTTTGTCAAGTGAAGCTGCAGCTTTCACTTAATTCTCCCATTTCCAGCCCCCAGTGCACAGACGTTGCTAATTGGCTGTTTTTTAAGCACATTTTCTAAAAGTAACTCCTAGCACGCAGATAAGATCTCTTTTGTGTGGTGAAATGTGTTTACTATGAGCAACAAGGCCCAGAATTTGCCAGATTGTTAGGGAAGGGACATGAGATAGTTAAGCAACATCTCCAAAATGCCTCTTGTTACAGCAAATGTCATTCCTAATTGCTTTAGCTGTGTAGTTGTTCCAAAAAACATTTTAACTGGCTTAGGGGTCTTTACTTACCTGTAAGGGAAATGAAGTTGTTTTTTTTTTCTTCCCAATTGAAAGGATTAAAGAGGCTGTGAGCTCTACTCCTCTTTAAAATCAGTCCAAATGGCATGAGGATCATCATCCTGCAGTTTATTTGCTGTGCTTCAGCTCTCAGTGATACGAGCACAGCGCTGAAAGTTGGATCTGAGCCACAGGAATTAGAATTTTTACCTGCAGCCTCCTGGAAGGAAGAGGCACAGATCAGTCATTATCCCTGGGAGCCAGCACAATTCCAGACTCCAGGTAGCAGCTCCAGCAGAGGCTTCCCTGGGTTGAGGTCTCAGTTTAGTTCCTTAATCTAACCAGGATTTCTCCAAGCAGCAGAATTTCCCCCGAGCAGCATTTGTGCTCCTGACCTGCAGTTATTGTGAATTTTCCTTTGGCTGTGAGTGATGCTGGCACCTTGGACACAGACCCAGATCTTGCAACCCAGCTGCCTAAAATCTTTAGGGTGCCTGTAGTTCAAGGTACAGCCATTAAACAATTAAACAATTCAGTGCACGAGAAATGTGGGTTGGAAACCACGCAAGTTTTGTTTGGCAAGTATTTCTCCTTTTTCTCTATCAGTGAGCTGATCTCTTGCTCCGTGCAATTGCTGTTATGGTTTATATGAAAGTCACGCTTTTACTGTCTTCTGTGTTTATTATTTTTTTGAAATGTACTTTGTGGGAGGAAGTTCAACAAAACACTATATTCTCAACTCAGCTTTGAGCTCTCTGATTTCCGGCCCTGCAGCTTTTTAATTGTGCAAGGATGGGGTGAAATATTAGCCCTGTGCTGGGGTTGGACCAGAATCACTGAACTCAGGGTTCTTTTTTGGGATTTGCGTGTGCTGTGCCTCCAGTTCAGCTTTCCATAGGCAAGAGGGTTTCTTTTAAGCCTGAGAGAGCTTTAACCAACTGGGCTAAAAAAAAGGAGTGGCATTTATTGAGGCTCTATTCAACTGATTGCTCAATCTCCTCCAGCGTGGAGCTGAGATCACCGAGATTCCAGGCTGGACAGGATGTGGATGTTGAATGGAGCTGGGAAGCCACTTGGCTTCCATAGAATCACAGAGAATCACAAAATATCCTGGGTTGGGAGGAAAAAAATCCAGCTCCTGGCCCTGCACAGGACACCCACATTGTGCCTAAGGAAAAAAATAACTTTCTTGTTGAGAGGAAAACTTCTCCAGATGCAGGATCCGTGCAGGGATGTGGCAGTGCTGACTTTGTGCTGCTCCTTGGAAGTGTCTGAGGTGGTGATTTTAGGAGTAAAAACTGAAATATTGAAGCCTGAACGGCAGCATTGGAGTTGTGGGACATAATTGAGGTGTTTGAAGGAATCAAGGGACTGAATTTGAGTGAGGAGGATCCTGTGATGTTCCTTCACTCTGGGAAAGTGATGGATCGGATGTGCAGTGGAGATCTTTGGCACAGGTTGTCCTCTCGTCTTCCTGCAGCTCTTCAGGAATGCTCAAACACACGACTGATTTGAGGAATAGTCAGACATAAATGTCTGTCCAATTGCACATAATTTCCAGCTGATCTATTCTGTATTCTGTTTATACAACATATCAGAAGGAGTTACAAAATACATAATATTTATGGGTTAATTGTAGCCCTTGGAGTATTTCCAGGCTATTTTCATATATATATTTAGGCACAATTTCAAATAAGCTCCTTCACATCTCTTTACTCCCTTCCTTTCCCACCCCCAGGGTGGCTCTGCCTGTTCCTCCTGAGGATTAACTGTGAGTTGAACAGAATCTGAAAATGATTTGAAAGGATGAATGCAGCAGCTGACCAGAGCCAGGCTCCAGTTTTTCATCTGTTCTGGGGTGAAGAACGTGGCACTGTCACTTTTCCTCAGGGTGGAGGTGGCAGAGGAGCTCATTGCTGTGCCAGGAAGGATTTGGGTGTTTACTAAAATGCTTCCCCTCAAGTAGTGTTGAAGTGCTTTGAAAGGTTAAGGATGCAGCATCCATTGTGATGAGTGATTGAGATGCAGTGGGATGGCCAAGGGGTGACAAAAAGCAGTGGGAATTTGGGATTTCTCAAGCCTGGAGCTCCTGAGCCCCGCAGCTTGTGCAGGACATGGCATCCCTCAGCCATGCCTTTGGATATTGGGATGCAGAGCCTGCTTTGGCACAGACTGGCAAGGCTTTAGTGAGTCCTGAGAGGCTTTTCCAGCTTTCCAGGGAGAGGGATCTGCCTGGGGTCAGCCCAGCCCTGCTCACTCCAGCTGCATTGCGTGGCAGCAGGGAATGGTGGGTGGTGGTTTGAAGGTGCTGCTGGTTCTGGAAGATGACAGAGCTTGGGGCTGAGAGGTTGTGGTTCTGAGGCAGGAAGTGTTTAGGGGCAAATAAACCTCAATTCCCCAGGAAATCCAGATTTTGGGGTGGCACTGAAGGCTGCATGGGGCACCCGGAGATGAAATCGCCGTTGAGGTGGATCCTCTGGGCATCCATCCCACAAACCCACTGGGACTGTGCTTTGTGCAGCCCCTGGAGCTCCATCCCAGCCTGGGATGATCCCAAACCCAGCTGGACAAAGGAACCCTGCTCAGGCTGTGGCCAGCAGAGCCACGAGGAGCTGTGCCCATGGGGTTGTGTTCTGGATTTCCTGCCCTCAGAGCCTCTCTGAATTCCAGCATTTTCAGAGCTCAGTGTTCTCTGTGCTTCTGCTGAGCTCACTCCTCCTGGTCTGGTTGGGAGGCGGGGATTGAATTTTCAGCAGTGATATTTGATAGAGGATCAAACAGAAATCGATGCGATGCCTTCTGCTGCTTAAAGGAAAAGCAAAGTGAGGCATCTTACCTGTCTGGGGAGAAAAGGCATGAAGTAGGGAATCACTGAACATCCTGAGTTGGGAAGGATCCATCAGGATCATCCAATCCAACTCCTGGCCCTGCACAAACAGCCCAAAATCCCACTCTGTGCATCCCTGGGAGCATTATCCAAATATTCCTGGAGCTCTGGCAGCCTCAGGGGAAAAACCTTTCCCTGATCTCCATCCCAGACGTCCCAGATTCAGCTTCCCTCATTCCTGTCCCTGGGCACAGAGAGCAGAGCTGCCCCTCAGGAGGAAGTCACAGAAATAGGAAATTCCCTATTTTTGGTTAATATTTTAACAAACTGAGCCAATCCAAGCTCTTAGGTTAGCGAAGAGCCAATTAGGCATCTCTTGTTTTTCTTACAGCATGCAGCAAAAATTTCCTCTTCTCCACATACTCTTCCTTAACACAGCGATTTTTGCCTTTGGAAATCAACAGAATTATTGGAAATCATTGGGAATGAGCCCATTCAGTGATACCTGGGGTGGAAAGTGCTAGCTGAATTTTAGCCCAGGCCTTTCTCTCTAATATATTCCCTTCAGTGTTTGTAAAGCTGCCCTGGGTGGTGATGATGATGATGATGATGATGGGAAGATGAACCTCAGTTTATTGGGCAAATGCATTTCCCTTAGGAAGCATCACCACCTCACCTCTGTGATGCCAGAGAATTCATGAAAGATCTGAAGGTGTCTGTGCCTGAATGGAAATTCAGAGAGTGGCTTTTTCTCAAGACAGCAAGAGGTATTTTACTGCAGAAAGATTGTGTGGCTATTTTTAGCCCTGGGTACTGGTGAGGTGGAACAGAATATTTTTAGAGCTGCAGAAAATGCAGCCACTCGAGCTGGGTTCTTTTTTTTTTTTTTCACTCTGCTGCTAGAGGGGTTTTCCAAAATAAAGAGCAGAATTAGTAGAAATGTCTTTTCTGTGTCATTTTTATCTATTAAACAGGTGATGTATTGATTGTGTGTATATACATATATTTATATACACACACACATATATATATTCCTATGGGATTTAAAGTCTTTTAGCCCCATGAATACCACATAATAAAATAGTTTCCCCTCCAATTTGGAAAACTTTTTATCTCAGTGAAATGTTTAAAGAAAACCCACAGCCAGCAAAGCCTAGTTGTGTCCCTCAGTTAGTCTGTGCCAATCCCTGGTGCTGTTTGGATCATTCCTGGAGTGAGTGAGGTAAACCTGGAATAATTCAGGAAATGGTGGGGAGAGTGAATTAGGAAAAGAACAGTGTGGGAGAAGAAACTCTGTTACTTTTTAGGCATTTTGGGGTATGTTGGGCACCTGCAGAGCTGGAAAATACTCTTGACTCTTCCAAGCTCTGTTCCATTCAGGGAGTGCTGAAGAAAATGTTACAATATTTAATAAATCACAGTTACAGAAAAAAATCAACAAACCCAAGCCCCCAAAACATTCCTGGCATCCTTCTGAAGAATGTCCATATTAACTCTGTTGTCCTGGCTTGATTCCAGCTTTATTGGATTATAAATTCTGTTTTCATCCACTTGGTTTTCAATTGCAGTTCTATTTTTACCTTTCTTTTGTTAAATAATCAGCGTTGTTTGCGGGGCATGGTTGTGTTTGTTGCCATCAGAGCGATTTTATTGTCTAAAACTATACATTTGCATGTTTCTGGTTTTAATCATCCTCCAGAACTTTAAATTATGTGCTCGACTTGCCAGGATCTGTTTGGTGTTTTAAACGCAGCAGATACACCAGATGAATTAATAGAAATCTGTCAGCTTTCCTGCACTCTTAAATTCCAAATTTTCAATATCTCCTCCTTGGAAAATCTCAGGTCTTGGGGAGCAGAGGAGCTGGAGTGAGCAATGAGCATGGGAGCTCAGAGGTTGATGGAAAAGCTGCAAAATGAGCTCTGTTTGATGTGGTTTGGTGGCATTTTCATGCATCATTTGTAGGGTAAGCAGATCCAGAAGGACTCGACATGGACATAAAACGATGATAAGGGAGAAGATTAGGGAAAGCCACAGAGAAAAATCAGATTTCATCTCCCTTTTCAGTCCAACTCCAGAGCTGTATCCTCGTAGTAGCTGCAGATCCTGACCTTAACTCGGTTGTAGTTGAGTGTAGCTCCTTGTCTGCTTTCCTCTGCCTGTTCTGCTCAGTCTGTTCAGAGTTTTGAAATATTTTGATTGGCTTTTGGAGCAGCTTTGCCTAATGAACAGGTTTTCCCTTCCCTCTCTGCCATTTGGCTGCAGTCCCACGGTGCTCCCGGCAAGGAGAAAAGAAGAGAAAAAACCCCCAAATCTGGAGAGGAAATGCCAGAGGGCTCTTTTGATTTAGTTTTTGATACAGTTTTTGATTGGAGCAGAAGGTGTTTTGTGTCTCACCGTGGCTCGTGAGGACAGCTGGAATTGGGCAAGCTCCCATGGCAGCATTCAAGGATGTATTCCTACATTTTCTCCCAATTAAATGTGTAAATCCTTTAATTTGACCAATGCAACTGTTGGATATTAGGAGAAATTCCTTCTCTGGGAGGGTGGTTAAACACTGAAACAGCTTCCCTAAAAGGGTTCAAAAATCAAGTTAGGATTTAGTGGATAAGGTGGTGTTCAATCAAAACTTGGAGCTGGTGATCCTTTAGGTCTTTTCCAACCTCAATAATTTAGTGATTCCATGAATGTAGAAACTCAAACCCCACGGTTCATATCACTGTTTAGTAAAAATAAGTCTTGCATTAACATGAGCAGAGGAAAAAGGATTGAATTTGAACCTTTGGTCCAAACTGCATTGCAGTTTTCCTGCTGCACACATTCCCAGTTCCTCCTGTTTCCCATTTCCCTGCTGGATTCACTAAGCCAGAGCTGCTGCAAAACCAAAAATGGGAGAAGGGAAAAGCTTGGGAAATTTAGTGTTAGAATTTTGGTAGCTGCTGGTTGACTTCTCTGCATAATTAAGCTTTAAATGAAGGTGGCTTTAGTTAAATGCTCAGCGGTTTTTAACTAAAGGTGCTGCAGTTCACAACAGAAGTTCACAAAAACCTTCCAGAACTTCTCTAGTAACACCAAAGTTGACAATTTCCAGGTTAAAGCAAATATTACCTGGGAGAAAAATCAACCCCGCAGATCAGGCCACGGAAAACTGGGAAATAATAACTGGAATTCCCTCATTGCTCTGCAGTGCATTAGCTTTGCTAATTCAGCTTTTGTTAATTCAGGTTTGTAATTGTGATCTTTCCATTTGTAGCTCAAAATAGGTGTCAGGTTCTGTCCAAGAGCAAATGTGAAAGCAGAATTTCATTGTTAATTGTGTACATTGTGTTTGTGTTTCCTGCAGACGTTGGGCTGGCTGAGAGGAAATGTACGCATTTCAAAATCAAATAAGTTATTTATAAAACTTCGTGCTTTTTCAAAGATTCCCCGTGTCGTTACAAACAGCAGCTTTATGCTCCCTTTTCTTGCTCATCCAGCTCGGGAACAACTGCAAATAATGGAATAAATGGAAGGATTTTGGAGGATTTTTGTCTTTCCTGTCATGCAGGAAAGACAGAAATGTAATTTTGGGAGGTTGCTGCTGGTAATATTTATACTCAGTCAGTGCCTTTGCTATTGTTGGTTCCAACCTACCACACGCTGCTTTCAACAGAATAGCTGGAGTCTCACCCTGAAATATTCACTCAGCTGTCACTCAGGCATGAGTCAAGAAGTGCATTGTAGTAAACCAAAAATTGGGAAATTGATAGAGTTCAGTGCACGAGAGCTTATTGAGAATAATATTGAGAATTATTTTTAATAATTCTGAATAATGTCGAGATGTTTAGTGAGAATATTTTGTTGATACTCAATATTTTATCGAATGATTAATATATTAATAATAAAGAATAATAACAAATATTGTATATTAATACAAAATTATTGATAATAATAGTTTGAGTGATTGAATGAAAAGCTGCGGGTAGCTTGCACTTCAGTGTGTGTTGGTGAGTGTGTGAAACAGCTTTCTTTTCATTTATTTTTTTTTTAAAAACCATTTTCATGGCTGCAGCAGCCCTGGGAAGGGCTGTGTTTGAGCTAAAAGCACTATTTTAGAGATATTTAACTCTTACTCTTTCTTTTAATTTTTATTTTTATATTTTATGTATTTTATATTTACCTATATTATTTTTATATTTAACATTTACTCTTGAGCAGTCAGTGTTGGGTTGCTTCTGGAGCGCTGTGGCGCGGAGTGGAAGTGCTTTAAAATCGGATTTTATAGTTGCAGATCTCACGAGTTCTTGGCTTATTACAGATCTGTTGGGTGGATTGAAGTCCATAAAATACCCCACTGAAATGTGAGATGTTCCATGTGCTCCTCAGCCCCTCTGTGAACTCTCACAGGCCAAGCCACGATCTGCTGCATCGAGGGAAATAAAAACCTGATTGATGAGAAGTCCTAAGAACTCCTTTTGATTTCATATCAGAGCACAATTGACATTAAATTACAGCGATAAAAAGCCTTGATTTCCCTCAGCCTCGCCGTTATCTGCATCCCTATTTTAATGTACACTTTATAGGCATATAAAGTCGCTTCATTGTATTTTTATTTACAGGAGGGTTTCAATGGCAACTTTCTCACTGGCTCTAAAGCAGCTCCGAGAAACAGATGTGTGTCTCCCACTGCTATAAAAACGTGTGTTATTATAGATACAACCACTAGATTGAGGGATTTCCTGGTTGTCTGGGCTGCTTGTGATGCTCTGTGTTGTTCACAGCCTCCGATAACAGTCAGAGGTTCCGAGAGACCTGCTTTGCCTTCGCGCTGACGCCGCAGCAAGTGCAGCAGATCAGCAGTTCCATGTGAGTGACATCCCGAAAAATCACCCCAGCGAGCCTGGCGGGTTCTTTCTTATCCTTGTGGGGAGCAGGAGGGCGAGGAGGAGAGAATCCACCGAGTTTTGGGGGGTTTCCATGGAACTAATGCTCTCTCCAAATCCATAATTCTGCTTCCTGCGGCTCTCCCTTGCCACCAGGTTCTCTGCTGCTGGTGCTTTATAGTGACCCATCAGAACTTCTTTAAAGTGTACAAAAAACCCTGAAATTATACAGGTTAGATGAGAATTTGTCTCTCTACCTTGAAAAGTAAAAGCAGTTCCTTCTAATATGCCTTGAGCAGAAGCAGCAAAGTGTGGTGTGCGTTATACACATTGAGTTCCCCCCAAATCCACAGCTCTGCTTCCTGCAGCTCTCCCTTGCCACCAATTTCTCTGCTAATCCACCATAAAGGTGGTGCTTTATAGTGACCCATCAGAACTTCCTTTAAAGTGTACAAAAAACCCCGAAATTATACAGGTCAGAAGATAATTCTCTCTTTATCTTAAAAAATGAAAGCTGTTCCTTTTAATGTGCCTTGAGAGAGGTGGTTTGGGCAGAAGCAGCAAAGTGTGGTGTACATTCTATATACCAGAAGCTGTGTATTTTGATTTTTCTTTGTGTAAAAAAAAGTGTTTTCCATAAATTGAACTTCCAGCAAACTCTTGAGGAATCAACATTGCAATATTGAGGACTCTTGAGAAAACCAGTGTATTTTAACCCGTGTTCTGTTGTTTCCAGGGATATTTCTGGGACCAAATGTGATTTCACAGTACAGGTCCAGCTAAGGTAGGTATTTCATTGCCTGCAGTGCTGTTGGTTTTTAGGATTTATCAGCCATATCCTACCCAGCACACCGGGAATTCCTGCATGGAAAAGAGCCTCATGCTGGTTGGTTTTCCTGTCAGTGAATCCTCCTTCCTGTAACTCCACGTCTGTCATTCTTCGTGGATCTGGACCTTCAGAATCTCCAGGCAGGAAGGGTTGTTTTCCCCAGCAGGGATGCCAAGCACAGCATTCCATGGGCATTCCCAGGTTTGCTTCCTTGGGCACTGGGAAGCAACACTTTGGGAATCTCCAGCCTGGTTAATTTGGGGGTTTTGTCCCAATTCAATCCATTTGTATCACAAATGGATTAAATCCTCCGTATCAGCCAGGTGGGGAGGGATGGACCAGGGGATGAGGGGAAACAGGGACAGAAGGCAGCTGGATTGATGATCCAGCCCCTGGTGGGACACATTCCATCCATTCCTGGAAGGAATCCAGGGGCGCTGAGGCTCCTGCTGCTCCTTGGGATGCCCATTGTCCATGAGCTGGGCTGGGAGCAGGAAGGGTGTGTCCTGCTGGGGATCCAGCAGCAAAAACGCCTCGTGGAACCAAAATAAATTCAGAGGCCTGAGGATTCCATGGCTGAGAAATTCCAGGAATCTGAGGGGGAACCTCCAGCCTGCTTCAACCACTGTCATTTTGGGGGACTCTGCTGCTGAATGACCTCATTTGGGGACTGTTTTTAGCAAGATTTGTCATGATTTTACAGCTCAGTGGGAAAACAGTTCCTTCTAGGAAGAGGTGATCTGGGAATCATTTTAAAAGGGAAAGATGATGGCAGCTCTTTGCTTTTAGGTTTTGTTTGTCAGAAACCAGTTGTCCACAAGAAGATCACTTCCCACCCAATCTGTGTGTGAAAGTCAATGGGAAACCATGCAGCCTTCCAGTAAGTAAGATGTTCTTTGGATGCACATTTTGGGGTGGCATTATTAGGAGTTACCTGCCAGAAATCAGCCTGAAAACTTAGCCCTAACTTTGTTTTCATATTTTGGAGCATTTGAGTGAATAAAAAGATGGAGTCACTTGTTTTAGAGAGGAGATCCAGAAGTAGTTAGATGGAAATTAGAAACTCCCTTTTCAAGACCCCATGTTTAGTAATGTGATACTAACAGAGGAAAAAGGATTGGATTTTGGAACTTCCAGTCCAAAGTTGAGTTTCTTTGTTTAGTTTTGCTGAGACAGGAGAGGTGGCAAAATTTCCTTTAGTGTTCCCTGGGCAAGGTTAGGATTTTGGATTCCTAGAAGGAAAAACAGTTTGTGAAATGCTCAACATTTCATTGTCTGATCCTCCTCTCCTTGAATTCAACACGGAGCCTTCTCCAGGTGTATTGTATTGTGGTGGGAGGGGCAGAAGGCAAAAGCACTGTTGAATTCTTTTCCCTGAGTGATGAAATGTTTTGATTTTCAGGGCTACCTGCCACCAACCAAAAACGGAGTGGAACCAAAGCGCCCCAGCCGACCAATCAACATTACCTCACTCGTCCGCCTGTCCACCACAGTCCCCAACACCATCGTCGTGTCCTGGACGGCAGAGATCGGCAGAGTGAGTGCCTCTGGAGTCCCCTTTATTCTCCTTTATCTCTCTGGGGGATCAGCAGGTTGAACTGTGAAAAAGTCCTTGCTGGGGAGCCACGGAATGTTCCCTGTTCAGCTGGAATTGCGGGGTGCCGGGCAGATGGGATGAGCTCTCTCAGCTCCCTCATTTCTGGGGTGGGATCTCCCCCTCCTCACCCCCCTCCCATCTTTGTGACTCAGGGAGGGCCCAGATAAAGAGATCAAGGCATCCTCAAACCCTTTTGTTTGTTGATTTGGCCAAACTTCAGGCTTTGAAGCTCTTCCTGACTTCGGGGACTTGACAAACCTTGGCTTGGACTGTAAGGGGTGGGTGACACTCAGCACACAGTGACCCTTTAGAGCTGGGCGTGTGGACACAAAACAGCACAACCAGCTGATCTCATGGCCTTTTTTACATTTCTCCCCATCCTTCAGCTTGAAAACCTCGTGGTTTTATCCCTTTTTGTGTGTCTGTGGGGGGAACGTTACGAGCGGCGTTAGAAAATCGCTGATGTTCCGCCGGGCTAATTAAATCTGGAACATGCTGCAAAAAGTGCCTCCAATAAATCAGCCCATGAATTACTGAGCTGCTCTCAGTGCTGGCAGCAAAGCTGCTGGGTGGGCATTCCAGAGGCACCCAGAGCTGGTGCCACTGTCCCCATCCTGTTTTTAGAAGTGCCCAGAATTGTCCTGAGGTGAAACCTTGCCCAAGAATTTGTCAGCCTGCAAAGGCCAGGATTCCTGAACCAGCGTGGAAAAATGCTTACGCTCCAGTCAGGCACAATAGGCAGTTATAAAACATCAGGATGGTGTTTCACCATGGATTTCTTGTGGAGCGGAAAACAATCTCCATTCAGATGATGGCATAAAGGATGGCTGAGTGGTTTTTGTGAAAAATCCTCTTTCGGCTAATGAGAACTGCAGGTAGCAGGGATGAGCAGTTAAAACTCAGCCTGCTGAATATCCTGATCCTGGATATTGCTCTGAGGGATTCAGAACTCAGGATTTAGGGACAAGAAGTGCCCAAAGGTGGAGTTAGTCTCTTGTGCACTGGCTGGTTCTCAGCCTTCTCAGGTATTTCAGTTATAAAGAACATTTTGGATCAGTTCTGGCTTAGATAAGCATTAGATCCCAGAAGTGTCCGAGGCTGATGTCCTTTTAGATATCAGATACCCTTTCAGGATATCCTTTCAGATCCCTTCCCACCCAAACCATCCTGTGATTCCCTAAAACACAATCCTTCCTGAAGTGACTCTTTGAGACTTTCACAGTGAAATGTGAGGATTTATTTTACATTGTCACTGCCTGTGTAGCCCAAAATCCGAGTTCACTTCTCCCCCTTCCCTCAAGAATCAGTTCCATGTCCCAACTGGTGCTCCCTACCTTTGCTGGAGTCCTTGTCATTTCTCCACAATCTGTTTCAAGAGCCTTCTGTACAAGATGCCTTGGGCAAGTTCCTGCCTTTGTAGATTCAAGCTGTCGGTAAATAATTTCACAACGTTAATTAGCATTTTTCTAACTTCTCTCCTAATTGAGGCATTAAACAAACAAGTTAAGGCAGTAGTGGTTTTTAACGATGTGAGGAGCATTCATTGTGAGAATAAAATATTTAAACTGTGGTGTTTCTGATGCTCTTTCAATTTATGTGATTTTGTGGTGAGATATATCACTGAAATCCTGCCTTCAGATGCTGGTGGCATCCCAAATAAAGGATGGGAGATGTCACAATTACATGGAATTTTTTAAAGTGGAAACGTGTGGCAGTTGCTGGGGGAAGCCTTTCATTTTTCCGTTGAAATTGCATGGATGCAGCTACAGGTTTAGCCAATGTTAAAATCAAAAAATAATTGCTGTACCCTAATGACAGAACACAAATATGGTCCTTTGCATTCTGGGGCTTGAGAGGTGTTGCTGCCGAATCACATTTTTAGAAAGACATTTATAACCTGATTTTTTGGAGATTCTAAGCAAAAGGAGAGCTTCAGAAATCCAGGCTGTGGTTTGAACTCCACGGCAGGAGGAGCTCAATTCCATGAGGGAAGGCAGAGTTGGGTTCTGCCTCTGACCTGCCTGGAAACCGAAGGATTTTCTGCAGGGGCAGAAGGAGCATCCATGGCTTTCCCTGGCACTGGTGAGGAATGTTGGCTGCTTCCAGATATGGCAGATGATGCATCTTTCGAAGCAGCATTGCTTTTTATTTTCCTATTTCAAAACCAAAACAAGCATCTTTTTAGGGGAAGGAAAAAAAAAAAAGTTCTGATCATATTTGACCTGACAGCTTTCCTTAAATGATTGACACAACTGCAGGGCTGAACATTATCCATGTGCAATTAAATGATTGACACAAGTGTAGGGCTGAACATCATCCATGTGAAATTCAGTGCACTGACTTTCACAAGTGGAGTGCTGAATATTATCCATATGAAATTAAATTATTGACACAAGTGTAGGGCTGAACATTATCCATGTAAAATTGAGTGCATTGATACAAGTGCAGGGCTGGACATTATCCATATAAAATTAAATGATTGACACAAGTGCAGGGCTGAACATTATCCATATACAGTTAAATGATTGACACAAGTGCAGGGCTGGACATTATCCATATAAAATTAAATTATTGACACAAGTGCAGGGCTGAACATTATCCATATACAGTTAAATGATTTTCACAAGTGCAGAGCTGAACATTTTCCATGTAAAATTCAATGCACTGAATTTTACAGTTATCCACGTAAAACTGCCCTGTTGAAAGGGCAGTTGAAATAGATGCAGACCTTCCAGAAGTGTCCTAAATGCTGTTTAAAAGGCTCAGTTTGCAGCTCAGTCCCAGTGAAGCGTGAAGTCACTTTTGTTCCCTTCCAAACTCATGCCCTGCGAACTTCCTGAAGGGTTTCTCTGAGAGCTTTGCCACGATACAAGCAGGGCACCCTGCAAATCCCGTGGCACAAAGGCTGTGTATCTTCGTGGCAGTGTTTGTGTGACAGTTCTGTGGTGTTTTGCAGAACTATTCCATGGCAGTGTACCTGGTGAAGCAGCTCTCCTCCACGGTGCTCCTGCAGCGGTTGCGCGCCAAGGGAATTCGGAACCCGGATCACTCCAGAGCGCTCAGTACGTGGCTGCTGGCCTGGGCAGAAAGGGAAAATGCCTTTCGGAGAGGCACATTTGGAACTGGGAACTGTGCTGAGCGAGCTCTGGACTTCCTACAGTCCTCTGGGGTTTGGGAATGTGATAGTGGTGTTCTTTGTATTCAGTTCCAATTCAGACTCGGAGCCTTTGTTTGCACTAGGAGCCAGTCCAGGAACCCTGTTGACACTGTCAGGGGAAAAATGCAAGAGAATCTCTTTCAGCCCAGCCATCCTGGCTTTGTTTCTGCAGAATGGCACAACTGTGTTGATGCAGAGAAGTGGCCATTCAGTCCCTGGGGCAGGCTGGAGAGGCTGGAGCTCTCCTGGAGCTGGTGCTGGGCAGGAGAGCTCCATGGACACAGTTTGTGTTCCCTTGGCACGGACTGGGGAGGGAGAGGGAAAGAGAGATCAGCAGAGCTCCTCCCAGCCCCCTCCTCACTGCAGCGTGAGGTTTGCTGCCTTTCTGTTTTCTCTGACAACACCCTGGTGGAAGTTTGTGTGATACAAACGCCAGCAAAAGCTGCTGTGCGTTTGGTGTTCAGGGAGAGGGGGAAAAGCCAGCACCTGATCACTGATTTATTCTTTGATGCTCAGATGAAGAGCTGTACCTTCTCCAGAAGGGGAGAAATTAGGCCAGCAGGAGATAATAATGCTGGGCATTAATTTGTGCTGGTGCAGTTTGATGGTTTAAACGCACAGAAATTTCGAGAGTTTCAGGTGTTTGCTGCTCTGTGTGGACAAGGTGAGGAGGAAGGTGTGGCTCCACTTCTTAGAGCAGGAATAAAATGGAACTGACTTGTTCATTTTACCAATGGCTGCTTTTAAAACAGACCTTGTCAATAAAAACAGAGGGTGAAAGTCTCTAACGTGAAAGACTTTGATATTTCACTGCAGTTATTTAAAACTCAGATTTTTCCCAGGGTACTTCTGACTTCCCCTTGCTCAACTGGCTTTTCAGTTTTAAGTCACAGGATTGTGTGGTGAGGATTTTTGGGGTTCTTGTCCACGTGAGAGCTATCCACAAATTCAGTAATTTAGCTTGAAGTGAGGAGTGAAATTAATGTGGCTCTTCCATTGGTAGCTAATAAATAATGGCCAGTTCAAAGTCGCATCTAAAGGAGTTGAGCCATCTCTGGATAAATCCATTTCCTAGGGGTCTTGAATTCAAAGTTCACCACACCATTTCAGACTTTGTTTTATTTCTTTATCATCCAATTCGTGTTTGAAATGAACCTAAAAAAACCCTTTTCTTCTTCCAAACACCAGTTAAAGAGAAACTAACTGCTGATCCAGACAGTGAAATAGCAACAACCAGCCTAAGAGTGTCTCTCCTTTGTCCAGTAAGTTGTTTTTTATTCCCCCAAAATGATCCTGATGGAAATGTGGCTGTTGTGGGATGTGTGGGAAAGTTCCCTCGTGTTTACCTGGTTTAACTTTATGGGGATAGAGAGCAGCTGGAGTTCTTTATCACTGAGCTTAAAACTGTGATAACCTCCTGGGAAAAGGAGTATTCCATTAACTCGGAAATGTTACTCAAAATATATGTAAGCATGCGTTTGAATGTGTCACTGGATTGTCTGAGTGTGCAGGTTGGGTTTGGATTGATCAAACCTCCCTCGGGGAAAAAGGGTGAATCTGATTGTTCTGAGCAGCCAAAGGATTGTTGAGCACCTTGGAGCTGCAAGTGGTGATGTGCAAATGCACGCTGGGGGCATTTCATAATCTGCATTTACAATTTAATAATTTATGAATCTGAATTCAAAATTTAACAGTTTAATAATCTGAATTTCAAAGCACTGCAGCATCCCAGAGTGTTCAAACAAAATGTTTTGATCCAGTTTGAAGGGAGAGAAAATAATTCTGATGAACGTGGAAGTGGCAGAGTTGTATCTCGACCTAATGATTGTTTTTTTAACCTGTGTTTGTGATATCAGTGAGAAATACCCAATATTTAAAGACCCCAAATACCCACTTCTTTTAATTTTGGGACTCATTTCAGCTTCAGGGCACCTTCAGAATCCCTGAATTTCTGGATTGATTGACAGAGTCCCTTTATTGCAGCACAGCTATTGAAATCCTTGTCAAGATTAAGGATACATCTGTTTCCTGCTTTGCCTCAATCTGCTCGAGCTTTGACACGAAATTCTCAGTTTCAAAACCTAAACAAGAAAACTTGACTTCATCCCTGCAAAAATTGAAGCTTATTTTTCAAGTTACTTAGTATGTTCTTAAACTCGAAAAAGATGAACTTCTAGAGGTGTAAACTCTGCTTTATAAAAAGCACAAATGACATTGTGGTTCCTTTTTATGTATATCTGTGTTCTTGCAAATCTTGAAATGTGATATTTTCACGATCTTCAGTTTTGTTCCTTTCTCCATATCAACATTGATTCTAGCTGAGGAAGATAAGGAAGAGAAAATTAACGTGTAGGAAAGATCCAGGGATTGTATTTAACCAATAAAATCCTGATCTGGAGAATTAAAACCTCATAATTGATAACCTCAGAAACCTGTAACTTCCATGTCCCATTTTGGAACACTGAAGTATTCATTAATTATTTTTAATTAATCTCCGTGCAGCTGGTGGAATTACAGATTTTCACTTCAGTTTATTTGCTTTGTCAGAGTGTTGTTTCATTGATCATTCCATGAAAATTTCCTGCTTGTCCTGATTGCCTCCATCACTGATAAAATTCTTCTGCAGTGCTTTTAGGTTCCCTTTTTTCCCCACTTTTTCGTCTTTCAGAATGGAAAATTAAAGAATTTAGCATCACTCTGGGCATGGGAAGGTGCTGCTCTCCCCTCTCCTGGCTGTGATTCTCCATGTGAATATCCAGGAAAGTCAACGAGACTGGTGGATTTAATCTTTATAATCTTAATTTTGCCCTCAAAGCTGCTCAGATCTTCCTTGGAGTTTGTTTTCGATTATTTCTGGGCTTTTTTTTTAACCTCTGAGAGATCATGGAGAGAAAATTCCCCTTAACTCCAGCCTGAATCCATGCAGGATGCAGCAGGCACAGGCAGTTCAGGAAGACACTAATTCATGTTCTTTTTTTCCCCTGGAAGAGCAAATAAATAAATCCCCAGGCCCTGCAGCAGGACCAAATATTTAACTGAAGAAAAATTCCAAATCCAGGGGTTCACTGCAGGTTTTGCAGCTTTGTTTACAAATCCCAAACTGCTGGGTTTTTTCAGCAGGAAAAGATAGAAATGTTTTTTGTAAAAGAAATTAATGCAGTGGTTTTTTGGCTGGAATCAAGCAGTCACAGCGCTGGGAAATGCAGCTTTTCCAAAGCTGGGATAAATCCCTGCTTTTTTGGGGTTTTTGGGTCAGTTCTGACCCAGCTTGGCCATTGTGGCAGAGCTGATCCAAGAGGTTCAGGACCAAAAATGGGAAAAAAACATCAACTTGTTAACACCGGGTGTGGTTAAATCCTATTTTGGGGAAGTCACGGGTTTTATTCCAAAATTTTTTTTGGAATAAAATTTTTATTTCAAAATTTTTTTCCCAAGAAGATTTTCTTGGGAAAATCTTCCTGCTTTTTAAATCAGCTTTTCCCCCCACAGGAAAAATGTCCTTCCTGCAGCACCTGCCTTCCACATTCCTTATTTTTCTTTGGAAGCATCCAGGTTTTCCCTCTGCTGCTCCCAAAAGACAAATGAGCCATTGCTCCACCATCTGGGGGCTGAGAATTCCTGACAGACATGGATCAGGGAGTTGATTTTGGGATGGGAATCACAGATTTGGGGTGGAGGGTGCCAAACACGTGGAGAATCTTCTGAAATAAATGACACCACGCTGGATTTGCTGGGAATGGGGTGAAGGGATTTCTGTTCCCAGGGGATAAATAAATAAATAATGTAAAAATAATCATCATCCTCACGATGGAGGTGGCCTGTGAGGAGAGCCTTTGTTGTGGGTGTTGTTTGGGTTTGGTGATATTGTGGTGCCATCCTGTGGAATCCCTCCTGTACTGCTGGGGATCACACAATCCCAAAATCTCTGCTCCCACAGCTGGAATTGGCAGTGTGGATATTTCTGTCCAGCAGACACAACTCCAACCACTCAGCATCAGCAGCTCTCCAGAAATGATTGTTTTGTTGGGTTTTTTTTTTTTCCATGTGGTGAAAATCCTCTTGAGACGTTGCTGGTGTGGTCAGTCTGAGCTCCTCCTGAAGTGCAGCCTCAGCACTTGGCCGGGAATCAACTGCTGGGCTTTTGTAAGGAGATTTTTATTTCAGATCGACATGAAATTCCTTTCACTGTCTGCTTTCCATTCAGGCTAATGATACTTTGGTGGTAATGAAGCATAATTGTATTTTTTGGTCCATCCAGGTGTTCACAGGTGCTCTGTGTTTTGTTACAGGAATATGGCAGGAGGTATTCTTCAATTCCCTCGATCAAATACACTTGAAAAATGTGATTTTTACCCACTTTTATGCCATTTCAAACATGCAGGAAGCAGCGTGTGTGTGTGACATGGTTTAATCAAGACTCAGATCTCTGAGGATCCTTTCTGCATCAAACTCTGTTTCAAAAGCCTCGTTGGTTAATTTAATACCAAAGTTAATAAAATCCTGGGTTTTTTTTCTCTCCCAGCTGGGCAAAATGCGCCTCACCATCCCCTGCAGGGCCCTGACCTGTTCCCACCTGCAGTGCTTCGATGCCACTCTCTACATCCAGATGAACGAGAAGAAACCCACCTGGGTTTGCCCTGTGTGTGACAAGAAGGCTCCCTATGAACACCTCATCATTGATGGGTGAGTGAGGCTGAAATCAGAGCAGAAATCCAGTTCCTGGCTGGAATTGGGGTGATTCCCCTCCTTTTGGAACTCATTTCCCTGCTGCTGGTGAAGAATTCCTGACCAGCTCCCTCCTGCAAGAGCTTTGCTCCTCAGATTGCTCAAGTTGATAATAAAGCAAGCAATTCTTCCAATCCTCACTAAATTCCTGAGCTGTCCTGCTGGAAATGCTCCCTTTTCCCACCTCGTGTTCCACAGTGCTGAATTCCTAGGTGCAACCAGCACATGTTGTATTTTCTTTTAATGGAGCAACTGCAGGAACATGGCAGAGCTGATAACAGACAGCAAATAAATCCTGCCAGCCCTCCCAGTGCTGTACAATTCCGTGTACAATTTCACACTCGGGGAGTTGCTATCTATAGAAGGTGACACAGAGATTGATTCCCTGCTACTGCCTACTTGCAAAATGGAAAAAAAATAAATAAATCTCCTCTTGGGCTGTGCCAAGTGGGTATTTCTGGGTTTGCGTGTTAATTTTTTAAGAGGGGATTTTTTTTTTTTTAAGGGTGATGAAGAGAACAAGTAGAGGCTTCTTAGAATGAGGAAGAATTTTTTCTTAAGAGTTTCTTAGAATTTCTTAGAATTTTCTTAGAATGAAGAAAAAAAAATTAATGAAATTAACAAACAAAAACCCCAAAAGCAAAACAAAAAACCCTGAGAAAAAAACCCCAAAACCCCAGAAAATCACCTCATCAATGATGAGTCTTTTTTAGGGAGTGTGTGCTTCATTTTGCCAGTGAAGCAAAAGGTCACTCAGGGTCCCTTTAGGGTCTTGGAAAAAGCTCTTGGAGAGACACTCAGGCTGTTCTGGACTCCTGGATCCCAGGATTTACAGGGAGCTCTGGGGCTCCTTGTCAAGGTTTCTGCCTAAAACAGTAAAGACTATTCCCAAATATTATTCCCAAAAAGTGGGAATAACGCAAACACTGCGTTTTCCTTATTTCTCTTGGTGCAGATGTTGGAGATGAGTTGATCCCATCTGAGCATCCCAAAAAAAAGGTTGTTCCTGGAAAATGCTCCACTGTGGCAAAGGGGGAGCTGTCTGTAATTGAAGTGAAACTTTTCCCTGCAGAACCACATGAATGGCTCTGGTCAGGAGCTGGAATTCCCACTGGGAGTGATGTGCTGCCAGCGTCCCAAAGTTTTGGGAGGTGCCTGTGGGAGAAGAGGCTGCAAGCTGAGATTCCCATGCTCAGCATTGTTAGGAAGTTTTGGGAAATCCAAGTCCTTAAAGCCTCAGCTGTAGGAACTCCTTTAACAGAGAAACCTCAGTTAAATTTTGTCAGAGGAGATAAGGAGGAGATTTTTTAAATTTTAACTTTAATTCACATAATTCCTTTGTTTTGGGAAATGGAGGGAGCTCTGCAGGATTCCACTCTCAGTGCTTTCAAACAAATTGCAGATTTTTATTTTAGGTAATACTTAAATTTTTTTGCAACAATCCCTTTTTATCAAGGAAGCAGCTGAGAGAAGGGCAGAACAATGACTGGTTTTAACACAAATTCAGAGTAATAAAGGAAAAAAGGAGTTCAGCTCCTCTTTAGGACTGATCCCGAATGTTTTTGATGGGCAGGTTGTTCATGGAAATCCTGAAGTTTTGCACAGATTGTGATGAGATCCAGTTCAAGGAGGATGGATCCTGGGCTCCCATGAGGTCAAAGAAGGAAGTGCAGGAAGTCACTGCATCTTACAACGGCGTCGATGGTGAGTCCTGGGAAGGACAGGAGGTGTGATCCCCTCAGTGCTGATGTCCTTTAACCTCTCCAAATCCACATTTTAAAATATATATTCATAGCTTTAATCATCTGTGAGATCAGCTCATTGAGCACCACCCGTTTGGGGCTGATGGCACTCGAAAGTTACCAACATGATGTAATTTTTTTGTTGTTAAATTGAGTCAGAGCTGTTGAATAAGCTGTGATGTGCTGATTGCAGCTTGTCACGTTCCCTTTTTGCAGGATGCATCAGCTCTTCCGTGGAGCACCAGGTGTCCTCTCACCAGCAGTCCAACAAAAACAAAAAGGTGGAGGTGATCGACCTGACCATCGACAGCTCGTCGGACGAGGAGGAGGAGGAACCCTCAGCCAAGAGGAGCTGTCCTTCCATATCCCCAGCGTCTCCAATAAACAACAAGGGGTGAGAGTAACACACTGCAGAGCTGCAGAGGAGCAAGAAATCCCCAAATAAATTGTCTCTGGAAAGTTCTGTGTTTGGGTTCTATCCTCATTCAGCAGCTCGTGGATTTGCTCTCAGGTCAGGAGGGCTTGGATTGGAATCATGGTTTTAAGTGGGTCAGATTTGAAAATTTTTTAGAATTGTATTTTTGAAAATGAGCGTGAAACGGTGCAAAAAGTGTGGTTTTTGCCAATCTGGGAATGTTTTTCTTGCATGGAGAAATGTAAAATTACATGGGGAGAGGGCAGGGAGGGCCAAGGGTGTGGTGTGGGAATAGGGAATGGCAGGAGCACACCTGGGCAGCCAGGCTGGAAATAACTGCTGGTTTGCATGAATAACCAGGGATGAACCCCCAGGGATGCATCCTGGGCTGAAGTGGCTCCTGCTCCATCATGGGAATGACTCAGTGATCCTGAAAATCCCTCTGCAGTTGGAATTGCCTTGTGGAGCATCAGTGCTGTGAGGTCACACAGATCCTGCAGGATTTGGGGTTCAATATTCCTTCAGCATTGCTTTGTCCTCCTTGGGAATATCTGTGAGATATTTATGCAGAGATCCCAGTGAGAACCATCAGTTTTTCCTCTTTGAGAATGAACTTCCCTCTTCATTTTGCTAAATTCCAGCTGCCTTGGACTGAATGAATTTTCATGATGAAATCTTGTGAGAAGAGAGTTTGGGGAATATGTGATGCTCACGTGAATATTGAAATTGCTGAACACCTTTCAAGAAATTCAGAATGCATTTTGAATTAATGTAAAAACAAGCATCCCCCGATGGCACAGCACCCAAACAACAGTGTGTTTTATGCCTGTAACAAGACTTTTTTTCCTTGCAGCATTTTAAATTTACCCCACCAAGCTTCTCCTGTGTCCAGAACCCCAAGCCTTCCTGCAGTGGAGTCCAGCTACATCAACACATCCCTCATCCAGGACTACAGGCATCCATTCCACATGACACCCATGCCTTATGACTTGCAAGGTGAGCTCCTGGCTGCACCTGGACAGCTCTCCAAGCACTGATATTTATTATAAAATTTTAAAAAATAGGTTAATATCTCTGGTAGTGAAGAGAATTTGAAGTGTCATCAGTGTTATGCTGGTTTGGTTTCAAAATAAATGGTGAAAAATTTGACGGGTGCTTTTTGTAGTTGTTTTGAGAAGCTTAATTGGTTGTTTTTTTGTCTCCTCACAGGTTTAGATTTCTTCCCTTTCCTGTCAGGAGACAATCAGGTAAGCCAGGGAGAACCAAACACTTTTCCAGGCAGGATTTGCTGCGTAGGAAGCAGCAGCTGTGGGCTGGAGGTGTGAGAACAGGGAGGGAAAACTGCAGCTTTGTTTTGTACACACGGAGCTGGGAGCAAACAGCAGCATTGTCTGAGCTCAGGTGTGGGGTGAGGGCAGAAAAATAAACATTTTGATTCAGCTCAGCAGCTATTTCATTGTGAAATGATCCCCAGTTGTGGGTGGAGGTCCTGCTTGATCACTCCTGAAAAAAAAAGGGAGCTGGGATGTCTTCCCTGCCCTTCCTGCTTTCCCAAGTAGGAAAATTGTACTAAATGTAGAAAAATCATTTTATATGCTAGTGAAGAGCAGAGCCTGCACTGTAGACTTTGGATTCAGGAAATCTGCCTTGAAATTCTAGACACTGAAAATTATTCTGAACCAAGGCGTGCTGCCCTGATAAATTTAGGGAACGAGGCTGGACAGCCTGGATATTCCATCCTCGTGGGAAGAAACAGGGAGAGCCAAGTTCCCCCTCAGGGAGGTTGGATTTAAATGGGATTTTGGATAACTCCTGCTTTTTGGGGTGAGCAGAGAGGACACCCCGGGACAGCCCTTGCTCCATCCCAGGGCACCAAGCTGTCCCCAGGTGCATTTCCCAGGATTTGCCTGTTCCCAGCAGGGATCAGCACGGTTTCACCAGCTGGGCCTCACCCTGACTTTTCAGGGCTGACAAAACATTTCTTTGATTTTGAGGGAATTTCACCACCAAGGAATTTTTTGAAGAGATAAACCCAAAAAAAATGCTTCTGCTTGCCCTTTTTACTACTTTGGGTGCCCGTGATTTCATTCCCTGGTTGGTTTGCTCTCACTCAAAGAACTATGAATTTTTTTGAGAGATTAAAAAGACCCCAAGAAATGCAGCTGCTTGCCCTTTTTACCACTTTGGGTGCCCATGATCCCATTCCCTGATGTTCGCTCTTTACTCAAAGAATTCTGAATTGTTGGAAGAGATTAAAAAACCCCAAAAAGTGCTGCTGCTTGCCCTTTTTACCTGTTTGGGTGCCCGTGATTTCATTCCCTGGTTGGTTTGCTCTCACTCAAAGAATTATGATTTTTTAAAAGAGATTACAAACCCCCAAAAAGTGCTGCTGCTTGCCCTTTTTACCCCTTTGGGTGGCAGTGATCCCATTCCCTGGTGTTTGCTCTCACCCAATTTTTGGAATTTTTTTAAGAGATAAAAAAACCCCAAAAAGTGCTGCTGCTTGTCTTTTTTACCTCTTTGGGTGCCCATGATCCCATTCCCTGGTTTGTTTGCTCTCACTCAAAGAATTCCCAACCTTTTGGAATCTTTTTTCCCAAAGAATTCTCCCCATCATTCCCAATTTCTTTCGCCGAGGCACTGTGGAGTTAATATTTTTCTCCATTCCGCCGGCCAAGCCAAACTTGAGATCTCCCAGCCTAGGAGATCTCCCACTTCAAACCCTACGAGTCCAACTCAACAAAACCACCCCAAAACCCCTCCTTTCCCCCCGGAAACCCACCCTCCAACCCTTCATTTCCCCGCAGCATTACAACACCTCCCTCCTCGCCGCCGCCGCCGCCGCCGTCTCCGCCTCGGACGACCCGGAGCTGCTGCACTCGCGGTTCTTCCCGTACGCCTCGTCGCAGATGTTCCTGGATCAGCTCAACGCGGGCGGCAGCAGCTCCCTGCCAGCCACCAACGGCAGCAGCAGCGGCAGCAACAGCAGCCTGGTTTCCTCCAACAGCCTGCGGGAGAACCACGGGCACCCCGTGGCCAGCAGGAGCAGCACGGACACAGCATCCATCTTCGGTATCATACCGGATATTATTTCCTTGGACTGAGCTTTTTTTTGTTTCTTTTTTCCTTTT
>VZRM01007085.1:1603553-1620851 GCA_013397955.1 Grantiella picta
GGGGCAGGGAGGAGCCAATTCCCCGCGGGAAATTTTTTTTTGGGATTTTTTTCTTTTTTTGGGAATGCCAAACTTCTGCTTTTTTTTGGTCACGGCAGTGATTTTATTCCGGGATTTTTATTCCTCTCCGTAAAATTATTTGGAGGGAGGTGTCACCCCCTGCACTCCCTCCCCTGCTCTAATAATTGGTGAAATTTAAAAAAAAAAATTAATATTAATTAATTATTAAAATTTTCAGTTTCCCNTAAATAAAAATAGCCTGGCCTGGCAGCACAGGGCTGGCATAACCCACAGCAGCCGGGTCTCCATGGGTCATTCCATGGAAAACCTCTGGCTGTGGAAGAAGGAATCCCGAGGGAAGCTGGCAGCATCCCAGGATGCCCAGAGAAGCTGCGGCTGCCTCATCCCTGGAATTATCCGGAGCTGGATGGGGCTTGGAGCACCCTGGGGTATGGGAAGGTGTGGGAAGAGGGTGGCTCTGGATGGGCTTTAAAATCCCTTCCAGCCCAAACCATTCCAGGACTCTGTGATTCCAGAGGGAAAAAGCATCCCCAGACCTGCTGGCAACCATGTAGATCTCCATGCTCTGCAGGAAAACCGACTTGCTGAATTCGAAATCCAGGCGGAAAGCTACCTGTGGAGAAGGGAACACATCGGGAAAAACATCCAGGGGGGAAAAAATCCCAAGCTTTTTCCCAGGAGCGATGCGGGACCCCGCAGGTGGCACCATTCCCGATCCCGCCGGGACTGAGAGGAGGATTTGCAGGAATTCTCTCCGTTTTTCCCTGCGGGATGGGAGCAGCTCCTTTGGAAGCAAATCCCTCCAGAGGCTGCTCCGCTCATCCCACCCGCGGGATCGGCAGGAAGAGCGCCAGCCCCAATAAAACGGGATAAATGTCCCATCTGCGGTGACCTCGAGCCGTCTGGGCCGCACAGCTGACTGCGATATTAAAGCTCCCGCTGCTCCGCGGCCAAAATTCCATCTGCAGCCTGTCTTTGTTTTGGCAGGAGCGGTGCTACCTGCCGGCCCGGGAATGCATTCCCAGCCCCCGTAGGTCATGGGGAATGTGCTCCTCGTGCAGCCGCAGGCATCCCGCCGGGAATTTTCGGGAGATTTAAAGCCGAGCCTGGTGCCTGCGGCTCACCCGTCACTGTCAGGGAAGGTTTCAGACGGAGGAGGGAGTTCGGGAGGTTTTATCTCCAGATCCTGACGGTGTTGGGCTCTTTTCCCAGGTGGGAAGTGGGATTCCATGCGGATCCTCAGTGGATCTCCCTGCTTTTCCTTCCCCAGCTTATCCCTGAATTTGGTGTTTCTCGAGGGTTTATGGGTTATGAAAATGATAAAGTGGATCTGGGCTCATTCCAGGTGCTGGGAACACTGGTCTGGAGGATGCCACCACCCCAGGGGGGTTGGACAGACCCCAAACAGGATCCAGAGGCACCTCAGGGCAAGGAAATCCTCTCAAGCAGGGAAAATGCCTCATCCTGCAAGGAATGAACTTGGGGAAATTCCCTTCAGTGATTCAAAGTCATATTCCCAACAGATTAGAGTCAAATTCTCTCCCTGGAGGAGTTGGGTTGGATTTTGGGGCTCTCTGAGCACCCAACCATCCCAGCTTCCCTTTCAAACCCCAAAGGGGAAGAACTCAAAATTTTATCTTTAAAATCCTGTTCTGGGTCACCCAGATGTGACAGATGTGACCCCGCGGCCGTGCTGGGGACAGAGGATCCGTGTCTGCCGGGCGAAGGAGCAGCTGGAATTTGGGAATGCCCTACCTTGGCCTTGGCTCGGAAGAAGGGGTAGCTGACGTTGCAGACCCTCCTGCCGGGGTGTCGCTCATCGCTGGCACAGTCAATGTTGATGTCGGTGTCGTCCTGGAATGGGACAGGGAGGGTCCGGGAAACCGGGAATGAGCCCTGGGATCGGAGCTTCGGGAAACGGGAGATTCCTGGGGGGCTCAAAGTGGGCCTTGGCTTTGGGGAAACAACTGACCAGTGACTGACCAGTGACTGACCAGTGACTGACCAGTGACTGACCAGTGACTGACCAGTGACTGACCAGTGACTGACCAGTGACTGACCAGTGACTGACCAGTGACTGACCAGTGACTGACCAGTGACTGACCAGTGACTGACCAGTGACTGACCAGTGACTGACCAGTGACTGACCAGTGACTGACCAGTGACTGACCAGTGACTGACCAGTGACTGACCAGTGACTGACCAGTGACTGACCAACCAACCAATGACCAACAAACCAAAACCTAACCACTAACCATCCAACCGGAGATCCAACCAACCAAAAACCAACCAATGACCACTGAGGGATAACACGAGCTGTTATCCCGCATGGCCACCAGCTAAGCTGGAATTCCCTCATCTCAACACCTACAATTCCTGCTGCTGGAACACCTTCCACATCTCCAGCCAGCCCTGGTGGGATGGGATGGGAATGGGATGGAGATCGGACACCAGCCCTGCTCTGTCTCCTCCACAGCCCTTCAAGAGGTTGTAGCCTGGTCGTCAGCAGGTGTCCCATGAGAGGATGAGCTATTCCAGATTTATCCCTGACAAGGGGTCAGTTTGAGCTGCTGCCACCGGAAAAATCCTACCCGGAAGCTGGAATATCCCAGCACCAGCCTGGATCTTCCCTCACTCATCTGCTGAAATTATGGACTTTTTGGGGCCACAGCCACTTTTCATGCCCATAACACAGACATCCATCCCCTCTGCATGTTTGTCCCCGAGGAGGGACAGCCAGGAGCCTCGAGCAGTGACACTTCCAGCTGCAAATATTCCCCACAATCCCTGCTGCCTGGCGCTTTTTGCTCCCCAACATCCCGGGGATTTTCCCTGCTCCCCTCACTGCATTCGGAATCATCTCCAAAAAATGCACTTCTCCTATTTTGTGGGCAACGAGCCCCACAATTTTCCCTTGGCACGGCTGGGAGAAAAACAAAGGCGATGGGATCTGCGGGCGGCGATGAAGTCATGGGGGGGAGAGGGAAAGCTCAGCAGCATCAGCACATTCCCAAACCTCGCCGGGAGCAGGGAGGAGTCGCACCAAGATCGAGGGAGCGGTGGGGGGAATTTTTCGGGATCTGATGGGACACCCCGGGATCATCCAGGGAAAGGTGGCATCACCCAGCTCGGCCACATTCCCATGATCAGCCCCGACTTCCAGGAGTTATTTCTCAGCTGCAAAAACTCATTCCTGACAGGAACTTGGCCGTGCGCAGGGAGTATTTTTAAACGACTGGAGGAGAAAAATAGAGGGAAATAATTTCCTCTGTGTTTGACCTTCGCTCAGGCTCTTAAAACTCAAACGTTTTTGTATTTCCAAAATAAAGAGCTGGAAGTGCTTAGAAACTGAGCCCATAAACAGCTCTGATTTATGAGGGATGGAGATGGATTTGGGCTCGGCTTTGGGCCGCAGCTTTCTCATCCGTCTGGGATTAGCAGCGCCTCTGGAAAGGCTCGGATCTCCCGCGGGAGCCTCACCTTGGGGATCAGGTTGGCCAGCTGGAGGTTCCTGGAGAAGGAGATGTTGAGGACGGTGCTGTAGGCGTTTTCCCCGCGGTTTTCCAGCGTCGCTTCCACGGCCACCCTTCTCCTGCCGCTCTCGATGATGAAGATGGAGGCGTCGAAGGAGAGGCTGAAGGCCGAGCAGTCCCTGCTCCGCAGGGCCCTCCGGCAGAATTCCCTGCAAGAGGGGGCATTCCCGGGATTTTAGTGCACAGAAATCCCTGCTCTCCCTGTCCTGCTGTGGAATTAGGAATTATGAATTCCTCCCGTTGTCCATACTTTTGGGATTTTTGGCTAACAGTGCTAAACTTTCTCAAATGTCATTGGGAGGGCTTGGGACAGGTGGGATAGAAGGAAAAAACAAATCCTATGATTTGCTCCGAACCCCATCCAACTTTGGGCACTTCCAGGGATCCAGGGGCAGCCACAGCTTCCCCGGAAATTCCCCTCCCAGGAGAATTCCCTCTCCATCATGCCAGGGAACAATTCCTTCCCAATATCCCATCTCTCCCTCTTTCAGATTAACCATTCCCTGTGTCCTGTCCCTCCATCTCCTGTCCCCAGTCCCTCTCCAGCTCTCCTGGAGCTCCTTTAGGCCCTGGAAGACTCTGGGATCTCCCTGGATCCTTCCCGTCTCCAGGAGAACATTCCCAGCTCTCCCAGCCTGGCTCCAGAGCAGCTCCAACCCTCGGAGCTGCTCCATGGCCTCCTCAGGATTCAGGGATAACCTTTAATAGCTCTTTAACCACGGAGCTGCAGCGCGGAATTATTTCCATGAGTCAAGCCCGTAATTGCCAGGTGGGTAATGCCAGCCTTGCAGTTATTCCCTGCTATTTCCTGATTTGTATCCCTGGAACTCATCACCATGGCACCAAATATTAACTGCTTTGTGGATTCCCCGAAAAACCACGGATTCATTCCAGGCAGGGAGCAGGAAGAGGCTCCGAATGCCAGGAGCACCTCATGGAGGGCTTGGATGAAGAACCAGCGATGGTTCAGAATGACCCAATGATGATGGTCCAGGATTTCTGGAGCATGGATTGCAGCTGGATTGTGGAGCCTCCCCCAGCCGGTGACACCCTCGGAGGACACTCCGAGTCCCCTACTCACATGGCACTGGGAATGTCACTCCTGGCATCCAGCACCAGATCAGGGACACAGTGCTCGTCCTCGTTGCAGCCATTCCAGAACGGGACCTGAGGGGACAACGGGAGCAGCTCGGTGACGATGGCCCCACAGAGGAATCTGCCCTGGCGCCCGGGGAGGTGACACCTGGGGAGGTGGCAACTGCTACCTACAGAGACCCTGAGTGAGGTGGGCCACCCATCATCCAGCATGGGGCCGTGCTCGGGGTGCTCCAGCTCGTAGTCGATGGAGAACGTCACCGGCTTCACGTAATCGGCTGTGTCCTGTGGAACACGGAAAACTTGGACAGGAACTTAAATCTCATCCCATCCCACCCCTGCCATGGCAGGGACACTTCACTGTCCCAGGTTGCTCCAAGCCCTGTCCAACCTGGCTGTGGACACTTCCAGGGATCCAGGGGCAGCACAGCTTCTCTGGGAATTCTATCCCAGCCCCTGGAATTCCTTCCCAATATCCCATCCATCCCGGCCCTCTGGAAGCCCCCAGGAGCTCATCCCGTGCCTTGCCCCGGGGTGCAGAGGGATGCTCTGATGGGAGATGCTTTTTGGGCTAAATCACGAGCTCCAGCTCCAGCTCCAGCCTCAAATTTCCCAAAAGTTCACGGCAGTTCAGGCCGGGGCTTGGGGCTGGGCCAGTCTGGCAGCTTGGGGCTGCCTGGCCTCCTCCCGATTCTCCTCATTCTCTGGGAATGTTTGGGTTTGGCCAGCTTTGTGCATCAGCTGTTCCCTGCTAGCGAGGGTTCCACCAGCTCTGCACCCAGGGCTGTGACCCTGCTGGGACACAGGGGACACTGCCAGGGGCTGCCGTGGGGACACTCGATTCCCGATGGGAAAAACGAACAATCCCGGACTTCGGAGCAGGAAAACCAGGCTGACCCCGGGCTCAGGAGTGCACGCCCTCCCCGAGGCCACGGCTCATGGAACGGAGCACGTGGAGGCTGCAGCCACGATGAAGTCACCGCTTGGGGACACAGCAGCTGCCACGTGCTGGCAGCTCCGTCGCCAACCACATCAAACCGGCGGGAAGGAATCCAGCGGGATGAGGCTCATTCCCGCCCCAGGGATGCATCCCGGGCTGGCTGAGAGATCCCAGCCCTGCTCCACACTCACCAGGACGTGGAAGGGGAGGGTGTGGCACATCGCCTGTCCCCCTGGCAGCACCAGTGTCCTCTGCGCCGTCCTGTCCCCGCTGGCGTCCAGCTGTGCCCGCGGCGAGTAGCGGCGCTCGTCGATGGTCGTGTTGTACCTGAGCCCTGCAAGGACACGTGGGCCTGGCATGTCCTCTCCTGTCCCGCTGGTGTGACATTCCTGTCACATGGGCATGGAAAGGCAAACCCCGGGAGTATTTATTTCCATGTGGGATTAAATATAAAATCCAATAAACAAGGAAACCCCACTCTGATTTAATCCCACAGGGGCAGCAGGAGGGAGGAAAACTCTGTGTGTGTCTGACAGCATAAAAAAAAAGCCACGCTCTGGGGGATGGAGTTTTTCCTTTGGCTTTGGATCCCAATTTTCCTGTGCCAGGGTTTGCAGGAGCTGAGCTGCCATCGCTTCCCTGCTCCGCTGACTGCTGGGAATCCTCCAGGGAGACTCGGGGTCATGGCACCATCCAAGGGTTTCACGGGACAGCTGGCCAGCTCCACAGATTCCCTGGATATTAGGGAAACATCTGGCCGGCAGATGTGTCCAAGCCCTGCGGAACGTGGGCCTGGCACGTCCTCTCCTGTCCCTTTGGTGGGACATTCCCGTCACACGGAGCACGGGAAGGCAAACCCTGGAGAGCTCAGGGAATGGGTGAGGGATTGATCCTGGGGATGTTTCTTTCTCCACCAGAACCTGGAGACCTCAGCTGGGACAGGGACAACCACGGCTGAGGAGATGGTGACCTCCTCAGATCCTCATCCAGGAGCTCCTCCGAGCTCCTGGAGCTCTTCCTCCGAGCTCCTCCGAGCTCCTGGATGGTTTCCATCCCAAAAACTGGGCACTTCCAGGGGGCTGGAGACCTGACCATTGGGAATTTTGTCCTCACCCACGCTGGCAGTCTGGAAGTGAGCGGAGAGGAAGAGGGCGGTGAAGCAGACGAAGGCCCTCATGCAGGTGGCCTCCTTGCCGTGGCGCTTGCAGTCCTTGGTGAAGATGTTGATCTTGGGCGGCTCGAAGCGCAGGCTGGCGTTGATCCTGACCACACTGCGGGACCTGCGGGGTGGGGAGAGGTCATGGGATGGGGCTTGGTTCGGAACGGGACATTCTGGAGTCTCCCACGCCACTTTTTCCCTCCTTTCCCCTCCTTTCCCCTCCTTTCCTCGGAAGGTTGAGGAGAACCAAAGGCCTTCTCCGAGCAGAGCCCAGGGTGATCCATCCCACCTGGGCACAGCCACCCTTCATCCCAACAGCACCGAGGGACTCTCCAAATATTGATTAATTAATGTTTGAAAATATTGCTCTAATTAGACCAGAGGGATGCTGGGAAAATCACCACAAACAGATTTGGAATTTCCGGAGAGCTACGGATGGAGCTCAACAGAAAACCAGCTCTGGTACTTTTAGGGCCCAACAGCGCTGAGATCCCACAGATCTCACAGAGATGGACACGGGGTTGTTATTTGGGAAAGATGGCTTGGGTTGCTGGGAGATCAGAATTCCCTGGAAAAATGCCGGCATGACTGGGGCAGAGGAGATGGGAAGAGAGCCCAGAGGATCCGTGGCTCACCAGAGCAGCACGGCGTTGCCCAGGGAGCCCACGGCCAAATCCACCAGCCCGTCCTCGTTCAGATCCAGCTGCCCGTGGATGCTGCAGCCAAAGTACATCAGGCCCGGAGCGAGGTCGGCGGCCGCGATCCGCTGGAAAGGAACGGAATGGGAATAATCCAGGCTGGATTCCAGCAGGAGCATCCCTGCCTGCCAAGGGTTTGCCATGCTGGCTCTGCCTCGCTGCTGGAGATGCCCCATTCCACGTGGTTGGACTGAATGTGATTTTCCAGGGAATGAAAGCTTCTCCTCTTTGGAGACACCATGAAGATTTCCATTGGATTTACTCTGCCTATTCAATTTTTATCAGAAGTGTAATAAGCAAATCAATACCAATAATTTATTTATATGGAATAAATGAATCGATAGCGATCCCTTGAATGAATGTTGAATGTTGCCTCTAATTTCAAGCTTTTTTCCTGCTATTCCATGGAATAATTGAGGTTGAAAAAGCCATCCAAGATGGTTGAGTCCAACCATTCCCCCTGCAGTGCCAAAGGCCACCACTGACAATGTCCCCAAGTGCCACATCCACACATCTTAAATCCCAGCAGGGATGGGGACTCCACCATGCTTGAATTCCAATGTTTTACCTCAGATGTCTCAAAAGAGGGAATATCTGGATGAGATAATTAAAAAATCTGAATTTGTCACGCTCTGTCAGTCCTTAAAATAGGGACAAATTATACTTATTCCAATGAATTACGAGGAAAACCAAACCCAGGGAAGCCCCACCTGCTTGTACTTCTTCAAGATGGTCTCCTGGAATCCAAGGAAAACATAAATGGCTCCTTGGTGTTCGTCCTCCAGAGGGGCTCCGACCACCAGGTCGTTGTAGGAGTCCTGGTTGAGGTCGGGAACGGCGGCGATGCAGGAGCCGAAACGGGAATTCTGGTAACTCGGGAGGTCCACGAGGGATCCGCTGGGAATGAAGAGGTTCTGCCAGGGGAAAGGAAGGAAAACAATTCCCAAAACATCAGCAGCAAGACTGGAAAGAGGAGAAACCCTCAAGCAAACGGTGCAGTAAATTGGGAGGGATTCTTCAAGGAAGGAGGTGGGAGCATTCCAGGGATTTGGGATTTCCGTGGAGCACATCCCTGTGGAATGATGATCACCCTGCCAGCCCCACAGCTGCTCTGTATCCCATATCAACAATCCCATACATAATCAACATTCCTGCTTTAGGGATAACACTCCATGCTCCAGGAGGGCTCTGCATCCTTGGATGTAGAGCACAACGTTCCCACTTGCCCCTGGATCCTGATCGATTTGGCCCAGGAAGTGCATTTGGAGCCAGATTGGAGGAGGAGAAAAACCAATGGACAGCTGGGACAGGGAGGGGACAGGGGTGGCCCATGTGCCATTTCATGGTGGAGGGACTCATCCTGCTGTCCCCAGAGCCCCGTGAGTGACCCAGCCTCTGGATGCCTTCTGAGGGAACGAGTCTGGGGGAGGCCAAGAGGCTGGAGATGGGCTTTTCCCGAGGGACATCCACGTTCCCATGTGGGAAAGATCCCATCTTGCACCTCTGGGGGAGCTGGGAATTCCACACCTTGCGCCTCCACCAGCGAGGCTGCGAGGGGAGGTGACACAGGGGACATTCCCAAATTCCGTCCCCTGGGATGTCCCCAGGTGTCACTCACCCCCCTCAGGCTGTACACGTAGACCTTGCCCCTCTCCCTGCCCTCGCTGAAGAACATCGGCGCTCCAACCAGCAGGACGTCGCTGACGCCATCGCCGTTCACATCCAGGGAATTGATCTCACTGCCGTAGTAGGAGCCAATCTGGGGAAGACAGGACGGGATGGGAATGATGCCATCATCCCCTGGGATCCATGGGGATATTCCAAATCCTCTCCCTGGATTCCCTCCTCTTCCCAGCCACGCTGTGCATGCAGCAGCAACCAGCACATCCACGCCGCGCTGAGCTGTCCCAGCTTTGGAAAATCAAGGGAGAGGATTGATTTGTCCACGGGGAAATATCAGCACGGCATTCCCGGCCGGAATTACCTGCTCTCCCTTGAGGGCCTGGTGGATGGTGAGGTTCCTGTTGTTGTGCATGCTGAACAGGATGACTTTGCCGGTGTGGTTGAACCGCGGCGCTCCTGCCACGTAAATCCGCTCGTGCTTGGTGGAGACGACGGAGGAGACAGTGTAACCTGGAATGGGGGTGGGCATGGAGTGGGAATTCCCTGCCGGCTCCCGGGATCTGCTTTCCATTAGCCCCCAGCTCGGGAAGCTTAAAAACCCAGATTTTTCCAAGGAAAATGTCACCCAGATCAACCGCAGCACCTCTGAGCCTCTGATTTGCAATTCCCACACAAATCCTTCTTTTCTCAAAGGCGAGTCTGATTCCTGCAATTCCCGGACTTCCGAGAGTTTTATTTCATGGCTCACATGGAGTTGGACAAACCCCTGTGAGGTGCTCTGCTCCTCAGGGAACACTGGGCAGGAAAAGCTTTGCCAGTGCTCGATGTCAACATTCCCAGTCCAAGAAAAGCCATGAATCCATCAAAACCATCCCTGAAAAGTCCTTATGGAAATAACCCCATGCAAGCCAACGGCCCTGAGTGATCCCTCTTCCCTGCTGCACTGGGATCGCTGGGATGCTGCACTTCCCATGGTTGCAGATGGGATTTTCTGGGAATATCAAGCGGGGGCTGCCAAATCCCAGTTTTCAAACCCAGGTCTGGGATACCAAAACTTCAT
This sequence comes from Grantiella picta, assembly GCA_013397955.1. NCBI lineage: Eukaryota > Metazoa > Chordata > Aves > Passeriformes > Meliphagidae > Grantiella > Grantiella picta. The sequence goes on from VZRM01007085.1 coordinate 1,613,683, forward strand.
GCTCAGGATTAAATTCCACCTCAATTCTTAGAAGTGGAACAGGTTGCCCAGAGAAGCTGTGGCTGCCTCTGGATGCCTGGAATATTCCAGGCCAGATTGGACAGGGCTTGGAGAAATCCGGGATAGTGGGAGGTGTACTGCCCTGGCAGGGGTGGAACGGGATGGGTTTTAAGGTCCTCTCCCACCCAAACCGTTCCAGGATTCTGTGATTCCATGAAACTCAGAGTTTGGCCAACCATGCAACTGAATCCATTCCCTGGAATCTCATCCAGTTGAATTTTGAGTATCGCCAGAGATTTCCAGACCCCTTTCCCTGCTCACTGGCCTTAGCTGGGGTCCCTCTTTCCCTAAAAATGCCCCTCCTGGAGGAATATTCCTAAACCAAGGATCATTCCTGACCCCCCCAGATCCCAGTGCTCTTCACCTTCCCAGGGAAGAGCCTGGAGGTGCTGATCCCACAGAATTCCCACCTCTCTCCCTGCCACAGGACAGCCACATCTCCAAGGACAGGCTTCACTCCAACAACCCAGGCTGATATTTTTATTCCAGAGCTTCGGTGGCTGCACATGGAATGGATTAACCCAGCAGGTATTTCCTGCCTAGGCATGAAATTCCATCCGCGCTTTGAAACCGTTCCAAGAAAAGCGGCGGATGACCCTCTGGCTCAGTCATTCCTGAATTTAAATCCCGTTTGTGCATCGCTCCGGGATCAGAGCTGGGCTCTTCCCAGGTGAGGAGGAATCCCACAGGTCTCCCACCATCCCACCTCCACTGAGGAACATCCTGCTCTTCCCATTATTAAGGATAAAATCCCAAACAGCCTCGTTCAGCTCTCCTACCCAAATACGCTCCGTGATTTTTCAGCTCCTCTGGGAACTCCTGCAGGTAGGATTCCCGCAAAGGAATGACTTTCCCACTGCTGGTTTCCTTCAGGACAGCTCCGTTCCAGTCGTAGGCTCCCACTGCTCCCAGCAGGATCCCATCCTGTGGGAAAACGGGATCGGATTGAGGGGATTTCTTCCCAAGTGGAGGTGATTCCATCGCTCTGATCCCATATGGACCAGGAAACCATTTTTCCAAGCACACCCAGAATGCTGGAGGGTTTTAAAAATGCTGGAATGACACTTCCACCCTATTCCTGTCTTTTCAGTGGGATGTTCCTCCCCCGGAAATTCCCAGGTTTTTCCATGGATATCCCAGAACGTCCTTCCCAAGAGGCTGTGGCATCGGGAGGAGCTCTCCCAACACCTCCCTTTCCCATGGGATAATCCCACAGCATTTCCTTATCCTCGTGTTAATGATTTAACTCCTTAATTAATAATTTTTCCCAAATCCCAGTCTCCCACCTGGAGCAGGGGGTGATAAACAGGACAAAGCAGGAGCAACAAAAATCCCACATTTCCACTCTTACTTCCACAACGTGGGATGAAAATCCGGTCTGGGACATTTCCAGTCCAAAGGAGATCTCGTTCTTGTTGGTTCCTTTAAAATAAAATGGAATTTGTGTTGAAGAGAGAGTTTTGCTCTCCCGCAGGGGCTGAGTGGTGCCTTGGGTGTTTCCCATCCTATTCCAGCCCTTCCAGGGGCAGGGACACCTTTCCCTATCCCAGGATGCTCCAAGCCCCATCCAGCCTGGCCTTGGCCTCTCAGAGCTGCGAGATCACCCCAAAATGGGGATTTGGAGGTTTTTGCCTCATAATTCCAACTGGGGGAAACTTCTCATCCAAGGCAACTTCCACAGGGAGGTGCCAGGCTGGCTGGACAAAGAAAACTGCAAAACTTGTGGGGAGTTAGCTGGTTTGAGCAAAAATCCCCCAAATATTCAATTTTCAATGCGACCCTCCCTCCTCTCTTCCGATTGTTCATTCCAGGCTGCATTTTTCCTCTGAAATCCGGATAAATTTAGTTTGGGAGACGAACAAAGTTGTCACAAGAGCTGACATTTAGAACAGAAATATTTCCTGATATTTCCTTTCAGCCACTAAACCCGAAATCCCAGCATTATTCCCATAATCTCCCGATGTCTGGCACCCCAGGAAGCTCCTGTTTATAACCCTGGAATCTGATGGATGAGGAAGACACCGATGCCCAAATTCCCCCCATACCAGCTTTCCAAGGTTTTCTATAAAAAGGCAAATCAGAGCCACCGGAATTCCAGTGGCCGGAATGAGGTGTGTCCTTTGGAAAAGGGATCTCTGCTCCCCATATTTGAGGGATGCAAACCACTCCAAATAAAGACATTTCCTCAAACCTGAAGGTATTCCAAGAGGGATTTTAGGCTCCGCATCCAACAGATATTGTGGATACAAATACCTACATCCAAATCCGGCAAACAAAGGATTGGCTGGAATGTGATGGGGAGGAGCATCCCTCACCTTCCAGGCTGAAAATCCGTTCTCCCAGGGCATCCACGATGTCCTTGAGTGCAGCCTCGTCAGTGACATTGAAGAAGTGTTTGTCGTCGGGGTCGCTGGCGATGAACTTGATCTCGTTCAGAAAGGCCTCGGGGTTGATCCCTCTCCTGTTGTAATAACCCAGGACCTGGCGGGAAAGAAAATCCAGGATTTGGGGGTTTTCGTGGAGTTATGATTCCCAGATGGTTTGGGTTGGAAGGGATCTTTGAGCTCATCCTGTTCCATGGCCAGGGACAGCTTCTGCTATCCCAGGGTGCTCCAAGCCCTGTCCAACCTGGCCTTGGACATTCCAGGGATGAGGGGTCAACGACCTCTCTGGGCCATTTTCCCCTGATGGATAAAACCATCCCAAAGCCCTTTGGGGTCTCCATATGGATCCCATCTTTGGATCTGACACCCCTTTGTGGGAACAAACAGAGGATCTTCTGCAGTTCCTCCAGGCTGGACACTCCTGGAGGAATGTGGGGTCCTGCCTGCCCCTGCTCCCTGCTCCAGCAGCCAAATCCCGAGCGGAGCATCCCAAAAGCAGCACCAGCCACGAGAACCTCTCGGAATGCTCCAGGAGCAGCAGGAATAGGCTATCCCGATGTTTTGGGATTCTCACCGCCACGGCGTATCGGGTGACGTTGTCCCTCTCGCTGTCCTCGATCACCTTCTCCAGGTCGGGGCTGTCGTGGGATTCTCCATCGGTGATGACGATCATGACCCTCTTGGCTCCTTTCCGGCCGCCTTTCCGGAACGCTTCGGATCTGCAGGGGAAGAGTCGCCCCGGGCTGCTCATTCCCGCCGGATCTGTGGGAGATCTGCCGCCCCACCGAGCCCACCCTGAGGGGTCTTTAGGAACCCTTGGGAAACCCTCGAGGGTTTGGATTTTCCACCTCTTTGAGGGAAAGGTGGAAAATCCACATCCAGCAGAATTGGACAAGGGAAATGATCTGGATTGGCCAGTGGAGTTTTGGCCTAGGCAGCCTTTCCCTAGGAAGGAAAATCTCTTCCCCCAGTTGTCCAGCCCAGTCAAAATCCTGCTATTTTGACAAAGTCCAGCACCAAATTCCAGTGTATTTATGGAAAAGGGACATTGAGCAGAGCCAGTGTGACCCAAGTCATTCAGGACCTCGCTTGGATCTGGCCAGGACTGATCCAAAACTTTTCCAGTGCTGGAATCTCCATCCCTGCAGGGATTTAAAAACTGTGGGAATGTGGCACTTGGGGACACGGTCAGTGGCGGCCTTGGCAGTGCTGGACTCAATCCTAGATTATATTTGTTTTTCCAACCTAAATGATTCCATGATTCTGCAGCAGGAATAATGGTTGGGATGTGGCAACGGTGTAGGATTTGTCCCCGGAAAGCCAGGGACATCCAAAAAAGGATGGAGCTGTCCTGAGTTGCTGGGGATCCTCCAGGGATTTGGGGGAATCCCTGCGCTTGGGGCTAAATCTGGAGGCTGGGAACTCATCCCTGTGGACTTCCAGGAAGAGGAGACAATTCCAGAGTCTGCTCCAGCTGGACGGAGCAGTTTTGGGAAGCACAAATCTCGAAGAATTAATTGAGGATTTTTTTACAAGCCCCGGCAGTTCCCTCATTTTCAAACAAAGGGAGGGGTAGAGAGGGGAAAAGGGCGATTTGAGAGTTTTCCTGGGAACGTGAGGGGATTTTACCGAGCGAATTCGATGCCGTAGGCTGTCCTGGTCTCGGTGCCCCCGCGCTGCTCAATGTGGCTGGCGGCTGTCACCACGTCCTGCACTGACCTGTAGTCGTTCAGGTGGAACTCATGGACCACGTCCTCTCCGTACTGGACAACTCCCACCTGGAATGATGGGAATGTCACCAGAAATGCCAATAAAAACAGGGTCCTGTCCCCAGCAAGCTTCATCAACCACGGGAAACACCACCCACTGTTAAAATTCCGTCTCTCATCCACATTTCATCCAGTTTTCCCTCTGTGGGAACATTAATAATTCCTGATTTTAGGGCTCTCCCACCTGCTCTGCTCCCAAGTTTTGTGGTGATCCAGATGTGCTGTGCCCCAGTGTCCCAGTTTGGAGCCACAGCGTCCCCAGGTGGCACTGAGAGGGTGATTTGAGCAAGTTTGGGATATTCCTGCCCAAATCCCTGCCCAAATTCCAGCTTAAATCATTGCATGATTACTGAGAACAAAATGATGGAGAGCGCCTCACAGCTGCCTGTATTTCCACAGGGTTTCATCCTCCTTTTTCCCACTGGGGTATGGGATGTGGGATTTGCTCCTTCCAGACCTCACTTCAGGACATTAATGGGAGCATTTTCCCATGGAATGACTTAAAAATCCCAATATTTTGACAAATTCCAGGGGACATTGGGAATGGCCTCAGGGAGACATAAGTGATTCAGGGTTTTACCTGGATCTGCCCAGGACCAATGTAAAACTTTTTCAGGATATTTATCAGGAAGTGCTGGACTTCAACCCACGGATAAATGCTGTTGGATCCATCCAGAACGATGATGATGTCCATGTAGGTCTGGCATCCTGTGAAAAATCCAGGGATTTGTTAAAAATCCTCCTGCTTAAGGGGCAGGTTTGTGGCTTTGCTTCCAGCCCCGTACTTCCTCTTAGAACTTATTGGGGGGGGAAAAAAGAGATTTCAATCATTTGGGAAAGAATTTGGGAAAGAATTTGGGGCTCCAGCGAGGTGGGGAAAAGCCACAGGAATCCTCTCTGCCGGGAAAAGATGGGATCACTTCCTCAGAGCAGCACTCAGTGGCATCATTTGGGATTCAGCTCTGGAATTTGATCCCGTCTAATATCATTCCCCACTTCAAAGAGGAGCAGGATCCAACCCCGTTCCTCCCGCAGCGCCGTTCCTGATCCCTGAGTCATTCCCAGCCCTGCTGGACCTGCCATGGAACACAAGGCGGGCATTTCCTCCCTTCCCACGAAATCCTTGGCTCCGAGGCAGCCAAAAACCCCGGAGAGGACCCCAGGCTCGGCTCTGCAGCCGGAGCAGGAAGGATTTGAGGAGCTGCCTTTTTCCAGTGGGGAAAATTGCTCAGGATCGTCTGAGTCTTGCTGATATTTTATAGCGTTTCTTGTAAAAGGCAAAGATGGTCCTGAATTTCTGAGATTTATCAGCTGCTTTTTCCACCTGCTTTGGGTTTTATGGGGTAAAGAATCCATGGGATGGAGTCAGTCGTGGATCACTGGGATTCACTATGTGCCTCCATCTCCATCCTATCCCGGGAATCCTGCTAAATAAACACTCCCTAAAACTCCCTAAAATCCAAATTATCCTTTGCAGCAAGGGCTGGAACACAGAGAAGGAGGTGACACTGGGAATTTGGTGATCCTCTTCCCGCCTTGATCCCCAAAACCCTATTTTCCCAAGCACCTCTCCATGCCCTGGGAATTAACCAACACCAAGAGGATGATGGAGCTGGGGAATCGCATCCCATGGGATGAGGAAATTCCACGAGCAGGACAGGCTGCTGCAATCCTTCCCAGCCCCGGGAAAGCCAGGAAACTCCATTCAAACCCTCCAAAATAAAACCCTGGATCCAAACTCCCAAATTCCAACACAGTTAACTCCCAGTCAGTGAAGGCTTTGTTTTGTGCCAAACTCTGAATTCTTTCCCTGTTTTCCATTCTTAGTGAAATTTTATCTGTGCTGATAAAATACTCTGGATGCTCGGATTCCCGGCTCGGGAAGAAGAAAATATTTTTTGTCTTCCTGAGGTGTCAATCCTGAGGAAAACAATTCCCAGATGTGTGTGGAACTCTTTGGAATTGCTTCCCTGCCACCTTTTCCCCTGAGACCTGACAGAGCTTTGTGTTCTCCCTGGGGATGGGGGAGATTCCCTCAGGCTGCAGAGGTGGGATTGGGATTGGAGCTGGGATTGGAGCTGGGAGTGGAGCTATAGGGATAGGAGCCACTGGGATTGGAGCAGAGAATGGAGCTGGGAGTAGATTTGAGATTGGAGCTGGGATTGGAGCCGGCAGTGGAGCTGGGAGTGGAGCCATAGGGATTGGATCCGCAGGGATTGGATCCATGGGGATTGGAGCTGTAGGGATCGGATCCATGGGGATTGGTGCCATAGGGATTGGAGCCGTGGGGATTGAAACCGTAGGGAATGAGCCGTAGGGATTGGATTCATGGGGATTGGATTCATGGGGATTGGAGCTGGGGTTGGATCCGTAGGGATTGGAGCTGTAGGGACTGGAGCTGTGGGGATTGGATCCGTGGGGATTGGATCCGTGGGGATTGGATCCGTGGGGATTGGAGCCGTAGGGATTGGATCCATGGGGATTGGATCCATGGGGATTGGATCCATGAGGATTGGAGCCGTGGGGATGGTGGGTTCTCACGCTGCAGAGCCGGAGCCACGGTCCTGGAGAAGCGGAAGTTGGAGTTGACTCGGGAGCACATTCCCGTGGTGTAGTAGGAGCTGCCGCACTCGTGGGACCACAGCGGGCTGCAGGCCTGCCGGGGGGAAAAAGCGGGAATGGGATCAGATGATCACTTTTCCATGGAAAGTGGCAGCTTTTCCCCATGGAATGGGAAGGTTCTGAGGTCTGTGGTGTGGGAAACAGGGAATCGTGGAGTTATGGAATGGTTGGGTTGGGAGGGAGCTGGAAGGTCTCATTTCAGGGAAATATTCCAGTGGAGCAGGGTGCTCCAGGATTTGTCCAGCTGGGTGTTGGACACTTCCAGGGATGGAGACTCCACAACAAATGAATAAATAAATGGATAAATAAATAAATAAAATCTATATCTATAATG
>VZRM01007085.1:1621076-1641304 GCA_013397955.1 Grantiella picta
TTTTTATTTTTACTTTATTTCATTTCATTATATTACGTTTTTTAAATTTTATTTCATTCAATTCTATTCTATTCTATGTTATTATGCTTTATTATATTTTACTGTATTATTCTATTGTATTTAGTTATTGTATTGTATTCTATTATTCTATTGTATTCTATCATTTATTGCGTTTTATTCTCTTTTATTGTCTTTTTCATTGCATTTTACCCCAAAATCCACATAAATCTCCCTATATTTTATGGATAAAACCACACGGAGAGGATCCTCTCAACCCCTTCGTGCTCTGCTTCACATTCCCGTCGCAGATTCCCAGATTCCCATCCCGAATTCCCGCTGCTCACCAGGAAGCTGCTGTCCCTGGGGTTGGTGGCCAGGCTCAGCCCCAGGCGCATGTTGTCCTTGCGCTCCGAGACGTTGGACAGTGTCACCCGCCCTGGAGAGAGGATGGGGTCAGGGACAATCCGGAATGCTCCCCGGAATCTCCGGAGAGAACGGGAATTGTGTGCCACGAGGCTTTGCTGGCTTAACTCCAGGTTTTTTGGGATTTTTGGAAGTGGTGGTGGAGGGAAGGATTGGGTTTTTTCCTAGGGAAATGAGGCTGGGAGCTGGAGAGGAAGGAATCCCTCAGGACCTCGTCCTTCATTCCCAGGCCAGTGGCTGAACTATCCCTGTGCATCCTTGTTTTTCCCATGGCACATCCCAGGAACCGGGAACAGCCCCCCGTCGATCCTAAATGTCCTGGAGCTGTGTCCCAAATCCCAGCATTTGGGACAATCCAACCATTCCTGTGCTTCAGGCCTCTGGAAGATGCAGCTCCCCATGATGCAGATCATTGCTGCTTGCCTGGGAAGCAAACTGGGAATCATGGAACAATTCGGGTTGGGATTTAAAGTCCATCCCACCCCACTTTCCACCATCCCAGGCTGTTCCAAACCCTGTCCAACCTGGCCTTGGACACTTCCAGTGATCCAGGGAATTCTCTGGGAATTCCATCCCCGTCCCTCGCCACCCTCCCAGCCAGGAATTCCTTCCCAAGATCCCATCCAATGCTTTTGGGGATAATTTGGGATAATTCCCGCCTACCCAGGTTGAGCTTGGTGCAGTTCCCGTGGCCGTCACTCGTCACCGGACACTTGTAGACATCTCCCGTCTTCTGCTGCCCGTTGGATTCGTAGGGAGCTCCCACCACCAGCCTGCGGAAAACAGGGATCCATCAGTGCCTGAAGAACGGGAATTCCCACGGGAAAAAGGATTCCTCAGCCCCAATTCCCTGCTGTCCACATCCATTGGGCCATGGAGAAGAGGGAAGAGGTGGGAGATGGGGAAAGGGATGGGAAAAGACCTTGAGGATGAGAAGGAATGAAGGTGGAGACTCCTCAGAAGATAAAGATGTCATGGTGGAATTCCTAATTCCCAAAGGATTTAAGATAAATGGTGGTTGGGGGTTGCAGGAGAAGATCCCCCTGAGCCGAACTTTGGGATCTCTGGTAGTGGGTGAGGATGTTGGGAAGGAATTTTCCCCAAGAAAATTCTGGAAAAGGGAATTTTCTCCAAGCTGGGGGTGTTATGAGCTTTGGGAGCCAAACATTGGGATCTCCAGTGGATACTGGGAATCTCCAGCGGACATTGGGAATTTTTAGTGGACATTGGGATGTTCAGCATATATTGGGAATCTCCAGCAGACATTGGGAATCTCCCTGCTCTTCCAAATACGGGAGCTGCTCAATCCCATTGCCCCAGCAAGGATCACAGCTTCCAGTCGGGATATTCCTGGGACATCCAAACATTTTTCCCACTTTTTCACAACCACAGCACTTCACTGCAGGAAGAGCGCAGGACCCGAGGAATTCCACCGTTCCTTCCAGGCTATCCCAAAAATACTCGGCACCATGAGCTGTCGGCAGCTCCCGCTCCCGAAATAAATGGGAATTTATTTTTTTTTTTTAGCTTCCCAAAAATCCTATGGATGCAACCGTCCGAGTCTGGATCTCCGGATAAACAGGAGCTCTTTTGTTCCCCACAGCCCTTCCCAGCAGCTGGAAAAGCCACCGGCACAGATGTTCCCTGTTAGACCAGGAATGGTCATCCCAGAAAAATGTTGCTCCTCCAAAGACAAACATCCCATTCTTTCATCCCATAGCTCCGAACCGGAATCGCTCACCCAAGGAAAAGCTCCCGAATCCAAGGATTCTCATGGAAACACTTCCTGTCAGACGGATTTTAGTGTTAATGTGGGAATTCGTGGTGGGAAAATTGTCTCCAGCTGGAGATGTGCTCAGCAGCATCCAGGAGATCGGGGAAATTTGGGATCTTCTGGGAATTTGGTCATTTTCCTCAGGATCTCCCACACTTTCCACACCCATTTGGTCATGGAGAAGGTGGAGGATGGGGAAGGAGGATGGGAAAAGAGCTTGAGGATGAGAAGGAATGGAGGTGGAAGTTCCTCCAAAATTAAGGATCTCGTGGTGGGATTCCTAATTACCAAAGAATTGAAGGCAAATGGAATTTGACAAATTTCTCAGAGCAGCTCCACCTTGATTTCCCTGTGGGAAATCCACTTGGAGACTTTTCCATGAATTAACATTCCCATATTAACATGATCACACCACCCGTTATTAAATATTCTCAAAAAACCAGCGGATTTGGGGTCGGATCATCCTTTTGGGATGACGAGGCAAACCCACCCGATTCCCCAATTCCGGGAGCTCAAAGGGAACCCAAACATTCCCAACCTTTGCCATGAATGCAAAGGGGATGCAGAGCTCTCAGAGTCGGAATTTTTGCCTCCCAAAAAACAATGGGATTGTTTTCCCTTTTCAGTTAGACGGGAATGATTCATGAGCTGGAGCTGTCAGACCCTCATGGAAACTTGGCAGCTCTGGAAAAAGGCTTTTCCAGCTGTTTGGAAGGTGTTTGGAGGGATGCTGCTCCACTCCCAAACTTTTCCTTTATTTCCCTTTAAATTCTGGATTTTTCCTTAAAAAAAAAAAAGAAAAAAAAAGAGATTGTCCCCAGTAGGTTAAATACTAAAAAGATTATCTCAAATAGGTATTTTTCCTTAAAAAAAAAAATGTTATCCTAAATCACCCAAAATATCCAAATAATCCAGATCATCCAAAGCCAACTGGAGCATCCAGCCATGGAATGAAGATATTCCTTGTTTTTTCCAAGATATTCCCCTCCGCACACCCTCAGATCATCCCAAATCTCCCTCTTTTTCTCTGGATTCCCAGGGAACAGCTTGGCCAAAAAACAAGGCTTGAAAAGAAAATCGGAAGCAAACAATTCCTCCTCTCCGGGGAAAACAAAAGGGAGAGAACCACAGGGATTGAGTGGGAAAAGCTCAGACTGCTCCGAGTCTGAAAGTATTTTTAACTTCTATCCCAAAAAAAAAAAGAAAAGGAAAACCAGGAATATCCGAGGAGCTCGAGCTGTGCTCTCCAAGGAAATCCCACTTTCCTTGAAAAATAAAACCTAAACATTCCCAGCTTTCTCCAGCTGCTCTGCATCCAGCTGGGAATGGTTATTCCCAATTTCCTCCGTGGGGATCCTGGGACAGGTAGGGTTGGAGTGACTCCAGCCGTGACAAATCCATGACCTAATCCCAAAAAAGGGTGGATAATGGGAGCAAACCCAGCCTGAGGAATACTGTGGATAGCAGGATTGGCACGTTCCCATCTTTCGGATTTTCCATGGAGCCGTTTGGAGCTGCACCTGGGATCTGTGCATTTCCATAGGATCCTGTGGGATCTCCGGCTTCCCTCTGGAGATTCCCAAGGCAAACTGGGATTGCCGTTTTCCCAGACTCTTCCCAGTCTCCCATTCCCACCCCAAACAAACCCTTTTCCCTCAGAAGCACCGCTGGATCCCAGATTTTTTGCCACCCCATCCCTGGAATGTTCAAATCCACAGGTTTCCCTGGGCTGGAATGACCCAAACCATTCCATTATTTTCTCGAAAAAAAGGAAAAAATCCCAAAACAAGGGAAAATCCCCAAAAACCAGGGACAGGGTGGATTGCTCCGGATCCTGCATGCAGCCTGGGAGGGAGAGCCGGGAGCAGACATGATGGAATTCTCCTCACTTCCTACCCTTCCACCAAAATATTCCGAGCGCTCGGTTGGCAGCCAAGCCACAGCGGGATTCCAGCCAAGAAAACCTCTGGCAGGAGCAGGGAAGCAGCAAACCCTGCAAGTGTTTTTCCAGATCAGCACAATTCTGGCTTTCAATCCAGCCAGCAGATTTTTCCCGATTTTTTTTCCCCCTCTTTTTTTCCCCTTCGGCCAGGCTCGGACCGGGAATGTTCCGTCTGTGCCTGGAGCGGCCTCGGGAATGGGGCTTGGGGTGTCTCACTCCGGGATTCCTTGGAAAATGAGCTCCCAGGGAGGAGTTTTGGGGTCAGAAAATCACTTTGGACATGCGGGATACAAATTTGGGATAAGGACAACTCCATGGGAGTATCCCGAAAAAAAAGGAAAGGAAAACCAGGAATACCTGAGGAGCTCAAGCTCCAGCATCCCAAAAATTCATCACACATGTAATTCCAAAGGGAAGCTTCTCCCTATCCAGCAGATCCCAGCTTCAGCCAGCTCGGGAATTCTCTGTTTGTTATTTTTATGGCTTCGCAGTGCCAATGGATGTTTATTCCCAAGGTTTTCCTTTCACGGCCACTTCTTCTCCAGCTTCTTTTTTGGCAGAGCTGGGAATTTTCACTCCCGGCACTCATTCCATGGAGAATCCTGGATCCTCCTTCCCTCTGGATCCTTTTCCCTCTCCTCCTGTCCCTGGGGACCACGGAAAACTGGGAAAAGGGAGCAGATCATTCCTTAGGGAATGCCGCAGCTCCTGGAATGATGGCAAGCAACCCAAGACAAAAATTGGGAAGGGGAAGATGAAGGGAATTTTTCCCCTTTTTCCCCTTTTTTCTCTTTTTTCCCTTTTTCCCCTGCTCTTGGATCTCTAGGAATGTTTTCCCCCAGATTCCACGAGATTCCAGGTTGTGTTTGCCAAAAATATCGGGGAGCTCCGTGGGAAAAGCTCCCATTCCCATGGAGCTTCCAGGTTTTCAGGGATCCACATCCCACATTTGGCTCCTTTTTCCCAAAGAATTCCATCCCCAGCACCAAACCTGCCGGGATTTGGGATTCAACCTCCAATCCCCCAAACCATACCCTCCAGCCTTCCAGGAATTCCCTCTCCTTATCCCAAAACTCCTTCCAGAGTATTTTACCCCAAACACAGCAGTGCGAGGAGCTCCCGTTTTTCCCAGTTTTCCCAAAAACCTGGACATTGGGAAAGCTCAGACCCCAAAACTCCTGCTCCCCCTTTTTCTGCCTGCTCCGGGGTTTTTTGGGATGAATTCCAACAACCTGCCGTCATCTTTTCCATTCCCACTCGGAGAAAGCACCTCCAGCCCCATGGAAAAGAGGGAAAAAGTGCGGAGAGGGAGGTCTGGAAGCAAAGTCAAATCCCAAATGGATGAGTTTTTCCAGCGTTAAATATCCGAGTGGAATTTTCTTCCCCCCGCAGTTTAATTAACCTGAATTCTTTCCTCACGGATTTTCCTCATGGATTTTCCATTCTCCGGGATGAACTCCCAGCCCCCACGTGAGAGTCTTGAAAGGTTTGGAAAAAAGGGGGGGAAAAATTCCCCAACTTTCAAAAATACCTGGGAAATCAAATCCCTTTGGATCCAGGCACATATTCCTCTATAAATATCGATGAAAAGAGATAAATACAGAATTCTTGGAAACCATTCCCAAACAATTCCCGGCAGCCAAGAGCAGCATTAAGAGGCTCAGACTGAAGGAGAGGAGCCAAAATCCTCGGATTCCGAGCTTGGAATGTGGCAGCTGAATCCCAACCTGGACATCGCTGGGATTCCGGGAAAACCATGGAGCCTCTGCTGTATTCCAGTGGATTCTGTGGAATTCTTTGGGACGGGATTGGAAGATCTTTGCTGGAAATTGGGAATCGCACAGAACTTCCCATTTCCTCTGTGGGAATAATTCCTGCAGCTCCTGGAATGATTTTCCAGCTCCTGGAATTATTATCCGGCTCCCTCTGCACATCCTTGGTTTTTATTCCAGAGGTTTTCTTTGTTTCCACATTTCTCCTTGAACCGGATTGAGCCGCTGGCGCCATTTTCCAGCTGCATCCATGAGTTTTATGGGAATTTTATCCCACTTAATTGCAGATTCCAACAGCGCTGTCCTGAGTTTTTATCCATGTCCATCCATAGGATCCCGCTGGAAAAATCCCATTTTTTCATGCAGAGCAAGCAACAGAAGGGAAAACTAAAGGTGGATCCTGCAGATGTTGGCAGGAAAAGTTGGGAAAAGTTGGCAGGAAATATTGTGAAAGTAAGCTGGAGCTGCTCTTTGCTCCAGTGTCCTGCTTGGGAAAGCAGGAAAAAATTCCTGGTCTTCAGGGAATTCAGCCCTTGGCATGGAAAAATGGGATGAGAGACCTCAAATATCCCAGGAATTGCAGCCCCTGAGCTGGGATGGAGCCTGAAACAGCTCTGGATAAAAAAACAGCTCTGTCGTGCTGCTGCATGAGGATATTCCCAAATTTGGGGGTTTTTAGGGATTCCCTTTGGAAATCTCTGCAGACACTGAACTCCCAAATTTTCCTTTATTCACTGTTGTTGTTCCCAGGAAAATCAGACCCTGAGGAGAGGGAGGGAAAGGCACAAAAACCCTGGAAAAACCCTGGAAAAATCCTGGCAGGTCTGAGCCCTTCTCCAGAGCCATGAAAAGCTTCTCCATACAAACTGGAAAAACCAGGATCCAAATTCCAGGTGGGATTCCAGCTGTTCCTGAGTTGCCCTGAGGAATTTGGATCCAACCTGGAGCACCTGCTGGGACACAACCACTCCATCCCACCTTCCCCATTCCCAATATTCCATTAAATTCCCAAAACTCCTCTTTTTTTAAGGAAAAGCTTCCTATGCTCTCATTAGTGCAATTCCAACACAGCAATTCCCACCCCCAAAGTGGGAATGCCGGTTTGGGAGGATCGCTATGGATTCCCATGGAAATTCCCGTGGAAATCCCGGTGGAATTCCCGGTTTTCCGGAGCTCGCTCACCATTTCTTCCCGCCGCTGTCGTGCTGCTGCACTGTGTATCCAAAGAAAGCTTCCCGGGATCCCGCGATGATCTGCGGCCTCTCCGTGTCGATGTTGAAGGAATCGCCGGATCCTGGGGAAAAAAAAAAATGGGAAGGATCCGTTAGCCAGAAGGCTGGAAAACGCAAATTCCATGGGAATTGGGAATTTCAAAAACCTGGAAGAGCTCCAACCATGGAATTATCCCAATATCACCTCGCTCCAGGTGCTCCGGCTTGGGGTTGGATTTGGAATTTGGAATTAATTTGGAATTCCAGAGGTGCTTCCGACCTCGTCCATCCCTGGAAAACTGCTCCCGGAATTGCTTAGGGAATCCCAGGGGGGAAATCTGATTCCATTCCCACCCCGGCCGGGATGGAAATCCCAAAGCTTCCCAGCCTCACTTCACCTGCAGCTTCCCGAAATTCCTCCCTCCATCCTGGAGTTCCCAGGGAATATCCAGTTGTCAGGATGGAGATCCTTTAGGAGTTAGAATTTCAGCTGCAGAATCCCTGGAAATCCAGGGAAATCCCATTCCCAGCCCGCCCACGTTCCCACAGGGATCACGGGATGGAATCCATGGAATCCTGGCTGTTCCCAAGGATCCAGAATTCCCTTTTCCTGTCGGAGCAGGAGTTGGTGCTGCTGAGGGGAAAATCCCTAAGGATGGAATTCCAGCTGGAATTCACTTTGGGGCTTCCCTAAGGATCCTCCGGAAAATTCCCCTTCCCACGGAACAGCAGAATTCCCAACCCTGGGATTCTGGTGCTCACAGCCCCCGTGGGATAAATTCCAGGGAAATTTCCTGGGTTTTTTGGGAATTTTCTGGCAGCTCCTCCCTCTTCTGGGAGCCATCCAGGTGAGAATTTGGGACATCAGGAATCCCCCAGGACTGGGATATTTTGGGAATGCTGGAGATGTTATCCCTGGGAAGCACAGAGGGACATGGCCGAAATCCCGGGAGAGATGGATTATCCAGGATATCCCGGATTTGACTCCCTTCCAGGCAGAAAGGAGCTGCCGGATGCTTCATTCCAAGAAAAACCTCAGAATTCTCCTCCAGGGCAGGGACAGGAGGTTTACAGTTGGAATTTCTAGGGATATAAAGGAAAAGTTGGGAAAATCCAGGCTGGGAATGTTGGGATCGATAGGAATGTTGGAGATCAAGGGAATGTTTGCTATCCTGGGAACAAATCCGCTCCCGGAGTGGGGAATGACGGAATCTGGCTAAGGATCCCGAGGTAAAGGAGATTCCAAATCCCACAAAGAGAAATTCCAAAAAGCAGGGATAAAAACAAAAATCCGGGAGACAGGGATGGGAGCCAAGATTTTTTGTGGAATATTGACCTCATTTAACATCCCAAAGAAATGGGAAGCTTCTCCTACTGGAAAAAGGGAAGCTGGGGTTGGGTATGGAACGATGGGAAAGGGAAAAGGGAAGGTCGTGGATAACACCCGGGAATTGGGGGAGATTTTGGGAAAAGGGATTTTGTGTTTCCAGCGGTGAATTCCAAGATCCAGAAGCATCTTGGATGCGGAGGAAGTGGTGGAGAGGACAGGATGGGTTTTCCTCTTGGTTTTCCTGGATTTTGCGCTGCAGACCCCTGAGCAGAGAATTTTTGGGAATGGGAGCATTGGGATAAATTGGGGAATTCCATTCCATGGCTCCTTGGTTTAGGAGCTCACCGTTTTCCGGATAAAACTCCAGAACAGGATCAGAAACCTTCAAGAAATAGAAATATTCCATGAAGTGGGAAATCTCTGGGAAAACAGGGAGAAAAGCTCCTGAGGGAGCATCCCAATCCCAGGAAATAGACACAGGGGATGGAAAAGCAAAAATCCTGGAAGAGAAGATTCCAAGCAATGGACAGAACCTCAAAACTCCCAGAGAAATGAAGGAATAAAAGAAATACTGGGAATATTCTGGCTCCGGCTTAAATGGGAATTTTGGGAGAGGTTATCCAGGAGATTTAGAGCCTGGAGAGATTTTCCTGTAAGGAATGACGTCACTATCCCGAAAAAGTGACAAAACCTGCAGGTTTTCCCTGGAATTCCAAGGGTATGAAGCTTCACATTCCCCCTTTCCTTTGGAGCTCCAAACTTTTGATTCCTGTCAGGATAAAGATTGGAAGAGCAGGAAAAAGAAAACATTTGGGAGAGAAGAATGGGAATAAAATCCACCTTTCCTGCCAGGATAAAAAGAGGGATAAAGGAGAAGGATTTTCCTGGAAGGGAAATCTCCGGGATGGGGATGAATGGAGCTCCTAGAGAGGGAATATCGAGCTGAAAGAGGAAAACTTTCTAAAAAAATCAAGGATATTTGGGAAAAAAACTCCTGGAAAGAGCAGGGTGAGCCATGTGCTTCCCTGCAGCTGGAATTCCCGGGAATCCTCTTAGCCAAGGAATGCTGAGAGCTCCCAATTCCCCTCCAATCTCCAAGCCGGAGTTTCTCAGCAGCTCCGGGGGAAAATCCCGGGATTTGGTGGCTGCTGGATGGGGAGCCAGGGAATGCTGGGGATGAACAGCTCAGTCATGCCGGAACATTCCCGCTTTCCCACAAAATCCCTGAAAATTTCCCACAAAATCCCTGGCAAACAGCTCGCTGCACCAGCGCCCCGTGCTCCCAGAATTCCAGGTTTTTGGGCTCCCCCGAAACTCGGGATGGCCGCGTTGGGAATGTGGTGATGATCCATTGGTGACAATGCCAGTCGGGAGTTAGTAACGGCAGAGCTTCCCAGGAAAATTCCAGGAAATCCATAGGCTGGGGGGGGGGAAGGAGCTTTTCAGAATTCCAAGGACATCAGGGATTTTTTTATAGGATCTTTCCTGGCTAATTCCTGAATGGAAAACTCAGCCACCCAGAATGAAGTTCCCACCATTCCCAAGGATTCCTGGGAATTCCCAATCCCAAATATTCCCCAAGGATTTCTCCATCCGGTGACCCTTCGGAGAAGGAAAGAGCCAATTCCTTCCCTAGGAAACCCGATGGCAGGGAAATCATGGAATCTCGGTGCTTCCTCCTGGAATTCCCAGCTTTCCTGGGAAGTTTCCGTGATCCCACGGCTGCCCATTCCCTCGGGAAAATTTTATGGACAAATGTGGCTCAGAATTCCTTGGCTGAGCTCTCCCCGTTGGATCCTGCTGGCTCCGGAGCTGCTCCGAAATTTCGGGACACTTTGGAATGTCCCGGGATGGATTTGTGCAGGGAATGCCACAGGAAAGGGACAATGGAAAAGCAGGGATAGATCCATGGCCGGGATTATCCCAGGAATATGGAGAGAGCCAGGAGAGGGATTTCCTTGGGAAAAGCACCAGGGGCAGAAATTCCCGAGGGTGGAAAACACCGTGGGCAGAAATCCCTGGATACAGAAACATCCATGGACAGAAACCTCTGGATACAGAAATATCCATGGCAGAACCACCCGAGGATGGAAATGGAAACCCTTGTGGACAAAAACATCCATGGGCAGAGACATCCATGGAATAAACGCCTGGATCCAGGAACATCCATGGACAGAAACATCCATGGAATAAAATCCTGGATCCAGGACTATCCATGGACAGAAACATCCACGGAATAAATCCCTGGATCCAGGACTATCCATGGGCAGAGCCCCTGTCAGGATCATTCCCACCCATCCTGAGGCAAAACTCCCGATGTGCCACATCCTCAAATTTTCCCTGCCGTTTCCCTCCAAACGTTATGGACCAGCGGCGCTTCCAGGGGGGAATTCTCCCCTCGGGCTCCCAGGATTTTTCCAGGATCCCATTCCAGCGGCTCGGCCACGCCGGCAGCCCCACATCCATGCACACATGGTCCCAATTATTCCAGGAAAAGCAGCCCCGCCGCGGCTCCCTTGAAAGGATCCCGCGGCAGAAAAGGGAAAAAAAATAATAAAAAAAATCCCTAAAAGCGGCCATAAAAACCCCGAGCAGCCTGGCGCGTTTTCCAGCAGGAAGTTTGGGAATGTTTGCAGCTGGAGGAGGCGCGAGCCGCCGGCCGCGCTCCCGGGAGTGGGGAAAAAACAGGGAAAAAAGAGGGTTTTTTTTCCCCTCCTTTGGCGGCTCCGAGCGCGGGCTGCGGGCGGGAGGATTCCAGATGGGATCGAAACGGGAATGACCGTGGCTGGGGAGTCTTTTTTTTCCAGGGAAAAGCCCGAGCCAGCCGGGAAAAAAACTTAAAAATCCATGGTTCTCCATCCCAACCCCCGGAGCAGAACGGGAGAAGCCGCAAGCTCAGCTCCCGGAATTAAACTGGAATTACAAACTCCTCCTAAAGCCGCTCTGAACTGATTTAACCCCGAGCATTCCCGTTTTTCCAAGGGGACGAACCACCCGCTCCTCGGAAAAACAGGATTTAAGGAAAAGCCGCTTTAATTTGGGGGTTTCTTCCCCTTTTCCCATCGGGAAAATCCCAATTTATCCCGGCCGAGCAGTCGGGCGCTGCCTGCTGATTCCCGGCAATCCCGTCCAGCATCCCCATCCCGCTCCCGGCAAAACTTTCCCCAAAGAGTTTTTTCCCCCAAAACTTTTCCAAGCAGGCCGGAGCGATTCCCGGTTTTTGGGGGCTCGGGGAACTCACCGGGCAGGAGGCAGAGGGAACAGGCCAGGAGAATCCCGCTGGGAAAAGCCATGGAATCTCGGGCTGCCCCAGCGCCCTGCCCCGAGCATCGGCGGGAAGCAGCCAGCGGCACTGGGAGCTCCAATCCCAAATCCCGGCGCTTATCCCAAGCTTTTCCCGGCTCCCTGACAGCGGGCGAGCATCGGGAGGGAGTGGGAGGGACGAGGGGAATTTGGAGGAGGGACAGCGGGAAAGGACGGGAATGGGGACAGCCTTCTCCAGCCGCGGCACCCTTTAGGGAGCGGATTCCAGCCGGGAATGGCGAGATGGGAATTCCAGCCGGGAATCTGAGCTGGGACAGCCGGGAATTCCGGACGGGAATCCTGGATTCCAACCTGGAATGCAGTGCAGCAGGAAAAACGGGAATGGGGACAGCCTGCTCCAGGCTGCACCGTCCTTTAGGGATTTAGGGATTCCAGCAGGGAATTCTGAGCTGGGATCAGAGCTGGGACAGCAGGGAATTCCGAGCTGGGATCCTGAGCCTTTCTCCCGGGGGAAAACTGGGAGAGAGGAGAAGGAAAAAGTGGGAGAGGGTTGGGGGGGAAGACTGGGAGAGAGGAGAGGAGGAAAAAACTGGGAGACAGGAGAGGGAAAAATTGGGAGAGGAGAGACAAAGTTGGGAGAGAGGAGAGGGAAAAATGGGAGAGGAGAGAAAACTAGGAGAGAGGAGAGGGAAAAATTGGGGGAGGGGTTGGGAAACTGGGAGAGAGGGAAACTGGGAGAGTGTGAGGAGAAAATTTGGAGAGAGGAGAGGGAAGACTGGGAGAGAGTGAGGGGAAAACTAGGAGAGAGATGAGGGAAAAGTGGGAGTGAGGAGAGGGAAAAATTGGGAGAGAAGACAGGGAAAAACAGGAATGGTTTCATCCCAGGGAGCGAGTTCAGCTGGATGCAGATCTGGGAATTACATAAACCATTCCCAAAGGGAAGATCCCGTGTCCTCCCCAAACTAAAATCCTTGGATGACTCCCGAAAAACCCTGGATCAGGAGAAGGCCGTGGCCTCCCAGCTGGAGCTTGGCTGGATCAGGGAAAAGCTTTTGTTTGCCTGGAAAAACCTATGGAGAACGTGAATCAGCCGTGGAATCATGGAATTCTTCGGGCTGGAAGTTCATCCCATTCCAATCCCTCTCCAGTGCCACCCATTGGAACATCCTGGATCCAAACCCCGCTTAATCCCGAGCCTCCGCATCCCGCAGGATCTCCTGCTGCCTTCCCGATTTTTCGGGATCGTCCCGGGAGGTTTTCCCACGGCCAGGGTCAGTTTTTCCAAGCTCCAGCTGCTCCCGCGGCAGCTCCTTGATCCCGAGACCTCTGGGCCTTGGGAAGAGCGAGGCTGGAGACGAGGAATGTAAACACAGGTCGGGAATGACAACAAATTCCCCAATTCCCTGATTCCAGCGGAGCGGGGGAGCGCGGGGATTCCATCCCGATCCGGGGGATTTTCCCGCTTTCCAGGGAAGGATGGAAGGTCGGGAATACCGCAAAGCTGGATTTGGGATTGGGATTTTTCCCTCTGGATGGCAGGGAGGAGCTCCGAGCCACGTGGGGATCTCATTCCCGATCCAGCGGCTCCGCTGAGCTCAGAGATCCCGAGGATTGCTCCAAAACGAAACTCTTGGAAGCAGAATTCCAGCCTCTCCCACACTGTCAGCTCTTCCCGGAGCCAGGAAAACAGGGAAGCAGCATTCCAGCCTCTCCCGGAGCCAGGAAAACATCGGAGCGGGAGAGCAGAGCCTGGGATGAGCTGGAGTTTTCCCATTTCGGGATGCTCCAGGTTATTCCGGCGCTCTGGAATTTTTAATTTAACCGGATTTTAATTTGGGGGAAGACAAGGGATCTTCCCTTTGGGAACGAATTGTGTAATTCCCAGCACTCCGAGGGTCAGAGCCGAATCCTGCTGGGATCGCTGGGGGAATAGGGAAGCAGCGGGAGATTGGAGCTTGGGAAAGGAGGGGAAAGAAAATGATAGAATTCCAGGATTTTTGGGATGGGAAGGATCCTTAAAGCTCATCCAATTCCCAAGGGCAGGAATGCTTCCCACCCCACGGGATCAGCACCTGGAGCACCCACGGCAGCAGGAAAATCCCAAATTTTGCTCAGAGGGATGTTCCTCATCTCCCTCCCTGTGGTTCCTCCTCCTGCACTTCCCATCCCAGAGATTCCCATCCATTCCCTTTTTCCAGGAAAACTCGGGGTGCCACAGCCGCCAACTCCCGATGGAACGTCCGGATAAAATCCACACCAATCCCAGAAAAACTCCAGGAATTGCTGCTCCAGACCCTCGTGGGATTTGCTTTTCCCTCTTCCAAAAAGAAGATCCAAACTGCTGGGATGGATCCTGGGATCTGATCCCAAAAAGCTGGGATGGATCCTGGGATCATCTCCCCAAAATTACGGGATGGATCCTGAATTCAGCCTCCCCAAAATGCCACAGTGAGCTCTGGGATCAACCCCCAAATTTCTGGGGTGAATCCTGGGATCAGCTCCCAAAATTCCGGGATGGCTCCAGACAAACCGCTGGCACTGGCAGATGGGAGTGTGGATTTTGGGAATCCTGGCGGGAATGAGGAGCTCTGGGGGTTCCCTCTGTCCGCCTCCATCCCCCTCCCTTCATCCCAGGGAAATTCGGGAATGCTGCTGGAGAAGGGAAAACCAGCAGCCAGGCCTAAGGAGTCAGGTTTGCCTCTAAAATTCCCGTCGGAGCCAAGAGCCAAACTCATCCATCAAACATCAACTCCAGGCATGGAAAACTTTCCTTGAATTCCCCGGGCTGCATTCCCACTGCCCGGGATTCCTGCCAGGAGCTCCTTTTCCATGCCCGAGTTTTCCGAGCTGCCACCGGATCCAAATTTTCCAGTTTTCCAAATGCAGATTTCCCCGGCAGGTGGGACAGCCGTAAATCCATAAAAAATAAAATAAAATAAACTAAAAATAATATAAATAGTATTTTAAATTAATATAATAATATAATCTAAATA
Organism: Grantiella picta; assembly: GCA_013397955.1. Classification (NCBI taxonomy): domain Eukaryota; kingdom Metazoa; phylum Chordata; class Aves; order Passeriformes; family Meliphagidae; genus Grantiella; species Grantiella picta. The sequence continues at coordinate 1,635,786 of VZRM01007085.1, forward strand.
ATATTTTAAAATAGTATAAAATAATAATATAATATTAATAATTCTTTTAATTCCATTTTTATGGAATTCCGTATCCTTCCCTGCTGGAGCTTGGAAAACCCTGGGATGAGGAGGGATGGGAAATGAGCTCCCAGTGTAATTCCAGAGCATCCAGTTGGATTCCCACTGCCACTGTCGTTCCCATTCCACCGGATATCGCTTTATTATCCTATATTTAATTATCCTATAATTTATTATCCTAAAATAATTAATAGATTAATTATAGGATCATAAGACTCCGGGAATTTCCTGGAAGCTCCCACGGCTCAGGGAATCCAAGGTATCCAAATGTTCGTGGATTGGGAATATCTCCCATAAACCTGGATGTTGCCGCGGGTTTTATCCCAAAAATCTGTCCAACTTTTTCCTCTGATCGCTCGTGCTTTATCCATCAGCATTGGGAAGAGAGAGGAATTTTCCAGAAGTCCAGGATGTGTCACCATCATTCCCAGTCCGTTGGGAACATTTTGGGAAAATGCTGGATTTGGGGAATGGGGATGGAGCAGAGCCACCCTCAGGGATTTCCCACCTGGATTCCATGGGAATTTTACAATCCCATTGGATTTTCCCATTTATTCCTCATTTCAACCTCTCCCGCCTGGGTTTCCTGGGATCCCACAGGTTCGTCTTCCTCCATCCCTGTGCTTTCCCACTTACATAAATCCGGATGGGCAGAAAATCCGGAAGCTGGGATATGCACTGAATAAGGACACACAAAAATTATGGAATTCCGGGATGGTTTGGGTGGGAAAGGACCTCAAACCCATCCCATTCCATGGGCAGGGACACTTCCCACCATCCCAGCTTTCTCCAAGCCTCATCCAAGCTGTTCTCCGACACTTAAATCCCCAACATTCCTCTCTTTAGCCCCAAAACCCCAACTGGATTTCTCTCCTTGTTTCCCTCTCCGTCATCCTTTCCCGAGTTCTTCCCATCCTATGGAATCCACACCTCCATCCATCCCCAGTCCCGGTGGTCACCTGCGGATGGGAAGGTGACCACCGGGATTGAGTCACCCCGGAGCTGGGAATTCCAAGCTCGGATCTGGGAACTCCAGCTCCCACCTCCCTCTCCCATTCCTTTGGAATATTTTCCCACCGGGAGGATCCGCCTTGTCTCCGATCCCTTCACCCGCCGGAATTTTCCCTCCTGTGCCACATTCGCTTCGTTCCTGGAATGAGTAAAAGTGGCTCCGAATGCCCCTCCCAGCTCCCCGCCAAAAACGGGATCTTTTCCAGGGATAATGGGAAGCAGATGCCGGCGGCGGGAAGGGACAGCAGACGGAGATGTTTTCCCGCTGGCCGCGGCTGGAAATGGAATCTTCTCCCTTTCAAATCCCGGGATTTGGGTTGTCCGGCGCCAGGTGTTGTTATTCCAGAGGAACTTTCATCCAAAGGGATGAACGTTCATCCCTGGACTTCGCCGTGAATTATCCAGTCTGGAATCCAAACACGACGCTCCGGATAATTGGCGGCTGCGGCGGCTCCGGGATATTCCGGGACAACCTGCCATGCCCAGGCTGGGTGTTGTGTCCATGGCATTCCCGTTCCTCTGGAATTGTGGGCAGAGCCAGGAAGTGCTGGAATTTGGCCGCTTGGCTCCGGCAGCATCCGGAGCATCCCGGAACTGGAATTCCTGGATGGGCCATGGCAGCAGCTCCGTGGGTTTTTCCTCAGGATCAGGTATTTCCAAAGGATCATCCGTCCTTAATTTCAGAGGGAATGGCAGTGCTGAGGAAGACCTGGAATACCTGGAGAGTTTTCCCACCTGGATCTTGTGTCTGATGGGAAGGCTGGGATCACCACATCCAATGGAAACATTGGGACAACCGTGTCCAGTGGGAAGGTTGGGATCACTGCATCTGATGGAAATATTGGGACAACTGTGTCCGATGGGAAAACTGGGATCACTGCATCCGCTGGAAATATTGGGACAACCATGGTGGAAAGATTGGGATTACCACGTCCAGTGGTAACAGCGGGATCACCATATAAACTGGAAAATTGGGATCACCATATCCAATGGGAAATTGGATCCAGAGCTCTCCGGTGCCGCAGCCATTCCATGAGAATTCCATGTCCCAGCAGCTTCTCCGATGTCCCCAAGCCCACCCTGGACCAGCAGGATGTGTCTTTCCAAGATTTTCACCACAGGAAGGGTTAAGCTCATCCCTGGAGCTCGGGAAGCCAAGGAATGAGGAAAGGGCTGAGGAAGCCTCTCCATCCATGGATTCGGGATGGGTTGGACACTGTTTTTTCCCAGGATCTTTCCCCGAGCGAGGCGACGCCTTGTGCTGACGTCATCCACGTCCCCAATCCCTGGCCGCGGCCGCTCTGTTCTTCCCGCATTCCCAGCCCGCCGGGCGGGAACTTTCCCGAGGATTTGTTTGGATCGCTCGCATCCAGGCCGGCAGCACCAGGAAGCGAAACTCCGGGATAACCGGAGAGCTGGGCTGAGGAAGGATGGGAAATTATCCACGCGTGGGCTCCAGATGCTGCGGGGCACCCCAAACCGGATTTTGGGAATGATTTTAGAGAATGGAATGAATGGTTCCTCATCCCGGTTTATACCCCCGATCGCGGGTTTCTAGGGAATCCCGCTCATCCCAAGGGATGCGCGCTGTCCTCGCTGTCCCCGCGGCTGCTCCCAGCGCGAATTCTTCCCGAGGATTTCCGCAGCGATTCCCTCCCGGCAGAGCCAGGAGAGGGAGCCCGAGCAGCTCCAGCGCGGGATCCGCCGCTCCGCAGGGCCTCACCCCGCGGGATCCGCGCTGCCCGCCCGGGATGCGCCTAAGCGCGGAATTCCCGCTGCTCCCAGCCCTGCTCCTCAGCTCTGCCCGGGAATGGGGGTGCCTGGATCCCGTGGGATCCTCCTGGGATGTGGGAGGCTTTCCAGAGGGCAGCGGGACCGATCCGGGTCCTTGGTGCTCCTGAGGATTCAGGGATGCCGCTGGGAATTCAGGGATTCTGATGGGGATACGGGGATTCTGATGGGAATTCAGGGATTCGGATGGGAATTCAGGAATGTCTGGTGCTACTGGGAATTCAGGGATCTCTGGTGATGATAGGGATGTAGGGATACTGATAAGGACGCAGGGATGCTGCTGAGAATTCAAGGATCTCTGGTGCAGCTGGGAATTCAGGGATGCCGCTGGAAAACCAGGAATGTCGATGCCGATGGAGAAGCAGCTCCGGCTGGAGGAGGAAGGGACACAACTCCCAGATCCCGCTTGGTGCCAGCAGGAAAACTGATCTCCTGGAATATTCTCCAGGTGCTGAGCATCTCCCTTTCCCGGGATCTGCAGCAGAATGATGGATTTTCTCCCCGCAGGTCTCCAGCCCTCCCAGGAAAGCAAATCCAGGCTGGAGCTGGAATGTGATCCCAAAAAACCTCCAAAGCACAAAATCCCTGGGATCTGTCACTGCCTCCATTTGGACTCCAGATGGAATCAAATCCTCTCCAGCCTTCCCAAAGCTGGGATTTGGGATTGCTGGGATTTGGGATTGCTGGGCTGTCCTGGTGCAGCCTGAGCTGTTATCCTGGCCATGCCGGAGGAATTCCCTCCGGGAAGGGAATTGCCCCAAGCTCGACAGGACCAGCAAATTCCCAAATAATTCCCAAATTCCCGCTCCATCCAGAGCTGACCTGCCAGCATTCCCGCTTTTCCCAGCTTGGATAAGGAGCAGCACCAGCTCCCCTTCCCAGCTCCTTTCCCAACATTCCCGGGCTCCTCCAAGCCGCATTTGGGATTTGGGGAGATGCTGGGATTGACCCCAGTAGGGAAAATCGGGATCCATCCATCAGCAGCATCACATCCCGGGATTCTCCCAGCTCCAGCCTCTTCCCACAGCTTTCCCATCCTTCCCATCCTACCTTTCCCAGCTCTCCCAGCGAGTTTTCCCAAGCAGTAATTGGTGCTAATGAATTCCAGCGGCACCGGCAGTAACAGGAATTCCAGAGGGATTTGAAAAAACCAGGATTCTCCTCTTCCAGGATATTCCCTGTCCTGAGCTCTGCTTCATCCCAAGCATCCTCTCATGCCGCAGGGATCCTCCAACTCCCGGGAAAAGGGGGTTTTCCTGGGAAAAGGTCACGGCTGGGCGGGCCGGGATTCAGAGGCTTCTCCCCTGGCTGATGTCATTAATTCCCATTAATTGCATTAACCTTTCCCACACTTTCCAGCCCAGCCCACGTGGTTCATCCTTAAAAATAGTCGATTTTCAAGGAATATCAGGGATTTATTTTTTTCCCCCTTGTTGTCAGATCCGCTGTTTTTTTACAGGGAAGTTCAGCCCTGGAATAAAACTCACCTTCCATTGGATTCTTGGCTGAATTATCTCCTTATAAAAAGAAAATCCTTGTTTATGGGCAGTGCTTTTCCTTTAGGGAAATTGGGAATGCCTTTGGAATTGGCCTCAAGTCGTTTGGAATAAAAAAATTTAAAAAAAATAAACAAATCCTTATTTATTTAATAAATACATCCTAATTGATTTAATAAATCCTATTTCATTGAATTTCTTTAAATAAATCCTTTGTTATTTACCATCTGATGCTGCAGAATTCCAGGCCTGTTTCCCTCCCATTCCCTGGAGATGAGGAGCTCCAATGACATTTCCCCCTAAATATTTATTCCCTCATCTCCACTCCTGGCGATCTTGACATGTGGGAGAGAATTCCTGGATTTGGGATTTGCGGGGTGACACAGGGGTGCTCCTGGATTTATTTAATTTATATCAGAATGCCCCAAATCACCCCGAATTTATCTGGAATCGGGGCTGTCAGGAGCAGCATTTCCTTGGTGGAGAGAGAGGAATTGGGATAAAATTATCCAGAATTGATTCCCTCGGCAGGGACTTTGGGGGGCCTGGATTTGGGAGGAATTTGGGACCACGAGGGCGCGTTGGGGTACGAAATTACTACAGGAATATCAAAATACACGTGAATTACAGAAATTTATTTGGAATATCCATCCCTGATCCCCGGAAGTGGCCGAGGGAGGGTGGAAGTGTCCCCGCCATGGCTGGGGTGGGATGGGATGAGCTTTAGGGTCCTTCCCACCTCAGCATTCCAGGATTTCCCGGCCCTGTCGGGATGGGAGGGAGTGGCTGCTGGCACGACATGGGACATGTCCCGATAGCTGGGGATCAGCGCTGGGAAAGGGTTAAGGGGCTGGGAAAGAGTTAAAGGGACTGGAAAAGGGATGAAGGGGATGGAAAAGGGTTAAGTGAGCTGGTAAAGGGTTACAGGGGTGATGAAGGGTTAACGGCGCTGATAAAGGGTTAAATGGTCTGATAAAGAGTTAATGGGGCCGATAAAGGGTTACCGGTGCCCATAAAGGGTTCCGGGGCCGGTAAAGGGTTAAAAGGGCCGATAAAGGGTTCCGGGGCCGGTAAAGGGTTAATGGTGCCGATAAAGGGTTAGAAGGGCCGATAAAGGGTTAAAAGGGCCGATAAAGGGTTCCGGGGCCGGTAAAGGGTTAA
>VZRM01007085.1:1642246-1681223 GCA_013397955.1 Grantiella picta
AGCGGGGTGGGAGGGGGCGGGGAGGGCTGAGGGGTGAGGAGCCCCGAAATCCATCCTGGAGGTGCCTGCAGGGGGAAAGGAATCCCCAAATCCACCGCGGAGCAGCCTCAGCTCGGCTCTCCCACATTCCTGCTGCTCCTCAGGGAAGGCTGTGCTCCCCGAGGGTTATTCCCATCTCTTCCCATCCCGATCCCGCTGAATTCATCCCACTTTCCCATCCCGGGGAAGCTCCAGCTCCGAGGCTGTGCCCTGGGAATGACCCAGAGTCCCCAAATCCTGCTGGATTCGGGACACGGAGCGAAGGGACAATTCCAGAGTGTGGCAGCCTTGGGGTTTGGGAGCAGAGATCTCCGATTCCAGCCTGGATTTGGAATTTCCGATTCCAGGGAGCTCCAAGCTGTCCCCAAGCCGAGGGTGTGGCACAGACATTCCAGGGAAGCAGCGTCGGGAAGGTCATGGAGCGGGAAGGGTCTGGAATGACCTCCATGGGATCTGGGAATAGCACTGCTGATCCCATAAAAACCCTGGGTTGGGATATTGGGACAAACTGGGATATTGGGAATGGCACTGGAGGAACTGGGAGTGAACTGGGAGACATTCCCAATCCCTGCCGTCCTCACAGCCCTCCCAGCATCCCTGGAAAAGGATATTTCCAGGAATCCCAGAGGGGGATTGATGGGCAGGCCTGAATTTGGGTTCTAAAGAAGTACAATTGGGATAAAATAATCCCAAATTCCCAGATATCCAGGGGCACAGTTGGAAGCCAGGCTGGGAATTTGTGGTGCTCATTTATAGGGATTTTTGGGAATGGGAATGGATTTATCCGGAGCTATGGTGGGAAAAGGCCCCAGGGAAAGCACCTGCAGCAGGATGGGGAATTTTCTGTCAAATATCAGTGAATAGGGAATTTTTTTGATCGTTTTCAGGGAATGGATGTGCAGAAGGAAAAGTTCTCCATTGTCTGGCCCAAAATTCCTTCTTTAGATCCAAATAAAGCTCTCCTGGTGGATTTTAACACGGATTGCTGAAATCCCAAGAAAATCCAGGAGCAGATTCCTGGTCTGGGACAGTTTCAATTCCAGGGCCTTTCCATCCAAAACTGGGACACAAATCCCAGCACTGGGAATTTGTCCCTGAATCCCTGGACATTCCCGGGATGTGGAGAGGGAAAAGGGAAGCTGCACAAGGATCTGTGGGAGAGGAGAGTCTTTTCCGGGAATGCTTTCGGCTCTCAGGGTTAGTGTGGATCCAGGAAAAGCTCTGAGGAAGTGGTGGGATTTGGGGAATTGTTTCCCACGGTGGGGCAGGAAAAGGGGGAATTCCTGGATGTGCATCCTGCCCTAACTCCCGGCATTATCCAGGATTCTTTGGGATTCTCCGGCAGCAGCTCCTCCCACGCTGGAGCCAGGCGGAGCAGGAAACCATGGACAGGCTTTTCCCAAACTTTGTAAAAATTCCCGGAGGAAAATCCAGCTGAAAATCAGAAGGCCTAAAGCCAGGCAGAGGCAGCGGAGAGGGAGACCAAAAAGCTTTTCCCAGGATTTTCCTGGGATTTGGGGGGGCTGGGAGAAGGCTTGGAGTGAGCTGGAATATCTGCTGGGAATGTGGGAGAGCAGCTGGATCCATCCCTGTCCCGAGCCGCCCCCTCCCTTCCCACGGGAAGAGCTGCAGCCTCGCTCCTGGGGGAGCCGGGAAACCGGGAATTCAAAACAGGATGGAGCTGAATCCATGGAAATCCACACCTGAGCTGCCCACATTCCATGGAACCTCCCGGCATCACACGGATACCTTGGAATGGCCATTCCAGTTTTTTTTCCCAGCTTTCCACGCTATAGGAATCAGGGATAACTTCATCCCTTTTGTGGATCATCCAGGCCTGGAAGGGAACAGAAAACCATCCCAAAAGTGGGAATTTCTCCATGGTTTATCCCTCATCCTGGATAACTCTGCCGGGAAAAAGGAGGAGAGGGAAAATGAGGGAAAAGCAGGATTTGAGGGAGAAGGGATGTGGGAATGGAAATGGGAGGAGAGAGAATCCTTTGCCGTGGAAATGAGATTGCTGGGAATACTCCAGTGGGAATTCTGTGGTCAGGGAGGGGCTGGAGAATTTATCAGGATATCAGGATATCCTTGGATCAGGGCAGGAGTCACTGGTGCTCCCAAATCCCTGGATATAGCTGACAAATTGATGGGAAGAGGGGTTGGAAACAGCTGGAATTTTTTCCTGGAAAATGCTTCTCAAAAGATAATGCCATTTTGGAAATCCCAGGATGATCCCACGGCTCCTCTGGCTTTAACTGGGAAAAATCATGGATCCAAAGGAATGGGAACAGCTCATCCTGGGAGTGCATTTGGTTTTGGAATTTTGCATCCCAGAGAAGAAATTCCAACTATTCCCTGTTGGGATCGAATGGAGGAAATCAACGATGCCCTACGGAAGTTATCCATGGCTGGGAGGTCGGGATATTCCCAGTGGGAATCTCAGTGTCCTCTGCCGCCTTGGAAGGGCAGAATTAGCGTCTGGAGCAAATGCTGATCCATGGAAAAGCTGATATGGGATCAATCAGCCGGAAGCTCGATGGAATCACGGGGCTGGGCGAGCAGGAATTGGGCTTTGGATAACACGGATTGATTTCCAGGGAATGCAGGGGGAAGGATTCTCTGGGGAGTTGCTAAAAATGGATTGGATGGAGCAGCTTGTCCTTGAGAATTCCAAATATCCAAAGGGATGGAGGGACGGGACATAAGGAATGGCTTTAGGCTGAAGAAGGGCAGGGATAGGTGGGATATTGGGAAGGAATTCCTGGCTGGGAGGGGCTGGGCTGGAATTCCCAGAGAAGCTGTGGCTGTCCCTGGATCCCTGGAATGTCCAAGGCCAGGTGGGAGCGGAGGTGTCTAGTGACAGAGAGAATCCATGGAAGGTGGGAAGTGAGATATTTCCTGCCTCATTATTCCTTAAAATCACTTTATCCCTTCCCTTCCCTTCCCAAATTGTTCAAAATCCTGGGAAAAGCCCTGCTGGGATCACCAATCTCTGGGATCGCTGGGGGTTGGGAACAGGGATAAGGAGCTGCTGGAATATTATGGAAGAACTCTGTTCCAAGAAATATTCCTGTCATCAAAGGCAACTCGGCTTTTTAATGAGTTCTAATTGGGATTCGGTGGAATTAATTGGGATTGAATTGAATTAATTGGGGTTGTTAATGGGGCCTGGCGGGATCGCTGTGATCCGTAACTCAACCCGGCCAGGCGGGGTCATTCCCACCCCCCTTCCCGCTCTTTTCATGGAATTTTATCAAACCATGAATAGTCCCATTCATCGCCCAGCTCCGAGGAGCCCAATCCCGGATTCCTATCTCCCGAGTCATCCCCTAAATCTGGCAGCGGGGGAAAAATCTCCGGATGGAGGCAGCTGCTCCGGTGAATCCATGAATCCATGAATCCCGGCGTTCCCGGCTGGCGACGGATCCGTGCCAGGCGCCGCTCCCAGAAATCCACACTCCTTTGTTCGTGGCAAAGCTGCCGGCAAAGGGCTCTGGCTGCGGATCCCGGCGGGAATGGGGCTGGAAAAACTCCGGGAATGGTTGTGCCGGGGAAGGGCTGGAGAGGGCGAGGTGTTGTTGGAGTGGCAGAGAGCGGAAAAATCGGGATAAATGGGGATAAATAGGGATCAACCCTCGGGATGGGAGCCCAGATCTGGGAGATCCTGTGGGGTGGGAAATGTGGGAATGGTGATGTCACATCCCTGCTTCTCCAAGCTCATCCCAAAGCCAAAGAATTTCAGGATCGCGATGGGAGCTCTGTCTGCCCTCCCTGTCCTGGCATGGAGCTCCATCCCGATGGGATTCCAGGGATTTTCCCCTCTGGAATGGTGGTTTCTTCCAGCAACACCTGCTGTGCAAATCCCATCAAGTTGGGCTTTATGGAAAAATCCTCCTGTGCCAAAAGGTTGGGAATAGCCGAGTCCAGCAGAATTCCCTGTTGTGCATCCCGGGAAACTGCTGGGAATGGGAATGACCTCAAAGGCTGAGAGCCAAATCCGTGGAATGTCAGCTTGGAGCAGCCTGGGATGGCGGGAGGTGTCCCTGCCCATGGAATGGGATGGGATTTTTCCCACCCAAACCATTCCAGGATTCCATGATTCCCAGAGATGCTGGTTGGATTGGGATCCTTGCAGAGCCATGGATGTCCCTCTGGAATCAGCCCTTGGAATGCCACCGGGGCTGGAGTTAATCCCAACATCCTCCGGATCCTGATCCCACATTTGGTGCCACCGAGGTTTGGGATTAATCCCGGCTGGAAATCGGGATCAGGCAGCAGCTCTGGTAACCCAAGGGTTTTCCCTCTTTTCCAGGCTCCTGGAGCAGCCCTGATTCCCTGAGCTCCGTGTCCATCCCGGAGGATCCGGAGGCTCCCGAGGATCCGGAGCAGAGCAGGGCAGGTGAGAATCTGAGGGAACCGCAGAGGGATTGGAACATTCCTGGAATGTGGTGTCATTCCCAGGGTAGGAATCTCCATCCCAAATTTCCCTGCCGGAAGCTGGGAAGGCAATTCCATAGCCGGAGGAGCGTTTTTGATCCATAGGATGTCTGTGGCTTTCCTCCCAAAATCTGAGCCGTTATCCCAAAGGATCCCTGCGGATCGAATCCGCGGAATGCTCAGTCTTTGTGGGAATGAGGGAAATTCATGAAGGAGATGATCCAGAAGGAAAATAATTAATGGGAATATTGGCCTGGGATGAGTATTCCCGGGAGAGATTCCTGCAGGATTTTGGCTCCGGAGGGTTCACCCCAACCTCTGGAAAAGGGAATCCCTCCACCTGCAACTGATTAATCGATTGATAACACTAATTGATCATCAGGAGGAAAGAATCCCAGTTCCAGAGAAATCCAAGGAAAAGCAGGAAAAAGTCGAGATGGGGTGGGGGAGGGACAACAGCTCCCGGCTCAGCGCCGGAAAAACAAGGAAAACAAGGATAACAGCAGGGATAACAAGGCTGCCTTGCCTTTCTCCGGAGGGTTCCGCTCATCCCGGAGCACAAGGAAAGGCTTGTCCGGCTCGCATTCCCGGGCTTGGGAAGGGGGGCTGGTGCCTCCCGCATCCCAACCCGTGACCCTCATCCTCCTCCGGCGCTTCCTGGGAATCTGCAGCCTGGAATATTTAGTGGGTCCTGCTTTGTTTCCCTTCCTCTTGTATTGATGGATTTTTGCTTTTCTCTTCGCTTTGTTTCCGTTGGAGAAGTTTGATCCCCAGCTGGGAGAAACTTCCCAAAAAACCGGGGTGGTTTGGAAGATGTAAGGGAGCTGTGGGATGCTCGTTCCCGGGAATATTTGGGATTTTTTTCCATGGAAAACAGCAAGCAGGATAAGCTGCTCCCTGGAGCTCTGTTCCCTGCTTTGGAAAAATCCCAGGATAAATAAATTTCCGTGGTTCACATCCTGTGCGAAGCTGGGGCTTGGAAAGGGATTTTTTGCCAGGCTATCCCAATGTTTCTTCTCCCAGTGGATTTTTTTCCTGCAATTCCTTGATCCTCTCCCACCCAGCGCTTCCATAAGGAATTTTTTCCCCATGGAATCCCTTCTCCCGGACATTTCCAACCCTTAAATTCCTACTTTAATGTGGCTTTTCCTCCTTTTTCCAGCTAAAAACCCAACTTTAGGAAAGGCTGGATTTATGGGATTTTCCCACCTGATGATATTCCCTAGGGACAGAGGCAGCCCTGCTTATTCTGCTCCAAACTGCTGGATCCAGGCTGGAAAACCCTGCTGGATCCAAGGATTCATGAGAGGATGAGAAATAATCCCCATGGATTATTCCCACTCATTCCAATGGGAAGAGAGACTTTACCCTTTCTCTGACTTCCTTAAAATCCCCTCCAGTAGGGAAAAAGCCTGGAGCAGTTTTTTCCCCTCAAGAAAACCAGAAAATCCCGGGGGTTGGGAATGCTTTGTGCTCCATCCGGAGCTTCCCAGGGTGGGAGGAAAACTGGCTTTGCTTCCGGAATTCCTGGCGGAGGGGGAGATTCGGGATTGTTTTCGGCACGTGGGGCTGGGAAAGTTTGCTTTTCCTCCTCCAGATGTTTTCCCAGAGGGAAAACGATCCAAACCCTGCACCGGGGATGATTTTCCCATCTTTCCCAGCATTCCATGATATCTGCGGGATCGTGGGAAGCAGCTCCGTGCTCCTGAGGATCCACGGGAATAGCCCAGCTCCATCCAGCCTCAGTCGGAGCTTTTCCCCAGATTTGGGAAGAGAGGATTTTCCCAGCTTCCCTAGGAAGCCGAAATCCTTGAAAAGTCAAATTCCAGGCAAATCCCAGGCACTTCCAGGCTGAGAAGCATTTCCACATTTTCCAGGCTGGAAAAACCTCAGCTGGAGGTTTAAAACTCCAGGAATGTTCATCCCTCTTGGTGTTCATGGGATGAATGCCAAATATTTGTCCAACCAACCTCCCACTCTTCCCAAGCTGGAAAAATCCTCCCTCCTCTCATTATCCATCACTAGGGACAAGTGGCTTTCCCAAATTCCAGCATCCCTTTCCCAAATTCCAGCATTCTTTTCCCAAATTCCAGCATTCCTTTCCCGACTTCCATCATCCCTTTCCCAAATTCCAGCATCCGTTTTTCCCCCTCCCAGTGGAGTTTTTTCTTCCCATGTGTTCTCCAAGGATGGAGGGATTGGGAATGGGAGTGTTTTATGGGAAAAGCCTCTTTTTCCAGCATCTCTCTTGGTTTATTCCCATATTTCTTGGATCCCAAAGGTGTTTCCTGGGATGGGAAACTTCCTCCTTTTCCCAGCTGCCCCAGCTGTTTGTTCCATCAGCCAGCTGCATCCGTAGGGAGAAAACAGGGAATTTTCCTGCCTAATGTGGGATTTGGGGTTAGGAATGCTGGGAATGGGGTCTGGCATCAGCCAATATCCCACTTCCCACATTCCATGGATTCCGTCTGTCCCTATCCCAGGATGTTCCAAGCCCCATTCTGGAATATTCCAGGGGTGGGGCAGCCACAGTTTTTTGGGAATCCTGGGCTTCCCCACTTTCCCAGAATTCCTTCCTGACATCCCAAAACTCCGCCCTCTCCTCATGGAAATCCATTATTTTTATGGAATTGCTTTGTCCTGTAGAATAAATCAGGAATGCGGAATTATCCCAAACTGGGGAGGAGGAGATGGGGTTGGAGGCACGGAATTCCCCGCCGGGGATCGGCAGGAAGGGTTTGGGGTGTTTTCCCTGGAATTCCCGGGGTGGTGAACGGAATTTTCTCCCTCTCTGCGCAGAGCCCTCGGCGAGTCCATGAGGGACAAGTGTGACGTGCTGGGGAGCAAGCGAGGCCTGGTGAGTGTCCCGAGCCGGGAATTCCCGCAAGGCTGGGACAAAATCCATGGAAAATGCATCCCGAGTGAGCCCCGAGCTCCGAGGATCCCTCAGAGCAAAGGGAATTCCCTGCATTTCCACTGCGCATCCCACATTGCTTTGGGTTTTCCATCGGTGGGGTGAAGCGGCAAGGTTGGAGTGGGAATTCCAATCCCCTGGCCAGGCTGGATTGGGAATTCTAACCCCTTGGACAGGCTGGATTGGGAATTCCAGCTCCTTGGCCAGGCTGGATTGGGAATTCCAGCCCTGAGGCAAGGTTGGGTCAGGAATTCTATCCTCTTTGCCAGGCTGGATTGGGAATTCTAATCCCCTGGCCAGGCTGGATTGGGAATTCCAGCCCTATTTGCTCAGAACGCCCTTTTTGGGGTGATGCCATTTTCTCGTTTTCCCATTTTCCTGTGTTCCCGTTTTCATGTTTTCCCGTCCAAATGGGAAAAATTCCTGGATTGGGATCAGGAGGTGGTTTTGGAGAAGCTCTCCTAGCACGTGGCATTTCGAGGTTTTCCAGCCTGAATTTAGGCTCTGGATATCAATCCCAAAAAATCTCCTGTCTCTGGGATGTGGGCTCAGCCCAAATCCATGGATAAATGTGTCACATCCTTTGGGATTTAATCCCTGAGGCTCCCAAATCCCCCAGGTGCAGAGGATTCCCAAATCCGCAGGAAATTCGGGATCATGGCTCTGTCCTGGGAATCACCCCAGAAATGCGGCACAACTGAGAGTCTGGGGGGAGAATTTTCCCTAAAATAATCCCGATTTTAATATTTTTTCCCTGTTTTCCACGTGAGGAAACTGTGGGATGTCCGTGGGGTGGGATTGGGCAATTCCAGCTCCTTCCCAGGGATTCTAGCTCCCTGCTTTTCCTCTGGGAAAGCAGATCCTGTTTGTGCCGAAGCCTCAATGAGCGATTGATGCTGGAAATGTCAAACTCCAGCACTCCTGACCTTTCCACAGAAAAGAACTTCCAGCGGGATCCGGAGGGAGGGAAAACAACCCCAGGGACAGGGTTGGGATCGGGATGGATTTGGGATTTCCCCCTGAAAAACTCAGCCTGGATTTTATATGGAAAATCCCAGACAGGGAATGTTTTGCACAATGTCTGCGCCAGGAGGGAGGCAGGAAAATCGGGAATAACGGGATTTTGGAAAGGCTGGAGCTCCTCCAAACCTGCTCCCGAAAACCCTGGATTTTGAAGTGTTAGATTTCCTTTCTCCCAATGCATTTTTTCAGGCAAATCCATAGTTTTTCTCCCGCCGGTCAACCGAATCCCAAGGAAGGAGCCCTTTATTCCCGTTAAAAATCCACGGGATCTGGGATGTGCCGTGGCACCAACCCAAAGAGCTGCCGGAAAGGCCACAGTTCCCAGGAAAAAAAAGACCTGGGAATGGAATTTTTACCCCCAAAAATCCCAGGTGAAGGCGGGAATGAATTCCTCCCCGAGTTCCGACGCCTGCGGCAGATTAACCGGAGCTATATTTAGGATATCCAGGTTTTTTCGGGATTAGGGCCACGGCTCCGCCTGTTGCCGTGTCCGGATCTCCCTTTCCCGAGCTTTCCCTCTCTCCCGCCGTTGCCAAGACTCCCGAGGTTTGAAAAGATCCTTTGAAAAACCCAAACACATGGAGACAAGAGCTGCTGCTCCCGGGAAAGGCTGGAGCTGCCAGGAAAGTGGGAAAACATCCAAGCACGGCTGGGGGCAACTGCTCCTTATCCTTGTTTTCCAGGCTCTTCCCAGGGAGAGAGGGGTTTGTTCCTGGGGTCTTTTCCCGATCTTCCAGGCATTGTTCTTCCCAGGGAAAGAGGGATTTGTTCCTGGGATCTTTATCCTGGTTTTCCAAGCATTGTTCTTCCCAGGGAATGAGGGGTTTGTTCCTGGGATCTTTTCCCGGTTTTCCAGGCATTGCTATTCCCAGAACTGTTCCCGGTGGGATTTCTGTGTTCCTGGCTTCAGATCCATGTCCCCCTCAGCATTCCAATCCCCTTTTCCCGGAGGAAAAACCTCAGGATTTTATCCACATCCTCTGTGAGCAGCCGGAGGATGGGAAAATCTTTCCATGTAGGAACTGTGGGATCTCTTTGTTTCGGGATTTGTGGTCTTCCAGAATCAGCTGGAGGATCCTTGGGATCTCTTTCCCCCAGGATCAGCTGATGGATCCTTAGGATCCCTGAGCTTCGGGATGAATCCTTGGGATCCCCGCTGGATCCCTCGCTGCTCCATAGAGGAAAACCAGTGAAAAACGCGCTGCGACAGCTGAACGCACAATATTCCCACTTCCCGGCATTCCCTTCCCGCCTCGGCGCTCCCATCCCGCTCCAATTCCAATCCCTTTCCAAGCCATCGCATTCCAAGCCGTAATTCCCTTGGCGTGTCCGCCCGGATGAGCATTCCCACTCCAAAGGAGAGCAGCCGGAATTCCGCGGCGCCACGGAGGCTTTGAGAGCCTTCCGTGAGCCATTCCGGCACCGCGGGGACGCCTTGGGATTTTCGGGAATGTTCATGGCGGATCGGCGCCATTCCACATCCTGCCAGGTAAAAACAGGAACAGGAGAGCAACCAGGAATGGGTTTGTTAGGAATGCTGAGCCCTCTTTTGGGATTTGTCCCTCACTCCACGGGGAAGCTTTGGATTTTTCAGGAATGCCCTAAATTTTTCAGGAATGTTCATGGCAGATCAGGGCCAGTCTATGTCCCACCAGGTAAGAATGGGAACAGGAGAGCAACCAGGAATGGATTTTTTGGGAATGCGGAGTCCTCTTTTGGTCCAGCAGGACACCTCGGATTTTTCAGGAATGCCTTAGGTTTTTCAGGAATGCTCATGGTGGATCAGGGCCATCCTGACATTTCCACATCCTGCCAGGTAAAATCAGGAACAGGAGAGAAACCCGGAATGGGTTTTTTGGGAATGCTGAGCCCTCTTTCGGTCCAGCAGGACACCTTAGATTTTCCAGGAATGTCGCTGGCGGCTCGTGGCCATCCCGACACTTCCGTATCCCGCCGGCTAAAACCGGGAGAGCAGCATCATTATTTCGGGAATGCTGACGGCCGCGTTTTCCCGCAGATGTCATGGCGGCCGCAGTACCGCAGCTCCAAGTTCCGGAATGTCTACGGGAAGGCGGCGAGCCGGGAGCACTGCTTCGACGGAGTTCCCATCACCAAGAACGTCCACGACAACCATTTCTGCGCCGTCAACGCACGGTTCCTCGCCATCGTCACCGAGAGCGCCGGCGGCGGATCCTTCCTCGTCATCCCGCTGGAGCAGGTCAGCGATCGGGAATGGGAATGGGATTGGGAATGGGAATGGGATTGCTGGATGGAGGAGGTCAGGGATCAGGAATGGGATTGGGATTGGGAATGGGATTGCTGGATGGAGGAGGTCAGGGATCAGGAATGGGATTGCTGGATGGAGGAGGTCAGGGATTGTGAATGGGATTGCTGGAGAAGGTCAGGGATTGGGAATGGGATCCCTGGCCAGAGAGAGCCCAGAGGAACCAAATCCCTGTGGGTTTTCCTGGGGTTTCCTTGTGGATCCCGGGAATGGGATTCCCACCCCAAAGGGGCTAAATCTCTGCTGGTGTTCCTGGGGTTTCCTTGTTATCCCGCTGGAGCAGGTGAGACCTTTGGGAATGGGATTTTGAACCATCCCAAAGTGGCCAAATCCCCCTTGGGGTTTCCTCATGGTTCCCAGGAATGTGATTCCCAGCTGGAGTCATCCCAAAGTGTCCAAATCCCTGCTGGTTTTCCCAGGATTTTACCTGGAGTGCATTGGTGAATCGGGTGTTTTTAAGGAAGAATTTAAAAAGCATTTTTGGAATCTCTCCGGGAGTTTTCCCAGCATTTCGGACACTCTGGGAATGTGTCCATCCTGTCCCACCCCACTGGAATCTTGGATTCTGGGATTCCCAAGACATCAGGGATTTAAGGTTGGATATTAGGAAAAAATTCCTCATCAAAAGGGTGCTGGGGCACTTTTCCATGGGAAAAGCAGCGTTTATCCCTCCCATCCCTGATCCTGCCAGGATCTTTCTCCTCCTTGGTTGTATTTTTCCTTCTCCATCTCCATCCCAGATCCCCCCCAGCCTTTCCCGGGAATTCTGCCGGGATCCGCTCATCTCTTCCTCATGCAATTTTAAATTCCCATCAATCCGGCGGCTGCTCCGGCAGCTTCCCGTGGGATCCACGGATGGCTCCGGGAGGGAAAAGCGGCAGCAGTGACCTTGAGCTTGGAATTCGTGTTCCCTCGGATAGGGAAGGGGGAGGGTTTGGATGGGAGGAGAATCTGGAAAAATTGGATAAAGGGAATTTTTCCGAGGAGGAAGGGGGAGGTCCTGGCAGAGATTCCCAGAGAAGTGATTTCCTGGATCCCTGGAATGTTCAGGGCCCTTTGGAGCAGCCTGGGATGGTGGGATGAGATGGAATTCCATCCCAAGATTCCGGGATTCTTGGTTTCTTCGCTGTGCCCTGGGATCCTCCCGCATTCCAAACTGGAATCCACATCCCATCCCTGCAGCTCCGGGATGCTCCCAGCCTCATTCCCAGCAGGATTTTGGCCATGGAAGAGCTGCACTCCCTGTCCCTAAGGATCCACCATTCCCACATTCCCACCATTCCCACATTCCCACCATTCCCACATCCCTCACCCTCCTGGACGGCAAATCCAGAGCCAAACCCACCATTCCCAGATTCCCAAATCCCAAATTCCGGTTGGGAAGGGAAGCTGGGAGAAAGGAGGAATGCTTCCCTCCACCCCCCACATCCCATCACTCCTCAGCCCTTTCCCTGCGCAGCATTCCCACCTCTCCCGAATTCCTCCCTCATTCCGGAGGCAGCAGCTCCAGATGGAAGGAATTCTAATCAGGATTTAATTGCAGAGCGCAGCTTGAGCCTCATTAATATTCCCGGAAAACCGGGAGCTTTGAACACCCGGAGCCTCATCCCTGCTCCTTCCTCACGGATCCCAGCTGGAATCACCAGCCGCATCCCCCTGATCCCAAATCCTGAGGAATTGCCCAACATTTCCAGCAAATCTCCCTTTTTTCCCAGAAAATTCCCAGCGGGATAAAAGCAGGGATGCTCTTTGCAACTTGTTCCGAAGGGATCCTCAGAATTCCTGGGATATCCGGCCGATGAATCCCGGCTGGAGCAGCCCTGGATGCTCCGTGAGCGGAGGAGTTAATCAATTCCTGATTTTTTTAAACTGGGGCCTGATGAGCTCGTTAAGGAGAAACTCATTTTCCTTGGAAATCAGCAGCCCTCCAATTAATTGGGATCCATAATTAGCACCTAATGAAGGTAACCCGGATACCGCGGAGCAGCTCCGGGTGGGATTTGCCGCCGGATTTTTGGATCCTTTCCCTCGATTTTGCCCTCTGTTCTGCTCTGCGGAGCTCCTGGGATCTGGGCCGAGCCATCTGCTCCTCCGCACATCCCAAATCCAGGGTTTTTATGGAATGATGCAGGGCTGTGTGGGTTGGGTCTTCTTCATTCTGGATTCCGGATTCCCGGCCGTTGGGAATCAGCCTCACCGCCGGGATATAAATATCCCTAGGGAGTGGGCGAAGGAATAGCGCCGAGGGTTGGGAGAGCGGGATTTGCTCCCCAAACCGAGCCGTGGAAAAATCTTGGAATCCTGGAAAGGTTTGGGTGGGAAAGGAGCTTAAATCCCATCCCATTCCATAGGCAGGGAAAGATCCCACTATCCCAGAGTGCTCCAACCTGATCCAAACTTCCACGGGAGTTTCCATGGAAAATATTCCTTTAAGTCAGGGAACAAAATCCTTGGATGGTGCAATTCCGTAGGGAAGCAGCTCCTGGAGCTCATCCCGTTCTCCTGGAGCTGCAGCCAGGCTGGGAATGCTGGGAATGTTCACCTGGAGAAGGGGAGGATCCAGGGAATCCTTCCAGTGCTCAAAGGAGCTCCAGGAGAGCTGCGGAGGGATTTGGGATAAGGAATTCCTGGGATGAGCATGGATCCCTGGGCAGGGGTGGTGACGTCACCTCCACGGGAACAGCGGGATTGGTGTTCCCGGCGGGAATGAGGAGAGGTTGTTTTCCAGACGATGTTATCTCCCCAGGAAGCGCAGCAGGAAGGAGGTTTGCCGCAGGAAGCTGAAATCCAAACTGCTGCTCCCGGCGGTGCTGGGGTTGTGGGAATGGCTGGATGTGGGAGAGGACGGGGATGGATTTGGGATAAAACAGGGATGGATTTGGGGCAGGAAAGAGCTGGATTTGGGATAGGATAGGGATAGGTTCGGGACAGGACATGGCCTGGAATTCCCAACCCCCCGGGATCCCTGAGCGAACAGGGACAATCCATGGCCAAAGCCGCTCCGGCATTCCCTATCCCTCCTCCTGCAGAATCCCGGGATGCGCCATTCCCGATCCCAAGGATCATTCCCGATCCCAAGGATCATTCCCGATCCCTAGGATTTGCAGCTCCATCCCTCGGCCGGGTGGATCAGGGACAGCAGATTCCCAGGGGTGACATCACCTCCCAGTGTTCCCCTCGGGAATGTCAGCCTGGCGAGCGGGAACATCGGGAATTCCGGGATTCTCTTTATTCCTCCGGACTCTGATCCAATTTCCACGTCCTCGGAGATTTTTTCTTTCTTAAAATAAATTCGGGACACGGGAGATTCCCTCCGTGTGATTGAATTTCCTTGGATTTTTTTCTCTTGCCGCTTATTCCCTTAAAATTCCCGTAAAAAAAAATCGGGATAAGATTTTGGTGCTGGAGCAGAGGAGGAAAGGGCTGGGAATGAGGAATGTGGGGTGGAAAATCGGGAATTTTTCCGGGTTTATTTTACGGAGGTCGGGAATTTCAGCGCCGCCCCAGCCCTTCCCGCCCCCTCTGCCGGCTGGAATCCACGGGAATCCCGGGAAAACGGGGCTGGTCATTCCCAAGATTTCTCTGGAATGTCCCTAATCCCATTAAACGGGACATTATGGAGCCTTTTGGTTTTTAAATTAGCAATTAATCCCGGCTCCGCCTTTTCTGGGGAAAAAAACATCCTTGGGGGTGTTTAATCCAATTTGTCCCGAAATCCTGGGGGTGTTTGGAATTTTTAGGGATGCAGGGATGCAGTTTTTGTGTTCCGGAGTTATTCCAGGTGGGATTCGTGTCGGCTGATGGGATGTGACGGATTTATCTTTAATTTAGGAGCTTTCATGTTTAATGGATTTCTCCGGGAGGAGCTGGGATTTCAGCCCGGGAAAAAGGGTGGATTTCTTCCCTGCTTTTTGGCCTGTGGATAATGGGAAGAGGAGCAATTGCTGGTGGATTTTAGAGGGGCTAACCTGGAAAATCTGGGAGTCTTTATCCGAAAGAATCCCAAAATGTGGAGTTTGTAGGGTTGGATTTGGGGCCTCGGGACAAGGAGTGTCCAGGGAAGGAAATGGGGCTGGAAAAGGGCTGGAAAACACCAGGAATGGCTGAGGGAGCTGGGAAAGCTCAGCCTGGAGAAAAGGAGGATCAGGAGGAACTTTTCCCCTCTGGAATTCCCTGCCGGGTGGGGATCGAGATTTGCTCCCAGGGAACAACGGGAAAAGCGGGAATTGCCTCAGTTCCACATCATTTCCTTCCCTTCAGCTCCCGAGGAGGAGGGAAATCCTTTAAAAAAACAGGGAATGAGTTTATCCTTAATCCCTGGAGACTCATGGGGACTCAGGGATTTCCTGGGAAATCCCCCTGGCTCAGGCAGTGCATCCCTGATCCCAATCCTACAGCTAATCTGGGAGCAGCTGGAGAAGCTGCTGGAATGGCAGGAATGGCCCTGAATTGATATTCCCAAATTTTCCATCTGGGAATATCATCCGGAGGTGCTGCTGTCGGTTTTCCGTGTGGGATTGAAGGACAGAGGGGAATTAAGGGATTTTTTGCCACATTTGTGGAGCTTCCTGGGAAATCTGAGGGTTTGGAAATTCTCCTGGTTTGTGTTTTCCAGGGGAAAAGCAGCTTTTTGGGAATTTCAGACATTGAAATGATTTATTGGGGAATTCCTGTTGGATGGATTGAAATGAAAAGTGGAATTCAGCCACAGGCACAGCAGAATTCCCACCCAAGGAATTGGTGGGAACTGTGGGCTTTTCCCACCATTTGGGTTTGGGTTCTGATGGGGAAATTCCTCGGAAATGCTGTGATCCCATTCCCCAATTCTGGAATGCCGAGGGCATCCATCCCTCTGCCTGCTGCTATTCCAGCCATTCCCAGAATTCCCTCTCCACCCACAACCCCCAAAACCCACAATTTTCTCCAATTCCCTTTTCCCAACACAACCCCAATGATTTTCCCTTTTCCAAGCTCTCCGGCAAAGGGAGATGCTGGAAAACAGAAAATTCCCTCTTTTCCGTGGAAAAGCTGGGAGCTGCCGGAGCTGCTGTCCCTGCAGGGTTGGAATCTGGGTCAGCGAGCTTCCCCCAGCAGGGATCAGGGATCCAGGGATTAGGATTCACCTTGGATTAACTCCCAGCTGCCGGCAAGGCCCCTCTGAAAAACGGGAAAACACAGCCGGAATTTGGGATTTTTTAGGGATTTTTGTCCCTTTTATTGCCTTTATTCTTCCTTTTGCTCTTTCTCCTCCACATTCCTTGTCCCTTCCTGCTGTGTTCGGCTGATTTTAATCCAAACCTCTGATTTCTTGGGAAAAAACAATCCCAAATAACCAAACACGGTGTTGTTCTCTTAAAATCCTGATAAATTTTGGGAAAATTCATCAAATCTTTTCAAAGGAATCCACTCGGCTGACTCCTCAAAATAAAAGGGGTGGAATATTCATTTGTGCTGTTAAAAATTCCATCCACCTGGAATTCCACAGTTTTTGCAGGAATTACTCCTCCAGCCAGGGGCTGAATGAGGTCATGGCAATGCAAATTGGAAATTAGGGAAAAGCTGGATAACCCTAGCCCTTGGATAAGCGCTGGGGGCTGGAATATTTAATATAACAATCATCAAACCGGGAATTGCTTCCCAGGAATTCAGCGGGTGAGCAGAACTAGGGAAGCTGCGACATTCCCACATTTCCTTTCCCTTCTCTGTCTCATCCTCGGGAATTTTCCTTCCCAAACTTCAACCCCGCAGCTCGGGATGAGCAAATCCCAAAAAACCTCGGGAGCTGCAGCTCCGCGGCAGATCCGACGGGTTCCCGATTGGAATTTCCCAAGGGCAGAATTCCCGGCGCGTTCCCTTTGTTCCCGATAAACGGAGCTCGGTCCGGAGGGAAGATCCATGAAATATTCAGCGCCGTGCCGAGCTGACCCAGTTATTCCGCACGCTCCGCCCGCCGCTCCGGCACGGAGCAGGGAAGGACAGCGGGGTGACATCCGGACACCGACGGGAAGGGAAGGAATTCCGGCAGCCCATCCTGGTGGGAATCTTCCCAGGAGGCTCTGGGATCATCCGTGAAACTTGGGAAATCCCGCGGGGTTGCGGATTTGGGATTGTTAACTGGGAATCGGCGATGCCAGAATTTGGGGTTTGATCCGTGGAGGAGCACCTTGGGCAGCGGTGCTTCCCGGTTTGGGAAATCCCAGATTTTGGATTTCCCTCCCAAATCTTTAATTTAGGAGCTTTCATATTTAATGGATTTCTCTGGCAGGAGCTGGGATTTCAACCTGGGAAAAAGGGTGGATTTCTTCCCTGACTTTTGGCCTGTGGATAATGGGAAAAGGAGTGAAATCCCAGAGAAATTGCTGGTGGATTTTAGAGGGGCTAACCTGGAAAATCTGGGAGTCTTTATCCTGAAGGATCCCAAGATGTGGCGTTTGTAGGGTTGGATTTGGGATTTGGGATTTGTAGGGTCGGATTTGGGAAGGAAATGCCAAATACTCCAACTCCAGACCAGGTTGGATGAGCATGGAACAGCCTGGGATAGGGGAAGTGTCCCTGGCCGTGGCAGGGATTGGGATGGGATCTTCTGGAAGGTCCTTTCCCACCCAAACTGTTCCGGAATTCTGGGATTCACGTGTGGTCCGACGGCTGGGCTGAGCTGAGAGGTTTTGGAGCCTCTGGAATCCTTTCCAGTCCTTTTGCCAAAGGATTTGGACCATCGTGAAAGGGGAGGTTTGGGTGGATGTTGGGAAAATCCCCTCATGGAAAGGGTGGAATTCCCATTCCTGCAGGAATTCCAAATCCATGTGGATGTGGCACTTGGGGACACTTGGGGCAGTGCTGGGAATGGCTGGGCTCCAGGATTTTGGAGTGCTTTTCCCACCCCATAATTCCATGATTTTGGGAATCCCCACCAAGCTCCCGGCTGTCCTTTCCCTGCTCTTTGGAACAATCCCTGTCCATCCATGGATCAGCTGGGAATTCCGATGGGATAAACCCAATCCCTGCCTTAGCCTCCTCCAGCCAAAACCCCGTCTGACCCAGATCTCCCTCCTCCAACTTCCCATCTTGGAAAACACCAATTTCTCCCTAAATTTGATGGTTTTCCCATTGTTTTCCTCAATTTTCCATTGCAGACTGGCCGGATCGAGCCAAATTATCCCAAAGTTTGTGGCCACCAGGGGAACGTTTTGGACATCAAATGGAATCCCTTCATTGAGAACATCATCGCCTCCTGCTCCGAGGACACCTCGGTGAGCTGGGATTCTGGGATGCGCTTCCTGGATCCATCCTGATCCCATGGATTCACTGGTTATGGGTTTATATGGCTTTTTTTTTTTTTGGGAATGCTGAGGGAAAGGAGATCAGAGCCAATCGATTCCCAAATTGTGCCCAGCTTGGCTCCTCATCCAGTTAAATCCGGAATTTTTTATTAGCTGGAAGCCTGGATGGGAAAAATTCCCATCACGGCCGTGAGTCACAGGGAGCTGTCTCCCAGGGAATCTTGGATACACCATGGAAAAGAGGTATCGGGATGGATGTGGGATTCTGGGAACATTCTGTGAGGAAACCTGGGAATTCAGGATGAGGATTTTCAGAATACAGGTGTCAGGATGAATGTGGGATACTGGGAACATTCCATGGGGAAATCTGGGAATTCAGGATGAGCATTTCACGACATGGAAAATGCCATCCACATCCCAGCTAGATTTTTCCCAAGGCGTGCCAGAGCCATTTATCCATTATTTACCCTTGAGGCACAACCAGCAGCCGGGCTGATCCCGAAATTCCCGAAACGCTGCTTTTTTGGGATGGAGCTTTTAAATCCGGGAGTCGGACGCTCCGAGCCCATCCCGGCGCTATCCCATTCCAGGTGCGGATCTGGGAGATTCCGGAGGGAGGGCTGAAGCGGAACATGACGGAAGCGGTGCTGGAGCTGTACGGACACAGCCGCAGGGTCGGCATCGTGGAGTGGCACCCGACCACCAACAACATCCTGCTCAGCGCCGGCTACGACTACAAGGTGGGAATGCCGTTCCCGGGAATGCCGTTCCCGAGGCTTTTCCCGGCTTTTGGCACTGCTGGGAGTCACCTGTGCACAGCTGGGATCATGGAATGCTGGAATGGGTTGGGGTGGAAGGAGCTTAAAGGTTGTCTTGTTCTGTGCCTTCCATAGAGCAGGGAGAACTTCCATGGATCAGGGAGAACTTCCATGGACCAGGAATAGCTTCCATGGAGCAGGGAGAGCTTCCGTAGATCAGGGAGAACTTCCGTGGATCAGGGAGAGCTTCCGTGGATCAGGGAGAACTTCCATGGATCAGGAACAGCTTCCGTAAACCAGGAGTAACTTCCATAGATCAGGGATGCCTTTCATAGACCAGGAATAGCTTCTATGGATCATGGAGAACTTCCATAAACCAGGAATAACTTCCACAGACCAGGAACAGATTCCATGGCCCAGGAACACCTTCCATGGACCATGGAGAACTTCCATAGACCAGGAAGAATTTCCACAAACCAGGAACAGCTTCCATAGACCAGGAATAGCTTCCAGAGACCATGGAGAACTTCCATATACCATGGAGAACTTCCATGCCCCAGGAACAGCTCCCATAGGCCAGGGACACCTCCCGCCATGCCAGGCCGCTCCAAAGGCTCTTCCCGCAGATCCTGATCTGGAACCTGGACATCGGCGAGCCGGTGAAGATGATCGACTGCCACAAGGACGTCATCCTGTGCCTGTCGTTCAACTCGGACGGGAGCCTCCTGGCCACCACCTGCAAGGACAAGAAGCTGCGCGTGGTGGAGCCGCGCTCCGGAAGGGTCCTGCAGGTGCCGTGGGACGCGGGGTCGGAAGGGGATTTTAGGGAAGAATCCTGTGGGATGTCTGGAAATATCTGCAAGGTGCTGTGGGATGTTTTCCAGGCGTTGGGATGCAATTCCCAGCCTGGTTGTGGGGATGATGGGAAGAGTTTGGTAGGAACAGATTCCATAGGCCAGAAACAGCTTCCATAAAGCAGGGAAAACTTCCATAGACCAGGAACAGCTTCCATAAACCAGGAACACCTTCCATAGGTGTTTCTCCTCCCCAGCAGAGGAGCTGGAGGCTTTCATTCCGTTATTAATTGGGTATTTTGGGAAATGGTGGGAATTCTAGGGGAAGGTGGAGGAAGTCTGGAGGAGGATGGGGAGTTCTCCATAAAGGTAGTGTCTGATCTGCAGGAAGATGGGAATTTTTGGCTTTCCTGGGGGCCAGGGCTGAGGGACAGTGCTGGAATCTCCCTGGGATGAGGTGGGAGAGGTGAGAGGAGGAAGAAAGGAGTTTTCCTGGGATGAGAGGTGGATCCAGGGGGATTCCAGAGCTGGATCCAGGGGGATTCCAGAGCTGGATCCAGGGGGGGATCCAGAGCTCAGCCCTGTCCTGCAGGAGGCCAGCTGCAAGAACCACCGTGTCAACCGTGTGGTTTTCCTGGGAAGCACCAAACGGCTCCTGACCACCGGAGTGTCCCGCTGGAACACCCGGCAGATCGCGCTCTGGGACCAGGTGGGTGCCAGGATCCTGCTCTGGCCGCGCTGGAACTCCTGCTCCATTCCTGCTGGAATTCCTGCTCCATCCCTGTCCACATCTCTGCTCCATCCTCACCATGATCCCTGCTCCATCCTTGCTGGAATTCCTGCTCCATCCCCACAATCATTCCTGCTCCATCCCCACCATCATTCCTGCTCCATCCCCCCAATCATTCCTGCTCCATCCCCACCATCATTCCTGCTCCATCCCCCCAATCATTCCTGCTCCATCCCCACAATCATTCCTGCTCCATCCCCACCATCATTCCTGCTCCATCCCCACCATCATTCCTGCTCCATCCCCACCATCATTCCTGCTCCATCCCTGGAGGAATTCCTGCTCCATCCCCACCATCATCCCAGCTCCATCCCTGTCCATATCCCTGCTCCATCCCCACCAGGATCCTGCTCGGCACCATGGGGACACAGCTAACAACGGAATTTTCCTGTTTTCCAGGAAGATCTCTCCATGCCCCTGATCGAGGAGGAGATCGATGGCCTCTCGGGGCTCCTCTTCCCCTTCTACGATGCCGACACCCACATGCTCTACCTGGCCGGGAAGGTATGGGTGCGCGGAGCCTCCGGATGCAGCATTCCTAGAAAATCCCCCAGACGATTGTATCCCAGGATATTTGGATAATGGAATGGTTTGGGTGGGAAGGGAGCTTAAAAATCATCCAGCTCCACGGATGTTCCTGCCATGGGATGCATTCCATAATCCCAGGGTTCTCCAAACCCCTTCCAACCTGGCCTTGGACAGTTCCAGGGATGGAGAATCCAGAACTCCTCTGGGCACTCTGTGCCAGGACCTCACCCCGCTCCCAGCCAGGAATTCCTTCCCAATATTCCATCTATCCCTGCCCTCTAAATCCTCTTATCCAGGTTTTTCTCCACCTTCCCGTTTTCCATATCCATATTTCCTTTTCCTTGCGCTGCTCCAGGGCGACGGCAACATCCGGTACTACGAGATCAGCTCGGAAAAGCCCTACCTGACTTATCTCATGGAATTCCGCTCCCCGGCTCCGCAGAAAGGCCTGGGTAAGGATGGATGAGCTGCGGAAGCTTGGAAAAGGTGGATGTGGAAGGTGCTGGATTAAATGGCACAGAGAAAAGGGTTCGGAATGGGTTTGGTGGGAGCTGTTCCGGATCCAGAGCTCCTGCAGGGCAACATTCCCACCCCTGTGGTGATTCCCACATGGTGAGCTGGATCCTGGCTGGATGCACATCCGGGCACACCATTCCTGCTGTCCCACCTGGCTGTCAGTCTGGGATTCCTAGGATTATCCTGAATAAAAACTGCTCATCCTTTTCCCAACATCCCTGCTTCCATAGACCAGGGAGAACTTCCAGAAACCAGGAACAGCTTCCATAGACCAGGAACAGCTTCTGTAGATCGGGAACAGATTCCATAAACCAGGAAGAAATTCCATAGGCCAAGGAAAGCTTCCATAGACCAGGAATGCCTTCCATAGAGCAGGAACAGTCCCATCTATCACCTCAGGGTGATGCCAAGGATCGATCCAGCAAAGCCCTGGATCTCCTGACAGCAATCCCAGCTATTTGGGATTCTCCATGCCGGGATGGCAGGACGGCTGATCCGTGGGCTCTCCGCAGGGGTGATGCCGAAGCACGGCCTGGACGTTTCAGCCTGTGAAGTTTTCCGTTTCTACAAACTCATCACCCTCAAGGGCCTCATCGAGCCCATCTCCATGATCGTCCCGAGGCGCGTGAGTCCTGGGAATGGGAATGGGAATGAGGGGCATCCGGAGCAGGTCTGGAGCCGTGGAGATGCCCCACTTGGAGCAACCCCATGGATGGATCTGTTCCCGCCATCCAGAGCTCTCCATCCTTACAATCCCAGGGAGGTTTCATCCAGGGTTTAATGGGAATGTTTTTAGGGAATGTTTCTCCAAGGGGCTGGTCTCACCTGGGGTTTGGGAGATGTTTTTGTGGAAATAGAGCTTGGATCGGAGTTTTCCAGGAAGCAAATCCAGCTGCCAGCCAGTGCTGGGTGGAGGACGCAATCCCAGGTTCTCTGCTCCGGCCAGCACTTCCCAAAATTCCTCTCTGTGTCCTGAGTTTCCCAACTAACCGGGGGTGTTTATTCCCCTAGGTGGGGTGGGAATTATTCCCACTCACCTAGGGGGCAGATTCCTGGATCCCATCGCTCTTCTCTCCCCCTATTCCCAGTCAGAGACGTACCAGGAGGACATTTATCCCATGACTCCAGGCACGGAGCCGGCCCTGACCCCAGACGAGTGGCTCAGCGGGGTCAACAGAGGTAAAGTCGCCAGGGGGTTATCCCAAAAATATCCGGGATTTGGGACAGAGCCACATCCCAGCCTTGGTCTACCCACTGTCCCACAGATCCCATCCTGATGTCGCTGAAGGAAGGATACAAGAGGAATTCCAAGGTTGTTTTCAAGGCGCCGGTGAGGGAGAAGAAGAGTGTGGTGGTCAATGGGATTGACCTCCTGGAAAACGTCCCGCCCCGCACGGAGAACGAGGTGGGTGGGAATTCCATGGGAATGGGATGGGAACGGGATTGGGAATGGGAATAGGATGGGAATAGGAGTGGAAATGGGAATGGTATGGGAACAGGATGGGAATGGGATTGGGAGTGGGAATGGGAATGGGAGTGGGAGTGGGAGTGGGGCAGGACCTGGCTGGATGAACCCGGAAATGCTCCAGGGCCGGCAGGAGGGCAAAATCCCGGGATGAGTGGATGGTGTGATCCCAGCAGCTCCATCCCTTCATCTCCATCCTCCTTTTCCAGCTGCTCCGGATGTTCTTCCGGCAGCAGGATGAGATCCGGCGGCTGAAGGAGGAGCTGGCGCAGAGGGATATTCGGATCCGGCAGCTGCAGCTGGAATTAAAGAACTTCCGGAACAGCCCCAAGAACAATTGATCCCAGGGACCTTTTCTAAATAAACTTCCTTTGTTTCTACCGAATTCCTTGGATCCGCTCGCCCAGAACACAATTCCGGAATTCCGCGGCCGCCGAGAGTCTGGAATCGCGTCTTGTCCGGCACTAATCCCGCTCTAACCCGATCCCTGGGAAGGCCCGGAGGCTCCCAGTAAGTCGGAGCCGCGTCCTGTCCGTTGGGATGAGCCAGCCCAGGGTGGATTCCCGGGAAAGCGCGACGCTTCCTTGCTATTAATTTCTTTTCCTATGCAAAAATGGGATAACGGGAGCGGAACTGGAACGGGGGTGGGAAGTGGGAAGGGCTTGGTCGTTGAAGGTGGTGTCTGGGTGTCCGGGATCTTTCCCATGGTGGAATCCTGGGATTCATCCCAAGGTTGGAATCCCACGACTCTTCCCACAGTGGGATCCTGGGATCCTTCCCAAGCTGCTCCAGGTGTCCATCCATGCACATCCTCCAATATCCTTTAAAATAACAAAAACCCCTGGAATTCTCACCTGAGAGGGATTTTTGCTCCCTCCACACCTGGAAAAGTGGGATTTTCCCTCCTCCTGCCTGCTGGGACGTGGCCTTGGAGCAGGGGGAAGGATGGATCCTGATGGATGAATGCCAAGGGATGGATTCCAAGGGATAAATCCCGATGGATGAATTCCAAGGGATGAATCCCAATGGATGGATCCCGGGACTGGGACCTCCGCCCCCCCAAACACATTGGACAATCCCAGGATGGATGGAATTTGCCCGGAGCACAGGGAACGACACCAAATCCTGCTGGTTTTCCTCGAGATCCCTGTTTTCACTCGATCCAAGTGGCTGAAATTCCCGGCATTCCCGGTGCTGGTCCTTCCCCTCCGTGTCCCACATTCCTTCCCGGCATTCCCGGTTTTCCTGGCGTTCCCTGCTGCGTTCCATGTGCTGTCATTGCTGATTATTTATGCTACCACGGGATAGTGATGGAATAAAATCTTTTCAGGATACCACAACCGCATTCCCGCTTTTTTTTTCTCCAGCCGGGAGCTCGGTTGGAATGCTGCTCCTGCCTCGGGGGGTGGGAAGATCCCAAGGAAAATTCTTGGATGTGCTTTTCTGGAATGGGGAGCTGATGGTGGCTGGAGGGGAGAACAGCCAAAGATGGAAATAGGATTTTGAGCTTTATTCCCATTTTTTCCTGGGGCTGGGAATGTGTTATCCTTTGGACTGGGATTTCCCGCCTTTATCCTTCCTTAGAGGGCAAATCCAGTTTAGGATTTTAGGGATGTTTAGGGTGAATCCATGACTCCCAGCTTTTTCCCTCCCAGATTTTATTTAAGAGCTTCCCGACCATTCCCTGGATTTCCACTCCCCTCCAGGATCCGGGATCCCGGAATTCCCATTTATCCGCAGCCCTCCCCAAGCTGTCCCCATCCCAGTCCAGGCTGGGATCCCACTTTTCCCATCCTCACACCTCCAGGGATCTCAGGATTTCAGGAAAAAGGCTTGGAGTATCCATAGGAATCCAACCCTTCCTTTTCCAGGAGCCACGGGATGATTCCTTTCCCGGTTTTTCCCTTTCCCCTTTAATTCCATCCCTCCCTGCTCATCCCAAGCTTCCTGACCTACTTTTGCTTCCCGGAGTTTTCCCTTTGTTCGATGTTTCCCAGCTCCATGATTTCTGTGGATTCTCCATTTCCCAGCGTTTTGCGAGGCCCTGCTGGAAGTTAAAACACCGGAATTAGGATTAAAATTCCCTAGAATTCGTATCCCAAATCTGGGATTGGGAACGGGAAATGAAGGAGGAGCTGCTCCGGGTTTAATTAGGAATTTTCCATGGATTTCAGCCCCCGTGGATTCGGCAGCTCCAGCCACACATTCCATGACTTCACCGGAAGCACAATTCCCTCAGGGTAATTTTTTAGGAATTTTTCTAAATTTGGTGTATTTTTAGGAATTTCACCCTTTTGGACCTGAGGTGGGATTCCCAGAATCCCGCTTTTCCCACCCCAAAATCCCTTTTCCAGCCCCAAAAATCCCACTTTTCCCACTCCATCCCAGAGGTTTTCAAACACCCAACTGGGAATTCGGACATGGAGCTCCCGTGGGATTTATTCAGGAAATGGATCCTTCTCCAGGAGCTCCAGGAAAGCTGGAGAGGGACTGGGAAAAGGCCTGGAATTCCAGGATAACAGGGAATATCTTCCCACTTCCAGAGGGCGTGGATGGAAGGATCCATCATTCCCACCTCCAAATCTAGGCGCTTTTCCCCAAATAAATCCGATGCGGAATAAATCAGGGATTTTCCACAAAATTCCAAGAGCCTCAACCAACCCAAACCTCTTCCCGGGATTCATCCCAATGTTTTTTGGGATCATGGCACTCCAAACATCTGGGAATTCCCGCTTTTCCAGGGGCCGCAATTCCTCCTTTTCCCGGGAAAGAATGCAGAGGCGGAGTTTGTATCAAAAACTTTATTGAAATTCCTCAAAGCCAAACAGACAGAAAACTCCAAAGGTGGCTCTGCTGGGCCCCCAAACTCCCAAAAAAACCTGGAGCCGATGGATTTATACACATGGAAGCTTCCCTAGGAAATACAAGTCACTTCCAAAGGGATTTTTTTTCCCCGAGGGATCTGAAAGTTCCGCTGTACATTCCCCCCAGGGATTTTCCTGGATTTTTTTTTGCCTCCCCACAAGGTAAGAAAATACAATTTTCAGGTATTTGGTGGAATTTCAGGTGTTTCCCTGGAATTCCTGGCTTTCGGGGCTGGAAAATGGGGATTTTTCCAAGTGGTTTTTCCCGGATTAGGGGTGGATATTCCAGAGAGATCTGATTGGGAAAAGGGGGGAGGAGTTGGTTTATTCCAAGCAGGAAATTTAGGTTGGGAAATTGGGGAATTTAAGGTGTTTTTTAATATATATTTCTATTTTTTTAATGCCTGCCATTTCCAGGGATTTGGCTGTGCTCGAGCCGCAAAAATTCCCAAAAAATTCCGCCCCCCCAAAAATTAAAAAAGGAAGAAAAAAATCCCCAAAAACCTAAAATTCCCTCCCCAAAATTAAAGGAAAAATAGAAACACACAACACACAGGGCAGGGATTGCAAGGTCCCCCCGGATCCAGCTCCAAACCCATCCCGAAAAAACAAAACATTCCCAAAAAAAACAACATTTGGTCACTATTTACAAAGAGGAAAAGCCCAGGGAATTCCCAAAGTCGGGAAAAGGGGCTGAAAATGGCAGTCATTCCCAAAAAAACATGGAGCAAGGTGCCATTCCCACTCCTGGTGTGAGGCAGGGAGGAGGCCTGGCTTCCATTCCAGCAGCATCTCCCGAAAAAAAATGCGGATTTTTGGGATTGGCAGAGGTGGGAAAATCCCATCCCAGCGCAGGGCTGGGAATTCTGGGCTCATCCACGGATCTCAAACTTGGTTTTCTCTCCTTGTTTTGCTTCCAAGATGTCCAAGCTCCACTCCAAGAATTCCCACTGGGTTTCTCTCAACTCAACTCTTGCAGCTCCAGGGACTCAAGGAAGGGATCCAAGGAAGAAATTCCCAAAGAATAGGAGGAGGAGTGGCAGTAAAAATAGGATTTTATTCCCTTGCCCACCCTCGCTGCTCCCTCTCGGTTCCCACAGCAACGTTACAATCCGGAAAAAAAAATAATAAAACCAAAAAAAAAACCAAAAGAAACCAAAAAAAAAAAAAGGAAAAGAAAAGGAAATCCAAAGGGGTTGGGATGTGGGAAAAAAGGGGGAATTCCGGGATAAAAACAGTCAAATCACAAGAGGGAATTTTCCAGGGAGGGGGGGCTCAGTCGTCTTCATCCCCCTCATCCTCGGGCTCTCGTTTCCTCTTCTGGCCCTGCGCTTCCTCTGGAAAACACAAACAGATCCCGTCATTCCCGCTCTTTTTTTTTTGGGAATTCCACCTGAAACGAAACGGAATCCTGGAAAAGCAGGAATCCTGGGAAAGCAGCATCCATACCAGGCTCTTCCTCGTCCTCCTCGTCGTCCACCTCGCCGTCGTTGTATCCCTCCTCGTCCTCCTGCCGCGGGAATGACGGGGAAAAAAAAGAGTTGGAATGACTCCAGGAGGTTCCCGACTTCCCGTTTTTCCAAGGAGAGAAAGTCCTTGGAATAGCCTCAAAAAGGAGCTGCTTCCTACGGATTTCCATAAGGCGTTTTTTGGGGAATGAAAAACGGCACTGGAATCCCTGAGGTGGAGTTGGGAATTTGGATCTCATTCCCAAGTTTGGGAAAAATGGATGGGGCAGGAGGTGGAGAGGGAAAAGCTGGATTTATCCAGAGCCTCGGAGATGGATTTAGGAGGCTGAGGAACATTCCAGCGGGGCAGGAGAGGATCCAAGGCTGGAGAAGAGGGAAAGCAACTTCCCACAATCCCCTTTTCCCTCTTCCCATCCCATTTTTTCTCCCATCCCATTTTCCCTCCTCCAATCCCACTTTTCCCCCATCCCAGAGTTCAGCTGGCCCAGCATCAGGTGGATCCTACAAATCCCCAAATCCCAGATTTGGTTCCTTTCCCGCCCAGCCATTCCCAGCCGGATCTCACTCATTCCCAAATTCCAAGCCCGGAATTCCAAGCCTCACCTCTTCCTCTCCGCTCACATCCTCCTCTTCCCCTTCCTCCTCCTCTTCCTCGTCCTCCTCATCCTCCACTACCTGAGCGTCGTCGTCGTATTCCTCCTCTGGAAAAAGAAAAATAATCCATGGAAAAGGTTGAGGTTTGTTACAATTCCACCCAAAAATCTGGGAATCCGAGCGGAGAATTCTTAGGGATAGCCCAGGATTTTTGGGAGCTCTGGGAATGCAGGGTTGGAGTCACTCATGGAGCCTCAGCTGAGCTCCAGCTGCTCCACTTCCTGTTATTCCTAAGGATTTGGGAGCTGTTGGATATTCCAGTTATTCCAGGATCCAGCAGGATGGAGCAGAACTTTCCCATTATCCCAGGGATACGGAATTCCAGCCCTTCAGGGATTTCCAATCTCCTCCCAAAAGGAAAGCCCCCAAATCCAACCATTCCCAGTGGAAAACCAGGAAGTGTTCAGCTCCTGGAATGTTTTCCATGTATTTGGGAGTTTTTGGGAAGCAGGCAGCGCCAGCCCTTCCCAGAGCTCCTGCTCAGCATTCCAGGGAAAAGTGCACATCCAGCTTTTCTGCTTTTGCTGCGCGGCTGGGATTGGAAAGTCCAGCAAATTCCCGGGGATCAGCCGGATCCTCATCCTGGGAAAGGTGGCACTGGGATTCCCTGGGATCCCCTGGAATTCCAGCTTGTTCCTTCCTGGATATTGGAGCTCCCAGGTGTTTTCCATGCACTTCCCTCATGGAGCAGCTCCCTAATTCCTGCTATTTTCAATGGAGCAGCTCCCTCATTCCCAACGTTTTCCATGGAGCTGTCCTCCCTTCCCCTTTTCCATCAGGATTCCCCAGGACATTCTTTCTAATCCATGGCTGCTCATCCACTCCCTTCCCCTGGCTCCTTCCCTGTCCCATCCCTCCGTTCCCAGATCGAGGAATGGGATTTTCCAGGCTCTGCCGCCTCCTCCCCTCATTCCCTCAGGATGCAGGAATCCCACGGAGCACATTCCACTCACCATCCTCATCCTCCTCCTCGTCATCCAGGCCCTCCACGTATCCCTCGGCGTCGGAATCCGGCGCTTCCTTGTCGTCCCGGTCTTTCACTAGGGATAAAACTGAGGAAGTTGTTCTTTCAGGCCTTGCCCAGCTCCTTCCCGCCATTCCCTCAGGACACTCAGCTCCTTCTCCCACCATTCCTTAGGGTCCTTTCCCTCACTCCTTCCCCTCATTCCCTCAGAAAGCTGAGGTCCTTTCCCTCATTCCTTTCCTGCATTTCCCTCATTCCTTTCCCTGATTCCTTCAGAACACCCAGGTCCATTCCCTCAGGACACTGAGGTCCTTCTCCCGCCATTCCTTCAGCTCCTTTCCCTCATTCCTTCCCCTCATTCCCTCAGGAAACTGAGGTCCTTCCCCTCATTCCCTCAGGACACCCAGGCCCTTTCCCTCATTTCGTCAGGACACCGAGATCCTTTCCCTTATTCCTTTGGGACAATCAGCTCCTTTCCCTCATTCCATTCCCTCGTTCCCTGAGGACACCAAGGTCCTTTCCCCAGTTCCTTTCCCTGATTCCTTCAGGACACTGAGGCCCTTTCCCTCATTCCCTCACCTCCTTTCCCCCATTCCCTCAGCTCTTCCCCTCACTCCCTCAGCCCCTTTCCCTCATTCCTTCTCCTCATTCCCTCAGGAAACTGAGGTCCTTTCCCTCATTCCCTCAGGACATTCAGCTCCTTTCCCTCATTCCCTCAGGACACTGAGTTCCTTTTCCTTATTCCTTAGGGTCCTTTCCCTCCCTCATTCCCTCAGGACACCAAGGTCCTTTTCCCTCATTCCCTCAGCTCCTTTCCTTCATTCCCTCAGCTCCTTTCCCTCATTCCCTCACCCCCTTTCCTTCGTTCCTTCCCCTCATTCCCTCAGGACACTGAGTTCCTTTTCCTTATTCCTTAGGGTCCTTTCCCTCCCTCATTCCCTCAGGACACCAAGGTCCTTTTCCTTCATTCCCTCAGCTCCTTTCCTTCATTCCCTCTGCTCCTTTCCCTCCCTCATTCCCTCAGGACACCAAGCTCACAACTCCCATCCTTCCCTTCCCTTCTCCATAACCTATTCCCAATCCCACCCAAGCCTCTCCACTCACCATCCTCATCCTCCTCCTCGTCATCCAGGCCCTCCACGTATCCCTCGGCGTCGGAATCCGGCGCTTCCTTGTCGTCCCGGTCGTATCCGTCCAGGTACGTCAGCTGCGGGAGCAGCTTGAAGACGTTTTCCCGGTAATCGTTCAGGTTGGTCACCTCACAGTTGAACAGGTCTAAGCTCTTCAGGTTTTCCAACTTTTTCTGGGGAAAACAAAGGCATTTGGGACATTTGGTGATGCCGAAATTCCTTACAAACCCAAGGATGCCACAGGGAATATACTCCAGGGCTTCCCAAAGGAGTTTTGGGCTCTTCCGTTTGGGAATGTGGGAGTGGGAAAGGCTCTCCCTGAAGTGCAGAACCCAAATCCAAAGTCTGGGAAGAGCTGATTGTGAAAAACTGGGAATAACTGACATCCAGGGAGTTATCCCAAAGGAAATCCTACAGATGGAAGCACGATCAAAGCATTTGGAGCTTTGCTAAAAGAGATTTAAAAGAATGGAATGATTTTCCCCTCAGCCTCTGGAGAAGGAGAAAAGACATGGAAAAAAAACCACAAAAATGACACAGGAATTTAATTCCTGGGGTTTTGTGGGATTTTTTTCGGGAGGGTCTGTAGTGCCCACTGCACTTGGGAATCTTAACAATAAAAGCCCAAGGAACTAAGGATTTGCATCCAGGCTTATCCATGGATCAGAAATATCCACTCTTAGGGAATCTCTCCCTTCCCTTTAATATGTAGAGTGCTCAGGAAAAAGGGCTGGAACTGGGAAAACTGGGAAAACTGGGAGCTCAAGGCCTCGCTGTGAATTTCACAGATCTGCCCTTCCCATATTCTGCAGGAAAGAAGATCTGGCAAGGGAACTGCTCCCAGAAAGATTTTCCGGGAATTCTGTGCCTGGAGATAGATCCAGAGGTCTGGGAATCTGCAGTGATTCCCGCAGGGAATGGGGAGCCCAGCCTGGCAGCCACTAGAGGGAAGCAGTGGCTCACTGGGAACAGGGAGAACTTGGGATGTGGGAATGGATCCAGCGGCAGGGATAGCTGGGATTTTGGGAAGGAATGCGGGAGGAAGGCCTTGGCACAGGTTTTTCAAGGAGCGACATTCCCTGGAAGTGTCCAAAGCCGGGCTTGGAGAAACCTTGGATAGAGAAATGTATTCCAGCGGTTTGGAACGGGATGAATCCCATTCCTTGGAGTATCCCAGCTCACCAGGATTTGGGATGTGGGTTTGGATGAAGGGGGCAGGGACAGGCGAAATACTGGGAAGGGATGATGGGGGGAGGCCCCGGCACAGGTTATTCCCTGGAAGTGTCCAAGGCTGGGCTTGGAGCAACCTAGGATAGCACAAATTATTCCAAGGGTTTGGGATGGGATGAATCCCATTTCCTGGCGAATCCCAACTCACCAGGATTTGGGATGTGGGCCTGGATCCTGGGGACAGGGTTAGATGGAATATTGGGAAGGGAATGACAGGGGGAGGCCCCATCACAGGTTATTCCCTGGAAGTGTCCAAGGCCAGGCTTGGAGCAACCTGGGATAGCACAAAGTATTCCAAGGGTTTGGAATGGGATGAACCCCTTTCCCTGGAGAATCCCAACTCACCAGAGGTTCTATTGTCCCGAGATCCTTGATTTTGTTCCCGCTGAGGTTGAGGTGCGTGAGGTTCGGACACTTCTCCGCCAACACTTCCAGGCCTCCTGAGATTCTGTTGTCGCTCAGCTCGAGCTGCAACGCAAACACCCTCAGAAATCCCGATTTTCCACCGGTGGGAATGAGAAAAGGGCGGGAGTTGGCCTGGATTTACCTTCTTGAGTTTGTTTAGCTTTGGTAAGTTCGCGACTGAGGTCAGGCCGACGTTGATTGTGCTGAGGAATTCCAGCTCCTCGAACTCATCCGTCAGGCCCTCGATTTTCCCTTCGTACGACCGGCAGTTGTCCAGAACCAGCTCTCTCACCTGGAGAAGGAGGAAATCCAAGGAAAAATGTGAGGAATTCCAGGGAATCAGCGAGAATCAGGAGGTTTTCAGCAGCAGAACGCAGGAATTTGGGACTGCAGGGAGAAGAAACTAAGGATTGAGGTAGAGCTCCCAATCCCACACAGATGAGGGGGGAAAAGCCCCAAATAAAATATAAATATAAATAAAATATAAATAAAATCTATAAATATAAATAAGTAAATAAATATAGAAATAAAATATAAATTAAAAAAATAAACTCCCAAGCCCCTCACTGGGTTGGAATTTAGGTGGGAAATTTGTGGATCTTTCCCCTCAGCAGTGTTTATTCTCGGGATTCTCCATTTGGGGATAAACGAAGAGTTTTTCCCATCATGTTCCCCACGATCCCTCAGAATTCTCACCAAAAATATTCCAACTCAAAACATACTTTTCATTAAACAAATACTATCATTACAAATAAATATTATTTATTATATATGAATACAACGAAATAATATTATTTAAACAGCTAATTCCGTCTCTAAACAAATCTAGAATTAATCACTCATTTAAATTATTATAATTCCATTGTGTTCCAGATGAACCCTTTGGCTCGGCAGATTTGGTAAATGCGGCAAAGAATTCCCAAAGACATGGAAACCAAATAAAGCATCCCAAAAATCTGCCCCTGAACAGTGAATCTTTAAATTAAAAATGATGGAACTCCACCCAATTCCTGGGATATTACAATATTTTGGCAAAATGCATGGAAAAGCTGCTGGAGCTTTTCAATCCCTGGAAAACCAGAGCACACCTTGTCCTCCTCAGCAAGGGATTCATGGAGAGGAGGAGCAGGGTTAGACAGGAAAAATCCATGATTTTTCTGGAATTAGGATAGGGAATGACTCCAAAATCTGCCAGAGGCGGCAGAAGAAACCTCAGATCGAGGCAGTGCTGCTGATCCCACATGGATGAGGCAAAAGGAACCCCAAAATTCCCAAAAGAAACTCCCAATCCACCCACTGGATTGAAATTCAGATGGAAAACCCCCCAAAAATTAAATAAAATATGTGGATCTTTTCCCTCACCAGTATGTAATTATCAGGATTCTCCAGAGGATCCATTTGGGGATAAACAAGCGGGAAAAGGCGGATTTTGCCTCACAGGAATTTGGGAATTCCTCACAGGAATTTGGGGAGATGAGGGAAATGGGAATGGCAGGAAGGGAAATGCATCTGAGGCTCATCCTGAGGGACAAACAGCTCCTGCCCTGATCCATCCCTGAGCATGGAAAACAGGGAACTGGGCAAAAAAGCAGGGAATTGGACAAAAATTCCCTCAGGAATAGCACGGAGATTTAAGGAGAGCTGGAAAATAGCCTTGGATGTAAAGGAAAGTCCTTTGGCGCCATGGCAAATGATCCAACTGGTTTTTTTCCTTTTAATTTGCTTTTTTTTAAGAATCCTCGGATATTTGAGGCTAGAAGGGACCTTAAGGATCATTCCATTCCAACCCAACCATGGAATTTTTAGGGCCTTTTTTTTTTAGGGAATTTTTTCCTCTCCACTTTTCAGGAATTTTGATGCACAATAGTTGCATTCCCTCCTCCCCTGTTCCCAACAATTCCATGGAGAAACCTCCTGGAATCCAACTAGCCATGTTTGGAAAGCCTGGATAAATCCAGAAGTTCTTTGGGAAGAGCAGAGCACATTCCCAACCCTTCCCAAATGATGTCAGAGCTTACACCCTGAATCCCTGGAAAGAACAGCATTCCCAACAAAATTCCAGGATGGCGCCATGCCCCGAGATTCCCCAAGGAAATCCAGGTGTGCCAAAGGAGGAGGAACTGTTTGTGGGATTTTTCAACTTCCACACATCCCACTCCTGCTTTTCCATGGAATATTCCACCTCCATAAAAACTCGGAGTTCCCACGGAGGAGCAGCCATGTCCCTCAGGAGCTCACCCAGGCCATTCCCAGGGCTCTCCCTGTCCCCAGGCCCATCCCAAATCCCCTTCCCTACATTCCCAGGGTCTGAGGATCCCCAGCAGGTCTGGGGATGCTGCCTCTGGATTGAACATTCCCTGGAGCTCCCGAGGAATTCTCCCAAAATTTCTGCTGGAGGTGAGAAATTGCATGGATTTCCCACTCAGATCCTGCCTGGAATGTGACCAGGCCAGGAAAAGCTTGGATGAGAATCCTGCTGAATCCCTGGACTCCAGAGCTGCTCCGCAGGCTGGGATGAGTCAATCCCTGCTCCAAGATCGTGACTCCCAAAATCCCACATTTTCCCCACATTCCCAGCTCAGCGTCCCTATCCATAACCACATCAATAAATCAGGAACACGCTCCAGTGCCACGGAAAACTTTGGGAATTCTTAGGGTTATTCCTCCTGAAGCAGCACAACTCCATAAAAACTCCCGACACTGAGGAAGAACCTCATGAAAAGAATTCCTTAATTAATTAAGGACAGCACCATTTTCCAAGCCCTCTGGGATCCAGCTCCCGATGGAAAACAGGGAAGGAGAACATGGAATCTCTCCAGCCTGGATCAGAGCAGCTGCTCAGTGTCCACTTGGCCACAGCTCCAGAGCTCCTGAGCTCTTCCAGGTTTTCCAGAGCCCTGGAATGCTGCCCAGGGCAGGGAGGGCAGCAGGTGCTGTGGCCTGTGGCCACAGGGGATTCCCATTCCACAGGATCCCCATTCCACGGGATTCCCATTCCACGGGGATCCCCACTCCTGCCGCTGGAGGTGCTCAGGAATGAGGATGTGACCTCCAGCAGGACTGGATTCCTCCGGGAAGGGAAAATTCCCAAGGTGTTCCCACCCTTTTCCTCTCCTTCAGGTGACAGTGGATGGGTTTTCCATACCCAAAGCCCCACGGGATTTGGGATTTGGAATTTGGATTCATCCCTTCAAGGCTTTCTTAGGAATATCTAAGATGGGATACACTGATTTCCAACGAGTTATCCATGACCATGATCCTGGTTTTGGGATACACTTGGAGCAAAAGAGCAGGAATGTGGATTTATTCCTTGCTAAACAGCACAGAATTCCTGCTATTCCTGCTGCAAGGCTGGGTTAACCCAAGAAGATTCCAACTGGGATTTTCCCACCTTTTTCCCAGCAAATTAAAGGCAGGAAGAGAATCTGCAGGGAACTCCCGGGGTTTGGGAATTTGGCAGTGGTTGGGAGGGATTTTTCCCTGATTTTTACCTCAAAGCTGCTCCGTGGTTGGAGACAGCTCCAGGAAAAATCCTGGCTCAATATCCGGAATTTTTTACCACTATTTTGTATTTCCCCAGCTATAAATCCTAGGAAAAAAATACCTACGGATGGATGGCTCCAATTATTTTACATCCCTTTGCTCCATTCTGGGAGAATCCAAAAATCCAAGGGAAATACTGAATGGCAGACAGGTGGAGAATCCTGGGAATTCCTGGCTCTAATTATGGGACACCTCCAAGGACTAAAGAAATTCCAGAAGGAAAAATCCAACCTTGACCCCCAACACATTCCCTAAATCCCACAAATCCCCTTTCCCACATTTCCAGCTCAGTGTCCGTAACCACATCCATTAATAAATCAGGAACACATTCCAGTGCCATGGAAAACTTCAGGAATTCTTGGGGTTGCTCCTCCTGGAGCAGCATAAAAACTCCCAAAATTCCAGACACACTGGGAATAAACAAATGTGGGAATAAACAGCTTCATCTTTCCATTAAATTCCACTCCATTCCGATATTCCCAGCAGCTGGGATCACTTTGCTCCTGCCTGGAATTGCCCCAGCTCCAGGGATTTTTTCCTGGAGAAGCAGCACTGCCATATTCCAAACCTTTTTCCTCCACTGCCAGCTCTCAAATCCAATAAAACAGAAGGAAAAATCGGGATTGCAGCACATTTTTCCCTGGAAAATTCTGCAGGTTGGGATTGGGAGTCTTTGGATGTGGAGCTGGGCATTCCCAAGATGAGGTGGAGACAGGGAAAAAATCCCTGTATTTCAATGAAGATTAATTAAAGACTAATTAGGACAAATATTTGGGAAAGAGAAGTTTTTCCTGCTTTTTTCATGGTTTTGGAGTGAAACTATCCAAGCAAATCCATGGATAAACTCCAGAGCATAACTTCACTCAGTGGTGGGAAGGCAATCCATAGATATTTTTCCCTGATTTTGGAAGGATTTCAGGGATTGTGCTTCCATAAATTCAGGGATTGATTGGAGCAATCCAGGAAAATCCCAAACTCCTCATTTCCCAATTAATTTACCTGCAGGAGAAGACAGACAAGGAAAAATTCCTGCAGGGAAAGTGCAGCAGCGCCATGGGAAAAGCATTCCATGGATATTTGGGATGGATCACCAATGGAAATATTGGGATTTATTAAACACAGCAAACCAGAAAATATTTCCAAAGTCCTAAATCCCTAAAAGGGCCCATGAGATTCCCAGGTCTTGGGAGAAGAGCAGGAATGTGGATTTATTCCTGGAAACACAACACAGAATTCCTGCTTTTCCTGCTCCAAGGTTAACCCAGGAAGGGTTGGAATGAGATTTTCCCAAGGATTTAAAAGCAGGAAGAAAACCTGTGCTCCTTCAGGAATTGTGTGGAATTCCAGGAGGTGGAATCCAACAGAATTCCATCAGTTCAACCCCAGCTTTTCCTCTTAATCCATTTTTCCACCTGGAATTTCAACACCTGGGCGCCAGAGAATATCAGGAGCTGGGGCTGCACTTCCCGAAAAAAAAGGGAAAAAAGACTTCTTAAGGTATTTTTAATTTTAATGAGGATTTCGCCCAGGTTTTTGCATCGATTCCCTCAAAAATTAAAATTTACAGGGTGAAAAAAAAAAGGAATGAGCACATCAGGAAGTTTTAAAGGAGAGCAGAGCCAGAATGGGGAGGAATAAAAGTTGGAATTTGATCAGCACCAGGATTTTGAATGGATAAAGGATTCATTTCCCACATTAAATCCAATTTTGGGCCTCTTTTTAACCCCCCCACCTGCCCCTGCTCCCAAATATTTGGATCTGATTCCGGATTTTCCGATGGGAATGAACAGGAAAGTGCCAAAATCTGCCCAGGTGAATGTTTCCAGAAGGGAATTAATGGGAAATAATTACAATTTCTGGGAGGTGATTAATTATAATTGAAAGTGATATTGATAAGAGAAAGCAAATGATGATTTTAATGTGACTCATAAATATAATGGGATAAAAAGTGGGAATACCTGCGAGAAAAAAGGTGAGGTACAAACAAAACTCTGAACAACACTAAAAAAATCTCAAAATTTCCAGCGCTGAAATCCAGATTTTCACAACGTTGGATTCATATAGAAAAGAAACGGGAAATTTTAAAAAGAAACAACAAAAATGAGATTGAGGAAGAAGTCTCTCCCTCAGCATCCATGTGAGGACATTTATGGGACGTTTTATTAGGCAGGATGTCACTTTCTGGGATCATCCGAGGGAAAAGCCCAGAATTCCAAAGAAAATTAGGAGATGCAGCTATAATATATCCCAAACAGGCTCAGAAGAAGTGCAAAACCCCCATTATTTAACCCTGATTTATAGAAAGGCTGGTCCTGCCAGATTTAAGGATATAAGAAATCAGGAACACAGCACAGAATTTAAGGAAACTCCAAAATTCAGGGATATTTAATCAGGATTTCTTTACATTCCACATACAAACTAGGAAATAACGAGGAAGACGAACACCGACTGTCAAAACTTACGGACAGCAATTCCCAACCCCATCCCACCCATGCCCCAAAACTTCCCAAAATCCAGCGACAAATCACTTTGCCATTAATATTCCTTGGAAATCGCACTTTCGGAGGGTGGATTCAGCAGAATTTTCCTGTAAT
Source organism: Grantiella picta (assembly GCA_013397955.1). NCBI lineage: Eukaryota > Metazoa > Chordata > Aves > Passeriformes > Meliphagidae > Grantiella > Grantiella picta. Next base: position 1,679,931 of record VZRM01007085.1, read on the forward strand.
GATTATCTGAGAGGAGCAGAATTCAACCCACCCACTCCATCCCCTAACAAACACGTGCGCGCAGCCGGAACAACTCGGAACACAACAACATTCCCGACGGGAATTTCCATCCCTCTTCCTAAAAAACGGCAAAGTTTGGGTTTATACCACCCAAGACACCAAGTTCCCGGACAGATCCCAAGGGTGTCGAGGGAAAACAAGAGGTGCCGGGTGGGATAATCCTGATTTTCCAGCTCAGCAGGGAATTCCCTGCTGCTCCCAGCTTTCCCAACTTTCTTCGGCGTGAGGCAAAACCAGAACGAAATCCGAGCGTGGAAATGAGGGGGGAAAGTCCACTTTTTACACCTCTGGATGATGCCTTGGGATAAAATGGGGAATCAGCCTCCGGCAATAGGAGCAAAACGGGAGGGAAAAACGACCGAACCCGATAGAAAATGATTAATAAATGATGAAAAAGCCACTAAACGCCAGGGTGGGAAGGAGGCAAACGCTTCCCCCAGCGCAGCGCTCCCTCCGCAGGCCCAGCCCAGGAAGGAGGAGGGTTCCCTGCCCGCCGCTCCGTGCTCGGTGGGCCGCAGGGCTCCCCCGCCGCCTGCCCAGCCTCGCCGTGCCCCGAACGTTCAATAAACGCCATCTGGAAAGCCGTTTTCACCCCGCCGCGGCCCTCGCCAGCCTCCTCCCGCCCGCGGCCGGCGACAAAATGGCAGCGGCGCCGCTCTGCCCGTCATGTCGGGAAGGCCCCGCGCGGCCTCCGCGCCGCCTCAGCCCCTCGGCGGCGGCACCGCGCTCCCTCCCGGCCCCGCGGGGCCAACCGCGGCCGAGGCAGCGGCGGCACAAGGAGGAGGAGGAGGCGAGGGAAGGCGGGGGGGGCAGCACAGAACATGGCGCCGCGTCCTACTTGCGGCGCTGCCCCGCTCGCCTCACGGAGCTCCCCGCGCCTCGCGGAGCTCATCGGGCCGGCCATGGCGGCGGTGCAGCTCCGCGCCGCGTCCTCCCCCTCAGCCCGGCCTCCTCTTCCTCCTGCCCGCCGCTCGCCCAGGAGTTTTTAAACTTTAAAGCGCAGCTTCCGCCGCCCCGCGCCCGCCTTTNGCGGTCCCCCCCGGCCCCAGCCGAGCCGAGCCGGGGGCACTGAGGGGAAGGCGCTGAGGGGAGGGAAGGGGCTGAGGGGAAGGGAATGCTGAGGGGGGAAGGAGCTTCCCGCGCCCCGCCTGCCCCCGGCCGCCTCCCGCCCACTCTTTTTGGGGTGCTTTGCCTTTTTTTTTTAACCTCCCATTCCCCCCCCCCCCGGCCCCG
>VZRM01007085.1:1701027-1726199 GCA_013397955.1 Grantiella picta
ATGGGGGCTGGGAGAGGCTGGAGTACAGGATACGGGCTGGGGGAATAGGGGCTGTGGAATGCGGGAATTGAGGTTATGGAATTCGGGAATTAAGGCTGTAAAATTCAGGGATAGAGGCTATGGAATTTAGGGATTTGGGGCTGTGGAATTTAGGGATATGGGGCTATGGAATTCAGGAATTGGGCTGTGGAGTTGAGGAAACCCGCAGGAACTCTCTGCCTTCCGCCCCCGTGGGATTCCTGATTTTCCCCAGGTTTTTTCCTGATTTTTCCCAGAATTTTCCAAGATTTTTCCCAGAATTTTCCCAGAGCAGGAATTCCTCATCCAATCCCTTTTCCTGCCGCGGCAGAGCTCCAAGCCATTCCCGGAGCTGGGAGAAGCAACCTCCAATCCCGCCTGGAAAACCTGCAATTCCCTTTGATCCAAAGTCCAGCCAGTGGGGATCATGGAGGAGAAATCCTGGAAATCCAGGGATTTCCGCGCAATTCCAGGGATTTCCTTGGCCTCAGGGAGCACAAATCCCACCGGGAATGTTGGCTTGGATATTCCATGGAATTCCCATCCCGGATTTCCAGGTGCTTCTGGAATCTGCGGAGTGATTCCAGCTGGGAAGTCCATTTTCTGTTTTCCTGGGAAGCTCCAGGAGAGTTGGCTTTAAGGAGCTGCAGCTCTGGGAATTTTCTGTGGGAATAATCCTGGATGGGATTGAATTCCAAGCAATGGAATGGCCTGGATGAGGTTTTTTTTTTTTTTTGGGAATTCTCAGCCTCTGGAAGAGCTGGAAGGGGAGAAAGGGAGAAATCCTGAGGATCATCAGGAAAATCCAAATCATCCCCAAACTTCCTGGCAGGAAAAGAGGGAAAATCCAAACAATCCCAACTTTTGTGGGAGCTGGGATGAGGAGAACATTCCAGGGTGTGGAAAAGTGGGAGAAATCCCAGAATTCGGGAGATTTGGGGTGTTTTGTCATCCAGGAATTCAGGAGGATGCAAATGGGAGGAATTTATTGGAGTTCCCATCCCAAAAAATACTTTGGGATTCCTTTCCCCTCTTCCCAGGATTCCTGGAAATCCAAGGATCGAACCTTCCCCTTCTTCCCCTTGGAATGTGGGAATTGTAACCCAAAAAAAAAAGTGGGAATTGGAATTTTTGAATTATTTTTCCAGTCGGGAATTGAAGCCACGAAAATTCCCAAGTCTTCCTGCTTCAAACCGACCTTGGAAAAAAAGGAATTTTCAGGATATTTTGGGATTCCCAGGATAAAATGGGATTCCTAACTCGATAGAACTCGGGATAACCATCCTGAAAAAAGCCCATGGATGTGTTTGGGGTTGGAATTCCCTCGGGAGTTTGGGATCAAATCCTGCGGTTTGTGCTTTCCGAGGTGGTTTTCCCCCCTCTGGCGACTCCTAAACTTTGGGATTGGGTTGGGAATCCTGGAAAATTGAGGTCATTCCGCTTTTCCAGGTGATCTTTGGACCTCGGGGCGAACAGGGGGAGTGGAAATTCCATGGAAATTTGGTTTTCCCAGCTCTGGGAATGGCTTGGAGCTCTGCCAGGGCAGGAAAAGGGATTCGATAAGGAATTCCTGCTCTGGGAAAAATCTGGGAAAGTGAGGGAAAATCAGGAGAAAATCTGGGAAAAATCAGGAAAAAGTCTGGGAAAAATCTAGGAAAAAATCTGGGAAAAATCTGAGAAAAATCAGGAAAAAGTCTGGGAAAAATCTAGGAAAAAATCTGGGGAAAATCAGGAAAAAATCTGGGGTATATCAGGAAAAATCAGGAGAAAATCTGGGAAAAATCAGGAAAAATCTGGGAGAATTCTGGGAAAATCAGGAAAAGGTCTGGCAAAATGAGGGAAAAATGAGGGAAAAATCAGGAAAATCTTGCCCTGGGATTGTGCATAAAATGTTGGGGGAAAAGGAGGGAATTCCTGGTGTTCCATGGAAAGGATGGGATGGGAAAAGCGAGAATTCCAGAGGTTGGAGGCAGGCTGGGAATGCTGGGAAGGATTCAGGGATGAGGCAGCAGTTCAATCCTCTGGAATTTCCTCTGGAATCCTCGGGAATGCTGAGGAATTCCCAACCAGACCAGAATTCCCAGCAGGGAATTCCCAATTTCCTCCTCAGCTTCTCCATGAAAATTCACTTTTCCTGGACGATGCAGCAGCATGAAAATCCCAGGATTTGCTTCCATGTTTTCCCTGATTCCAGCGGCTGACAGCCAAGCACATTCCAGCATGGAAAAGCTCTGGAATCAGCCTGCTCATTCCCAGGTTTTTTTTTTTGCTGGGAATCCTCGGGATTGCCGGGAAGGACTTTTTCCAAAGCGTCCCAGGATTTCAGGATTCCGTGGGAATTGAGCCTGGAATTTGCCTTTGGATGTGGTGGTTGGAATTCCTGGAGGATTCAGAGCCCAAATCCTTTTCCCAGTGCTTTTTCCAGAGCCATTCCAGAGGGATTTCTCTGGAATTCCAAGGATTTCTCCCTTGGATTTCTTTTCCAGCATTCCCAGCTGCCAGAGGTTCATCCCAGCTTTCCAGGGAAATTGGAATTCTCAGGAATTAGGGAATGGAACTTCCAGCAGGGAGGATTAGAGGAAAAAAAAATTCCCAGCAGGAATTGGGATCAAAGGGATTTATGGAGCTAATTCCGGGAGAAAATTCCCAAGGGATTTGAAAAAGGCCAGGAGTGTGTTGGATGTGGTTGGAAAAACACCTGGAATGCTGGTTGGCTTTGGAATCCTTGGGAAAACCAAACCTTTCCCAGGAGAATCCGCCAGCTGAGGTTTGGTGGGATTGGGATAATCCGGGAAGGAAGGGAAGGATTTTCCAGGCTGAGAAAGGCTGGGAGGGAATTCCAGAGGTAGGAATCCTGATTCCAGAAAAATCCATGGATCCTGAGGCTGCTCTGGGCTCATTCCTGCTTGAAGGAATTAAAAATCCAAAGGGTTTTTCCCTGGATTTGATTTGGGAAAACACAACAGCTGGAGAAAAAAAAAAAAAAATCCTCTTCTGGGGAAAAAAAGCTGGAATTTGGGGAGTTAAATCCTGGAGAATTCCAGAGCCCCAGCTGGGATCGGAGGCTGCAAATTCCAAGGAATTTTCCCTCGGGAATTCTTCCCTCCGCGGCATCATTTGGGGCTAAACCTGATCTTTCCGTGGGGATTTTCCTTTGGAATTCTTCCTTCTCCTTTGGAATTCTTCCTTTCCCTTTGGAATTCTCCGGGAGAAGCTCCTGGAAGCAACCCCGGGATTTCCTCGGGATCGGGAGGGGGAGGAGGAAGTGACATCCCAGCTGCCGATCCTTCGGGAATCCCGCCCAGCCTGGAATTCGGGAGCCGGGAGTCGCAGGGTTTTTCCGGGAATAGCAGGATTTTGTGGGAACCCGAGGGTTTTTTCCAGGGAAAACTCCGCTCCGGAGCTGCTGGAGTTCATCCACCTTTCCCTGTTTTCCCTGCACATCCCTGCAGGAATCGCCTGAAATCCCGGGAATTGTTGCCGCTGGAAGATGCGTTAGAATTCCAAGAATTCCTTTTGCCTAAGGTAAGGGAGGAGCTGCTTTTCCTTATTCCCACCTTTTTTTTTTCGGGATAACTGGAGTTTGTATCCCGATTTTCCAGCTTTTCCCTCAAGGGTTAAGGCTGATCCCGGAGAATTCCCAGATGACTCCGGGTTTTCAGGGATAACTGGGATGAGCCGGAGGGGTTATCAATCCCAATTTTCCAAGGTTTTCCTGGATCCGGAGCGATTCCCGAGGGTGGGAATGAGGGGGAGGAGGTGAAGCCTCACCTTGGAAAAGCGGGAAGTGCAGAATTCCCTGGGTTTGGGAGTTGTTTCCGGGGAAATTCTGGGATCGTGTGATGTGGGGGATATGTTAATGAGCTTCATTTGCATATCGCATCTCATTATCCCTGCGGATAGCAGGGAAAACCCTGGAATTTCACTTGCTGGGATTGTGGGGAGGCTTTGGGATCGTGTGGGAAATCCAGGGATCAAACTGCAGCTTGGATCTTCCCAAGCAAATTCCCTGATTTCATCCCATTTTCCTGCTTATCCTAAAATTTCGGGATTATTTTTAGGTTTCTCCCGGTTTTTATCACTTGGGGTTGATCCCACTGTGGAAAACTTCAGGACAAACCAAATTCCCAAGGGAAAAAAGCTTGAAATTCCAATTTTTGAAAACTCCCTTGTCAGAAAATTCCACTGGTTGAAATTCCCGATGGTTGAAAATTCCAATGCTTGGAATTCCAGTTGTTGAAAGTTCCAATGGTTGAAAATTCCAAGGCTCTGCTCCCTCCTGGGTGACTTTCCCTGTCCCCATTTTCTGGGATGTTTCCCAGGCGCCATTCCCAGCTGGGACCATCCTGAATCCCTGTCCTGATCCATGTTTTTCCTTGCTCTGATCCCAAATCCATCCATCTTTTTCCCAGGAATGCTGGCACCATGCGCTGCCTGGCGGCTCAGCTCAGCCCCAAGGCTCTCCTGGTGCTCTGCTCCCTGCTGGATGTCTTTCTCTGTCCCCATTTTCTGGGATGTTTCCCAGGCACCATTCCCAGTCATTCCCATTCCCAAACTCCTGTCCTGATCCCTGTTTATCCCTGTTCTAATCCCATATCCATCCCTGTTTTCCATATTTTTCCCAGGAATGCTGGCACCATGCGCTGCCTGGCGGCTCAGCTCAGCTCCAAGGCTCTGCTCCCTCCTGGGTGTCAATGCCTTTCCCCATTTTCTGGGATGTTTCCCAGGCACCATTCCATCCCAAATCCCTGTTTTTCCCTCTCCTGATCCCTGTTTTTCCATGTTTTTCCCAGGAATGCTGGCACCATGCGCTGCCTGGCGGCTCGGCTCAGCTCCAAGGCTCTCCTGGTGCTCTGCTCCCTGCTGGCTCTGCTCTCCCTGCTGCTCTGGACTCGCTGCTCCTCCTCCTCCTCCAACCGCTCCTCCCCGATCCCACGGATCCCTGCGGAGAATCCCGGGAATAGCAACCCCGCGTCCGACCCCGCCGGCATGCGGCCGCAGAGCGAGGAAGCCTCTCCGCCCCGGGATCATCCCAAAATCCCGGCGGGATCGGCGGGAATCTCCGGCGGCTTGAAGTACGAGGAGATCGACTGCGTCATCAACGAGGAGCACACGGTCAAGGGGCGCCGCGAGGGCAGCGAGGTTTTCCTGCCTTTCTCCTGGGTGGAAAAATATTTCCAGGTGTACGGGAGGATTTCCCAATCCGACGGCAACGAGAGGTTCGAGTTTTCCCACAGTTATTCCAAGGTTTACGCGCAGCGCGCGCCGTACCGGCCGGCCGGAGTGTTCATGTCCTTCGAGGGTTACAACGTGGAGCTGCGCGACCGGGTGAAGTGTATCAGCGGGGTGGAAGGTGAGGGAAGGGCTTTGGGATGGGGTGATCCCGGAAATCTGCGGGGCGGAGGGAGCTGGGGGTGGTGGTGGGAATGGGGAGATTGGGGTTTGGTGGTGGGAGTGGGAAAATGGGGATTTGGTGTCGGGAAAATGGGGATTTGGTGTCGGGAAAATGGGGATTTGGTGTTGGTGGATTTGGAGTTAGAAATGCAAAAATGGGGATTTGGTGTTGGGAATGGAAAAATGGGGATTCGGTGTTGGGAATGGGAAAATGGGGATTTGGTGTTAGGAAAGGGAAAATGGAGGGTTGGTGGTGGGAATGGAAAAATAGGTGTTTGGGGTTGGTGGATTTGGTGTTGGGAATGGGAAATTGGGGATTTGATGTTGGGAAAATGGGGATTTGGTGTTGGTGGATTTGGTGTTAGAAATGCAAAAATGGGGATTTGGTGGTGGGAAAGGGAAAATGGGATTTGGTGTTGGGAATGGGAAAATGGGGATTTGGTGTTGGCAGATTTGGTGTTGGGAATGGAAAAATGGGGATTTGGTGTTGGGAGTGGATAAATGGGGATTCAGTGTTAGGAAAGGGAAAATGGGGGTTTGGTGGTGAGAATGGGAAAATGAGGGTTTGGTGTTGGAGGATTTGGTAATGGGAATGGAAAAACAGGGATTTGGTGGTGGGGATGGAAAAATGGGAATTAGGTGTTGGCAGTGGCATCTCCATCCCTGGGAATCCTCGAGGATGAGTTGGATTGGCCTGGAGGGACACAGGGAATGTCTGCCACTGCCAGAGGGCAGGGGTGGGTGGGATATGGGATGGGATATTGGGATGGGATATTGGGATGGGATATTGGGGTGGGATATTGGGATATTGGGATGAGATTCCTCCCTGGGAGGGTGAGGAAGAGCTGGGCTGGAATTCCCAGAGAAGCTGTGGATCCCTGGAATGCCCAAGGCCAGGCTGGAGCAGCCTGGGATAGCAGGAAGTTGGAATGGGATGAGCATTAAATTCCCTTCCCTTCCCAACCCATTCCATGCTGGAAACTCTTCCTGTTCCATGTTCTCCTTCTCTCCTGCTGTTCCATCCGGTGACCTGGAAAATTCCATCCTGGCAGGGCTTGGAAATCTCTAGTGAAGCTTTTACAGCAAATTCCCATTTTTTTTCCATGTCTTTCATTCCCGGTGAGCTCCTCTTTAACTGGGAATGCTCAGCATTAATGAGCTTCCTGGAGTTCCCCGGAATCCAGAGGATTTCCACCTTTCCTGGGATGGTTTTTCCATAGGCAGCAGGAAAAAATTCCAACCAGAACATGGATGAGCACCAAAATAAGTGGGAAAATTGCTATTTTCTTATTTAATTGGAATAATTTTCCTTTTCTCAGCATTCCCAGCTTGTGGAAGAAACTCCAGGTTCTTTTAGACCTGGAATGATCCTAAATTAGGGGAGGATTTGTGCTCTCCTGGGAGGAGTTTAGGATTTTTCCTGTGGGGGAAACTCAATCCCAAGGATGGCTGGAAAAATCAGGGCAGATCCTGCTTGGAGTCTGGGAATTCTCCCGGGGAAAATGGGAGAGATTTGTGACTCTGTTAGCATCAAATAACTCTTGGAAAAAAAGTCTCCCGGAACAGATGGACTCAATTTGCATGGATTTATGGGATGTTAACGGGATTGTGGGGGATGGAAGAGACTTTGGGATTAACCAGGACCCAGAGGGGGGGGAAATCCATGGGGGAAAATCTGTTCAGGGCTTTGGAAATGTTTGGGATGAGTGACAATGGGATGGGGGTGGAGCCAGGCTGGGAATGTTCTCCTGGAGAAGGGAGGAGGAATTCAGGGAATCCTCAGGGCTCCAGGAGAGCTGGAGAGGGATTGGGATAAAGGGATGGAGGGACAGGAAACAGGGAATGGCTTCCCACTGGAAAAGTGGAGATTTAGATGGATCTTGGGAATGAATTCTGGCTGGGCTGGAATTCCCAGAGAAGCTGTGGCTGCCCCTGGATCCCTGGAATGTCCAAGGAAAGGTTGGGATAACCTGGGATCATGGAAGGATTTGGAAGAGGAGGAGCTTTAAGGTCCTTTCCACCCAACCCATTCCAGCATCCCATGAACGTTGGGAAGACAGCACCAGGAATTCCCCCCACACCTAAAAATCCCAAATTTTGGATTTTAGCAGGAAAAATCCCACCCCCCTCCTTACCCAGGCCTTCCACATTCCCTTTGCCGGAGCTGCCGGCGCAGAGGAGGAATTCCAGAGTGCATTCCACTGACTTTTCCATGTTTTCTCCCTGGACTTTTCCATGTTTTTTCCCGGCAGGAGTTCCCCTGTCCACCCAGTGGGGCCCCCAGGGCTACTTCTACCCCATCCAGATCGCCCAGTACGGCCTGAGCCACTACAGCAAGAACCTGACGGAGAACCCTCCCCGTGTGGAGGTGTATGAGACCGGCGGGGATAACCGGGATCAGCGGGATAACCGGGATCAGCGGGATCAGGACACCGATGGGGAATGGACAGTGCCCAAGGGCTGCTCCCTCTCCACCGTCTGGGACAAATCCAGGCTCACCAGGGTCAAGGAGTTCTCCTGTCCAGGTGGGTGTTGGGAATTCCGGGGGGTGGTGGGAATTCTTGGGATTCTGGGGTGCTGTGGTTTTGGTTGTCCTGCATTTCCCATCCTTCATTCCTCATCCTTCATTCCCAGTTCTTTTCATTCCCCATCCTTTTTTCCCCATCTTTCCTTCTCCATCATCTTCTTTCCCCACCCTTCATTCCCCATCCTTTTCATTCCCCTTCCTTCTTTTCCCATCCTTCATTTCCTATCATTCATTCTCCATCCTTTTCCTTCCCCATCTTCATTCCCAATCCTTTTAATTCCCAATCCTTCTCCTTCCCCATCCTTCATTCCACATCCTTCATTTCTAATCCTTTTCATTCCCCATCCTTCTTTTCCCATCCTTCATTCCCCATCTTTCATTCTCCATCCTTTTCTTTCTACTTCCTTCCCCATCTTCATTCTCCATCCTTCATTCCCAATCCATTTCCTTCCCCATCTTTTCCTTCCCAATCCATTTCCTTCCCCATCCTTCATTCCCCACCTTTTCCTTCCTCATTTCCTGGAACACTTTGCTTTGGAAGGAACCTCTGGAAATCCTCTCATCCATTCCCTTGATTTCTGTCCCTCTGGATTTTTCCCCCCTATTTTCTCCCTCATCCCTGCTTTCCCAGCTCTTATTTTCTCCCTCATCCCTGCTTTTCCAGCTCTGTTTTCCTCCAGAGAAATGCTGGATTCACTCACAGAGGGAGATGAGGATTCACATTCCCTGAGCCTTTCAGCTCAAAATAGAAGCTGGAAAAAGACCTGGAAGCAGCAGTGGAGGCTGGGAAAGGCTGGGAATGTGATAAGCAGCTGCTGACAGATGGGAGATAAGGGCTATTCCCAGCCTCCCGGGAATTCTGGGATAGCTCCCCCCTTACCCTGGGATGCAGCTGCTTTTGTCAGATGGAGGATTGGAATTCCAGAACCACGGAATATCCTGAGCTGGGAGAGATCCCCAAGGATTGAGTCCTGGCTCTGGACATCCCAGAATCCCTGCTCCAGAGCTTTGGAAAATGGGAACGTTCCGATGCTGAACTCAGCTCTTTGAGTTGCTTTTCCAGAATTCTCCAAGGGTGTCTCCTTGCTCCAAAGCTTTGGGAATGGGAATGTTCCAGTGCTGAATGTGGCTCTTTGGGGTTGGTTTTCCAGAATCCTCCGAAGACATCTCCATGTTCTAAACCTTTGAAAAATGGGAATGTTTTGGTTGCAAATTGTGCCCTTTCAGTCAGTTTTCCATAATCCTCCAAGGGCATCTCCCTGCTCCAAACCTTGGGAAAATGGGAATATTTTGGTTCCAAACTCAGCTCTTTGGGGTTGGTTTTCCAGGATCTTTTGAGGGCATCTCCCTGCTCCAAACCTTGGGAAAATGGAAATGTTTCTGTGGTGAATTATGCCCTTTGGGTTGGTTTTCCAGAATCCTCCGAGGGTGTCTCCCTGCTCCAAACCTTGGGAAAATGGGAACATTCCGATGCCAAACTCAGCTCTTTGGGTTACTTTTCCATAATCCTCCAGGCGTGTCTCCCTGCTCCAAACCTTTGGAAAACAGGAATGTTCCGATGCCCAACTCAGCTCTTTGGGTTCATTTTCCAGAATCCTCCGAAGGCGTCTCCCTTCAGCTGGACAACAGCCGGGATTTCATCATCTCCTTCGACCTGAAGCTGCTGACCAACGGCAGCGTCTCAGTGGTGCTGGAGACCACGGAGAAGAACCAGCTGTTCACCGTGCACTACGTGTCCACCACGCAGCTCATCGCCCTCAAGGACAAGGACATCTTTTATGGGATCGGCGCCCGCAGCAGCTGGAGCACGCTGACCCGCGACCTCCTCACCGATCTCCGCAAAGGCGTCGGCCTCTCCAACACCAAGGCGGTGAAGCAAACCAAAATCATGCCCAAGAGGGTGCTGAGGTTGGTGGCCAAAGGCCACGGCCTGCTGGACAACGTCACCGTCTCGGCCACGGCGCACATGGCTGCCTTCTTCGCCGCCAGCCGCTGGCTGCTGCGCAACCAGGACGAGCGGGGCGGCTGGCCCATCATGGTCACCAGGAAACTGGGAGAGGGCTTCAAATCCCTGGAGCCCGGCTGGTACTCGGCCATGGCGCAGGGCCAGGCCATGTCCACGCTGGTCAGGGCCTACCTGCTGACCAAGGAGGCGGCGTACCTGAGCGCGGCGCTGAGAGCCACGGCGCCCTTCAAGCTGCCGGCGGAGCGGCGCGGCGTCAAGGCCGTGTTCATGGACAGGCACGAGTGGTACGAGGAGTACCCCACCCAGCCCAGCTCCTTCGTGCTCAACGGCTTCATGTACTCCCTGATCGGCCTCTACGACCTCAAGGAGACGGCGGGGGACAAGCTGGGCAGGGAGGCCAGGCTGCTCTACGAGAGAGGCTTGGCGTCGCTCAAGGCCATGCTGCCGCTGTTCGACACCGGCTCGGGCAGCGTCTACGACCTGCGGCACTTCATGCTGGGCACGGCGCCCAACCTGGCGCGCTGGGATTACCACACCACCCACATCAACCAGCTGCAGCTGCTGGCCTCCGTCGACCCCGCGCCCATCTTCAGGGACTTCCTCAAGAGGTGGAAGAGTTACCTGAGGGGAGGGCGGGCCAAGCACAACTGAGGATTTTCCTGAGCCGGCGCCGTGCCGGGGTTTTTTACGGAGCGTTCCGGAGGAGGAGAGATCCTTCGGACTGCTCCGGGGAAGGTGCGCCACCTCTGGAACCTTTTTACAGGAAGTTCCGGAGGAGGAGAGGTCCTTCAAACTGCTCCGGCATGGGAAGATTTGGGATCAGGGAGTTCCACTCATCCTCGGCGCTCCACTGAGCTCCTCTCCTTCCATCCTGCTTTTTTACGGAGCGTTCTGGAGGAGGAGAGATCCTTCCAACTGCTCCAGGGAAAGTGTTCCACCTCTGGAACTTTTTTACGGAGCGTTCTGGAGGAGGAGAGATCCTTCAAATTGCTCCGGGGAAGGTGTGCTCCCTATGGAACTTTTTTACGGAGCGTTCCGGAGGAGGAGAGATCCTTTACAGTGCTCTGGGGAAGGTGTTCCCCATCCGGAATTTTTTATGGAGCGTTCTGGAGGAGGAGAGATCCTTCCAACTGCTCCAGGGCAGGAAGGTTCTGGATCAGGGAGTTCCACCTGTCCTCGGCGCTCCGCTGAGCTCCTCCCCTCCCATCCCACTTTTTTACGGAGGGTTCTGGAGAAGGAGCGATCCTTCAAACTGCTCTGGTGTGGGAAGGTTTGGGATCGGCGAGTTCCAGCCGTTCTGCTGAGCTCCTCCCCTCCCATCCCACTTTTTTACGGAGCGTTCCGGAGAAGAAGCGATCTCTAAAACTGCTCCAGGGAAGGTGTTCCCCCTCTGGAATTTTTTACAGAGCGTTTTGGAGAAGGAGAGATCCTTCAAATTGCTCCGGGGAAGGTTCGGGATCGGAGAGTTCCGTCCATCCTCAGCATTCCATGCCTGGAATTCGAGGCTGGGCTTGGGTTGGGATTGGTTTTTCCTTTTCGAGGAAAACGTTCACAGAAGCCATAGAAGTCTTGGAAGCGCAATCCTCGCCCGGAGGGTTCATCCGGAGCCTCTGGAGCCGGGAGTTGTGTCCATGCCGGAGCAGCTCCCGTGGGAATCGCCCGGAGCCTGGGGAGTGCGAGGTGCGGCTTTAAAGGAGGGTGGTTCCGTAGGGATTCTCTTTTCCGGGAGGAAAAATCCACAGTTGGAATTTTTTTGCCGCTTCTCTGCCTGGAGATCCTGGAGCTGGAGGGTTTTTTCGTGGAAAAGATATGTCCGGAGTCATGGAAGCACAACTGGGAGCCTGGATCACCCCCAGGTCACCATCCTGGAATTCCCTCGGAGTTGGGATCCCTTATCCCAGAATTCCCTCAGAGCTGGGATCCCTTATCCCGGAATTCCACGTTTTCTCATGTATTTTGTAATTCCATCTGGGAGGTTCCACTGAGCTTTGGCCATTTTTGGGGACAGTCGTTAGGAATTGCTGATCGGAGCTCGTCTGGAGTCCCTCAGGGAATTCAGGAATTCCAGAAGTTTTTCCTGGGGTGATTTTGATTTTTATGCTGCTCGGGTTCATCCAGCATTTTAAAAATGGAATTTATCCCAGAGTTGGCAGCTTTCCCTGGGATGGAATTCCCAGAGCTGCCCCTGAATCCCTGGAATGTCCAAGGCCAGGCTGGATGGGGCTGGGAGCAGCCTGGGATGGTGGAATTATCCATGGAATGGGATGAGCTTTAAGGAATTCCCACCCAGCCATTCCACGATTCCATGATCCCAGCCTGACCCCAGCTGGGAATTCCCACTGCTCCCATTCTGTGTCGTTGGTGACAGAGCTCATCCCAAAATCCCAAAATCTCGGGCACACTGACAAATCCCATCTCCATCTTTTTATTGCTTTGGTTTTTTAGGCTTTTTTAAAAATTCCTCACCAATCTCAGAAGTGACTTTTTCCCGACTTTTCCACGCGCTCTGATCGGATCCATCCAGAGGAGAAATCCCAATACCAAAGCTAGCAGAGGGGAATTTTTTTTCCGTGGAAACCCAACACTCACACAAAACCACCCCAAAACAGGCTTTATTCCCAAAAATCCCCTCCTTCCTCCTCCCGTGTGTTCCATCCATCATTTTCCCAGCTGGAAATCCTGGAGAGACTCCAGGCTGCTCCAGGGATGGTTTTGGTGCCTTAGAGGCCACAGTTCCTCTCGGTCGGTTTTTTTGGGAATCTGGCAATGGTGGGGTTGGAGCTTGGCCTTGGCACAGGTGGGAATCCAGGAATTCCCACTGAGGCTGCAAAACCATGGAGAATCCATGGGGAATTCTCCTGATATTCCTTAAATGGAGTTGTTCATCGGAAGAGAATCCTTGGATGTGGAGTCAATGCCCAAAAGTTCATGGAATTCATTCCAGTTTGGGATTTTTGTTCATTTTCCACCTTCAAACTCCCAAAGATCTTTGGGACCAAGATGAGCTTTGATCCCAGATCTTCACCCCAGGGAATCCATTGGCTCTTCCCACGGAATTCCCTCTCCTTGGTCACCCCTGGAATTTCAGGATGGCCATTCCAGGTCGTTCCTATCCCACCTGCTGTCCTTCCATCACCTTATCCCAGGTGGGAATCCAGGAATTCCCACTGAGGCTGCAAAACCATGGAGAATCCATGAGGAATTCTGATATTCCTTACATTGTGTTGTTCCTTGGCTGTGCCAGCAGTGCCCTAAACTTCACGGAATTCGTTCCAATTTGGGATTTTTGTTCATTTTCCACCTTCAAACTCCCAAAGATCTTTGGGACCAAAATCCTGGATCTTCACCCCGAGGATCCTCCGGCTCTTCCCACGGAATTCCCTCTCCATGCTCCCCAGCAGCACAAGCACAACCCTCCCACGGGCCGGGAATTCCCTGGAATCCTCTCATTCCCTGGAATCCTCTCATTCCCGTTCTCCTCCTCCCCGGGCGCCGCTTGGACGGGATTCCCGCGGGAATTTTCGTGAGGATCCCTATGGAAAATATGCAATAATTTGTTTACAGGATGCTCTGGGCAGGGAGATCCTTCGGAAAGCTGCCGAGCCTTCGGAGTTTAAGCACAATGTGCACAGGATAGTTTTGTATTCCGCCCCTCCGGAATTTTTTTGGCGGGAAGAGGTTCTACTATGTTTCTATAAGGATTTTGGGAATGGGGGGAAACCTTTGGGATTCGCGGAAAGCTGCTTTCTAAGACTGGAAAATAAATTTTTTTATCTTAAGGAAACCGCAGTTTGTCGTCCTCATTTCGGGGGGGTTTGCAGATTTTCCCTGGAGGGGGTGATTTTTGGGAGGTTTTTTCCCCTGGAAAAGTGGGAAAACGTTGAATTTTTTTTCCCCCCAAAATTAAGATTTTTTTTAAATCTTCAAATTAAGATTTTCTCCCAAAATTAAGAGTTTGCTGATGGAGGGATGGAGCACAAATGGATGTTCTGTCTCGGTGTTCCCCTGGTGGGAGTTATTCCTGTTAAATCCAGGTGGTTTGGAATTTTATGGCATTTGTTAAATAAGGATTTTAACCGAGCAATCACTAAAAATACCCCAATTTGGGATATGTTGGGAATGTGGAAATGCAGCTGCTGAGAGATCCCAAAGCTCCTTCCAGGGCTTAAAGGAACTCCAGGAGAGCTGGAGAGGGATTGGGATAAAGGGATGGAGGGACAGGACACGGGGAATGGCTTCCCACTGGGAAAGGGGAGATTCAGATGGATATTGGGAAGGAATTCCCGGCTGGGCTGGAATTCCCAGAGAAGCTGTGGCTGCCCCTGGATCCCTGGGATGTCCAAGGCTGGGATAACCTGGGATAATGGGAATATCCCTGTCCATTCCCACCCTAACCATTCTGGGATTCCCCCGTTCCTTAGCAGAGTGCGATTGCAAACAGCCAATTTAAGGCTCGATGGGTTCGGATGTTTGCCGATCCCTCTGGGCTGGAAGGATCCTCATTCCCACCTGCGGCGGGCTGGAATTCCGGCAGTTTTCCCGAGGCGCTGGGAGCGGGAGATGCACGGGGAGGGACGGAGGGAGGGCTGGGAGCTGGTCCTTTTTCCTGCTGCCTTTTTTCCACTTCCTCGCGGTTTGGATCCGATCCCGGCCGCCTTTGGCCGCGCTGGTTTCCGGGTTTTTTTTGGGTTCCCTTTTCCCATCCCGCTCCGGGACGAGCCGGGATTCATCCCACCTCCCAAAATTTGGGATCCTCCCGAGCCCGGCCGGCTGCGGAATTCTCCAAACGCTTCCTGCCGAGATCCTTTGGAAAAAACCTTTGGAAAAGCTGCCTCCGCCCCGGCCGCGCCATGTGGGCTGTGTTTGTACACAGATGAGTAATCCCGGGATCCGCGGCCAGCGCTGGAAAACGCAGCATCCAACGGCAGCTCCCGTAAGTTCCCGGCTCGCTTTTCCCCTCCAGCATTCCCGTTTTCCCGCTGATCCCGAGGCTCGGCACGGCTCCGATCCCCGGGAATGTGGGAAAGCCGCTGGGAGCATTCCCGGGCATTCCTGAGTTTCGGGGTTCCTGAGTTTCGCCCGGGACGGGGCGCTGGGATATCCCGATCCCGCGGGAAGGGCGGGTGGATTCCCGGGATGGAAAAGCCGCGACCCCGGCGGATTCCAGCGATTCCAGCGGCAACAACAACTCTCACAAAGCCTCCCTTGTCCTGCCGGGAAAGGTCCTGGCACGGCCCGGGGCCGCCCGCCGCTCCGGGAGTTTTCCAGCGCCGCTCCGGGAGTTTTCCAGCTCCGCTCCCGGGAGTTTTCCAGCGCCGCTCCCGGAGTTTTCCAGCGCCGCTCCCGGGAGTTTTCCAGCGCCGCTCCCGGGAGTTTTCCAGCGCCGCTCTGTGCTCTCCGAAGGCGCTGATGATGAACTCCGCAAATTTTCCCGGCCATGGAAAGGCAGCGCTGGGAGGCGCGGAGGGATGGGCAGGAGGTGCCAGGGAAAGCGGGGCCGTGGGGAGGGAAGGATTTTCCATGGAGAAGGATATTCCATAGGGAAGCGTAGGCCGTCGGGAAGGAAGGAGGAAAGGAAAGGAAAGGAAAGGAAAGGAAAGGAAAGGAAAGGAAAGGAAAGGAAAGGAAAGGAAAGGAAAGGAAAGGAAAGGAAAGGAAAGGAAAGGAAAGGAAAGGAAAGGAAAGGAAAGGAAAGGAAAGGAAAGGAAAGGAAAGGAAAGGAAAGGAAAGGAAAGGAAAGGAAAGGAAAGGAAAGGAAAGGAAAGGAAAGGAAAGGAAAGGAAAGGAAAGGAAAGGAAAGGAAAGGAAAGGAAAGGAAAGGAAAGGAAAGGAAAGGAAAGGAAAGGAAAGGAAAGGAAAGGAAAGGAAANCAGGAGGTGGAGGAGATGAAGGAGGAGGAGGAACAGGAGAAGGGGAACAAGGAAGAGGAGGAGGAGGAGGAGGAAGAAAGAAGGAGAAGGGGAAGGAGAAGGAAGAGGAGGAGGAAGGAGGAAGGGAGGTTGCAGCCACCCGGGTGACCCTGCGGGTTTCAGCCGCGCTGCTGGCAGAGGTGACTCGCAGAGCTCCCAGCCCGCCGGTCCCAATCCCATCCCAATCCCATCNTCCATGGAGAAGGGTATTCCAAGGGGAAAGCTGGAGCTGCGTCTGGACAGCCCTGGGAAGGGTCGGGGGGACAACGGGGAGGGAGGAGGAGATGAAGGAAGAGGAGGAGGAAAAGGAGAAGAAGGAGGAAANCAATGCCATTCCCGGTGGGAAGAGGAGGAGGAGGAGGAGGAGGAGGCCGAGACCCGCAGGGTGTGCCCGGCCTGCCCCGGTGACTCATTCCGCTCCTCACAGCAGGAATTCCTGGGAAAAGCTGCGCCCGGAGCTTCCTCCTGCTTCCCGGAGCGCAGGGAGCGATCCCTGCCTCGGGAATGGCCCGGCCGGGGTGGATCCAGGCGCTCCCACCCCGGCGCTCAGCAGGATCCTGGGAAAAGCCCCTGGAATGGCTCGTGTCCGCGGGAAGAGCCCTGGATCCCGGGAATGTGCGAATCTCCCCGTCACCCTGCCCTCTGAGAATTCCAAAGAATCCCAGAATTCCAGGTCGGAAAGGACCATAAAAGGTGTCTCATTGCATCATCTGCATCTCATGCCTGGCCTTGGACATTCCAGGGATCCAGGGACAGCCACAGCTTCTCTGGGAATTCCAGCTCAGCCGGGAATTCCTTCCCAAAATCCATCTGAATCTCCCCTTTCCCAGTGGGAAGCCATTCCCTGTGTCCTGTCCCTCCATCCCTTTATCCCAATCCCTCTCCAGCTCTCCTGGAGTTCCTTTAGGCCCTGCAAGGATCTCTGAGCTCTCCCCGGATCCTTCCCTCGATCCAGGTCCTGTTTCCACCATGGAAAATCCCAGGAATCCCGTGGGATCGGGCTGGAGACTCCGAGGAGCTTTCAGGCAGCGCTCGGTGGCTCCAGAGCCCCGGAAAGCTCCGGATTTCCGTCTAATCTTTAACCCACGGCGTTTATTCCCGGTGGGATTTGGTTGGTTGATCACTCGTTAATTTTTTCCCTCCCTCTCCGGCCGTTCCCGGTTTTCCGCGGCCTTTTCCCGGCGCTGCCTCATTCCAGAGCTGCCCGGCCGAGGGGACAGGTAGAGCCAGAGGGGAATTCCAGGGGCTGGGAAAGGGCAGCCGAGGGCGTTATTTGGGAATGCAGAGCATATTCCAAAGGAAAATTTCCCTCTTTCCCCTTCCTGAACTCCAGGCTTGCCCAATCCCTGATCCAAGTCTTTATCCCCAGTTTGTCCCGGTGGGAATTTCGGCTGGAATGTCAGCCCAGGAGGCTGCAAGGCTTTCTCTCGTGGCTCTGTGAGCTCCTAGAATCCCGGGAATCCAGAACTTTGGATTCTGCTGGATCCCTGTGGGATTCCCGAGCCAGCACTGGGAGCAGGGGAATCCTTCCCGCTTTTCCTGCTCCAGGAGGGAATCAGGGAATATTTTCCCTTTCCTTCCCAGAGCTGAGCTACTGCCAACACCGGGAATGGGTGAGATCCGGAGCTGGAATATTCCATGGGATTGGGAAAGGGGATCCAGCCGGGATCCTTCCTGAGGGACCCCAGGGATCTCTGTGGATCTCCAGGAATGTGGAGCTCTTCCCACATCCCCCCTGGCTGTGGGATCAGGGAATTCCCGTCCCTCTGGAAGGGACACCGGGATGTGGGGCTTTGTCCCTCGGAAGGGATGGACGCTGCTTCCCTCCCATCCCACCGGGACACAATTCCATGGAATCCTCAGGAATTCTCGTCCCTTCCAGGCCGGCCCGATCCCGGGATCGTCGCTTCCCACGGAGCAGCCCCATTCCCACGGGATGAGGTCGGGAGGGGTTTGAAGCACCGCCGGGTTCATCCCTAGGGAATTCGAGCTGGAAAATCCCTGGAATTCGGAGCCATGCTGAGCCTCAAACTGCCGCGGCTGCTCAGCATCCACCAAGTGCCCAAGGTCAGCTGGGAATTCGGGAGTTAATTGGGGAATTAATTCGGGAATTCCCTCCCCTAATCCCGAGGATTTTGGGATGTGACGATGGGAGCAGCGCGGGGCTCACGGCTGCATCCCAGCTCCGGAATTCCGGGGATGCTCCCCGCCCTTTTCCCATTTTTCCTCCCTCGCAGAGCTACCGGGAGCCGGGAATTCTGTTGGGATATCGGCGCCCGCGGAGCTCAGCCTGCGCCTGCCTGCTCAGCCTCTTCCAGATGAACAACGAGACTCTCAACATCTGGACACATCTGCTGCCTGCCTGGTGCGTGAGTGGGGAGCCCCAGCTCACTCCCGTTATTCCCGTTATTCCCGTCATTCCCATTATTCCCAGTCCTATTTTCCCCGTTATTCCCATTATTTCTGTTCCCATTCCTGATCCCATTTTCATTATTATTATTCTCATTATTCTCATTCATTCCTGTTCCCATTATTCCCATTATTCCCATTCCTATTATTCCTGTTCCCATTCCCATTCCTATTCCCATTTTTCCCATTTTTCCTTTTATTCCCATTATTCCAATTATTCCCATTCCCATGATTCCCGTTATTCCCGTTATTCCCGTCATTCCCATTATTCCCATTCCTATTTTCCCCGTTATTCCCATTATTTCTGTTCCCATTCCTGATCCCATTTTCATTATGATTATTCTCATTATTCCCATTCATTCCTGTTCCCATTATTCCCATTATTCCCTTTATTCCCATTATTCCCACTACCATTCCTGTTCCCATTTTCATTCCCATTATTCCCATTGTTCCCATTGTTCCCATCATTCCCATGATTCCCATCATTCCCGTACTCCCCGTTCTTCCCGCAGCTATTTCCTGTGGCTGTTCCTGGCTCAGCTGGCTCAGGGCTGGCCGGATCCCGGGATTTGGCCATTCCTGGCATTCCTGGCTACCTGCAGCCTCTACCCGCTAGCCTCCAGCGCCGCGCACACCTTCAGCGCCGCCTCGGGCAGGGCTCGCCACCTGGGCTACTGCTGCGACTACGCCGCGCTCAGCCTCTACAGCCTGGGTCAGAGCCGCGGGAATTCGGGATTCTGGGGATTTGGGGATTTGGGAATGAGGCAATTTGGGAATTTGGCAGCTGGGATCAGCCCCAGTGCTGTGCTCGCCACCTGGGCTGCTGCTGTGACTATGCTGCCATCAGCCTCTACAGCCTGGGTCAGAGCCATGGGAATGTGTGGGATTTTGGGAATGCGGAGATTTGGGAAAAATCTGGGAATTCTGGAATTGGAGATTTTGGGAATCGAGGAGCTGGGATCAACCCCAGAACCATCCCGGCACCCACCTGGGCTACTGCTGTAATTACACTGCGCTCAGCCTCTACAGCCTGGGTCAGACCCACAGGAATTCGCGATTGTGGGAATTTGGGAATGTGGGAACTTGGCAATTTGGGAATTGAGGAGCTGGGATCATCCCCAGTGCTGTGCTCGCCACCTGGGCTACTGCTGTGGCTATGCTGTGCTTAGCCTCTACAGCCTGGGTCAGACGGGATTGCGGGATCCTGGGAATGCGGGGGGAATCTGGGAATTCAGGAATTCAGGAGGAATTTGGGAATTTGGGAATTGAGGAGCTGGGATCAGCCCCAGCACCATCCTGACACCCACCTGGGCTACTGCTGGGACTACACCTCGCTCAGCCTCTACAGCCTGGGTCAGTTTGGGATTGGGGGATTGTGGGAATTCGGGAGGAATCTGGGATTTGGGGATTTTGGGAATTCAGGAATTTGGGAGCTCTGCAGGAGCTGGGATCACCCCCAGCACCCACAGGGTTCACCCAGCTCATCCCATGGAACGAGATTTGAGGATCAATGATTTGGAAATCAGCAATTTGAGGATCAGCAATTCCAACCTTCCACCCGTCACCTCCAAATTTATCCCAAAATCCCGAGATCCCGATTTCCTCATCCAGAGGGGGAGGAGGTTCCTACTCCTCCTTTTCCTGCTCCCCGGGGTTTGGGAATGGCCACAAATAATTCGGGAGAGCTCCAGCTCGGTGAGCCCTGCTGGGATTTGGAGTGAAGGGAATGAGAGAAAATCCCACATTTTCCCCAGCTGGAGCAGCAGCAATTCCAGGATATTCCCATGGCTCCATGCCCCTCTGGAATGCTGCCTGCAGGAGATTCCCACTGCTCCCCCAGCTGCTTGAAGCTCTCCCAGCTCCTAGTTTGGGAAATTCCCATCCCTTCCCAACCCGGAGGTCACAGCTGTGGGAGGATGAGGAATTCCGTGGGAGTTCCAGGATTCGGAGCTGACCAGATCCCGCTATGAGGAATTCCGTGGGAATTCCAGGATTTGGAGCTGACCAGATCCCTCTGTGCTCCCAGGCTCGGCTCTGGCATACTCAGCCTACGTTTTCCCGTTGGAATGGGTCGGGAGCACATTCCATGATTTCTACATTCCCGTGGCTGTGATCAACACCGTCGTCAGCTCCGGACTCTCCTGCTATTCCCGGTGAGATCCAGCGGCACCGGGAATTCGGCATGAAGGGTTGGATCAGGGATTGGGTGAGCCTGGAGTTCGGGGAGGGGAAAGAGGGAATTTTTCCTTTGGAATTTCTCCTTTTCCTGGGAATTCTCTGTGTGTTATCCAGTGTATCCCACGCTCTCCATGTGGAATGCCCTGTGCGTTTCCTGGGAATTCCCATGCTTCTCCATATGGAATTCCCTGTGGAATTCCTGGTGTGTTTCCCGGTTTATCCCACGCTCTCCGTACACAATTCCCTGTCATTCCCAGGTTTCTGGAGGCAGAGCAGCCCCGGCTCAGCAAGGCTTCCCGAACTCTGGCCTTCGTTTATCCCTACATTTTCGACAGCATCCCACTTTTCTACAGGGTGTGTATCCCACAGAATCCCCGGGAATATCTGCAGCCTCACCTTCGCCTGGAATTATTTGGGAAAACAGGCTCAGCTCCGAGTTTCCAAGGCAAACAAACTCCGGCAGGAAAAGGCTCTTGGATATTTTTTCCTGCTGCTGCGGACAGGCAGATTCCTTCCACTTCAAAGGGCTGGAAAATTACTGCCTGTGGAAGCTGGGAAAGGCATTTTCCAGGGATTTAACTGGAGCAGGGTGGGAATCCCGGGAGGGATGTGGGGATGGATCAGAGGTGATGCGGGTGGGTGGGAAACTGTGGATTTCAGGGAACGGCTCGCTTTGGAATGACCCACACCCTTTTTTCCCGGGAAGCTGTCGCGGTGTTTGGCACAGGGATGTCCCGATGGATCCATCCCGCTGCACCTCCGGCATTCCCTGTGCGCCTTCCTCACCTGCTTCATCTTCACCTCCCGCATTCCCGAGATCCTGGCGCCGGGAGCCTTCGACTTCATCGGTGAGCATTCCACGGAATTCCGGGAATAAACCACCCGGAAACGGCCGGGTGTTCCCTGGGATGGGAATCCAGGTGGGAGAAAGGGCGGCGTCGCTTCCCGGCTTTTCCACGGAAATTTCACGGCTATAAAATTGGGATTTCTCGGGAAAATCCTCACCTGGGAACAGCCGTGGCAAGGCAGGAGGGAATTGGGTTGGAACGCCTGGAAACGCCGGGATTTCCCCTGTTTTACCACATCCCGATCCCTCATTCCCGTTCCTGCCAGCGGGATTTTGGGATGGAGCAGCTCCGTGTGTGAGGATGAAACCGCAGGAATTCGGGCTGGGAATGAATAGGAGGATGAAACCGCAGGAATTCGGGCTGGGAATGAATAGGACGATGAAACCACGGGAATTCGGGATGGGAATTTGTGGGATAAATCTTTAATGGATGCTAGGCGGAGTGGGCTGAGCATGTTTTAACCCTGGAATCCTGGAATTCCGGGATGGTTTGGGTGGGAAAGGATCTTACAGCTCATCCCACTATCCCTGCGTTTTTCCCCGTTTATTCCGTGCTCTCCATGTGGAATTCCCCGCCTGTTTCCCGGGAATTCCCTGCGTATTTCTCGGTATATCCTGTGCTCTCCATGTGAAATTCCCTGTGTGTTTCCCAGGAATTCCCTGCGTATTTCCCGGGAATTCCCTGTATTCCGGGGCCGCGGGATCCGCCCGGACCGAGCCGAATTCCCGCAGAATTCCCGTTTTTTTCCCTCTGCAGGGCACAGCCACCAGGTTTTCCACGTCTGCGGGATCCTGGGAACTCATTTCCAGCTGGAAGCGATCTCCATGGACATGGCGGAGCGGCGCGGTCACCTCCCGCTTCCCTCTTCCCTGGAAACCTTGGGATCCTTGGGAATGGGCGCCGCCGCCAGCCTGGCCATCGTCGGGATTTGCTCGCTGGCTCTCCCGCCGGAAAAATCCCACTAAGATATCGGGATCCCATATGGGGATCCAGCGCCTCATCCCAGAGGTGGATCAGGAGGGATTTGTCGCCTGCAAAGATTTCTTCGGGATTTTCCCAAGGGAAAAACCATGCTGGTTTTATCCGGGGAGCTTTTAAAGCTCCCAGCTTCCCATCCAGGGGTTCCCCGCGGGAAAAGTGGGAAATCGTTGGGATTTGATCCCTAAAAATGGGATTTGATCCCTAAAAAAGAAACCTGGATCCAGCAGATCTGCCTTAGGGAGGAATCCAGGGAATGTTGGAGATTCCCGGTGAACCCGAGGGATTCCCGAATTCCCTTTTTCCCCTTGGAAGTGGAATTATTCTGGAATTCCAAGCCTTACGCTCAGCCCAGGTGCCTGGAAACGTGGGATGGAGGGATTGGGGTTTCCCTCGGGATGAAATCCCGCTGGTTGCACTCATTATCCGGGAAAAGGGATTCTGGGAAAGCTTCCATGGGATTTTCCTGCAGGAAAACTCCTCCGGGGTCTGATTGTGGTGAATCCTGGGAATTCCGTTCCCGTGCGAATGCCGAGTTTCCACGAGGGGATGGAATTAGGGAATTGGAGATGGGATAGTGGGATGGATGGATTCTGGGATCGAGGGTGGGAATTCCACCTCCTAACATCCTGGATTTGGGATTTTGGATTTGGGAAAAGGTTTTCCATGTTTTCCTTGGATGAGAGATCAGGATGGGAATGAGATCTGTGCCTGGAGAGATGCCAGGAGAAAAGCAGGATTTGGGGAAGCTCAGGGATCAAAGGCACCCTGGGATTTAAGGAATTCCCAGGATTTTCCCTCAGCTCATCCCTCTGTTTTCCTTTACTTCTGGATTTTGCAGGCAGAGCCTGGAAGCCTCAGCCTTTTCCAGGTTTTCCCCTTGGGTTTTCCTGCTGCACACACAGCTTATACTTTGGGAATATTATCCCAAATAATCACACGGGTCCTTAATTAATTCGCTTTAATTGCCTCTGACTGCTGCACTTTTGGAGCTCTGTAAATATGGGATATAAATATGGGATAACACGATAAAATTTGGGATCAAAGGGTTAAAATGGGATAAATCCATCCTTGGGAAAGCTGACCAGGATTTCTCGGGGTATTTATAAGCACTGGAATTGTTTCTGCAAAGATGTTGTGGAATGAAAATTAATATAAATCACTGATGTTAATCTGCTTTGTCCGGTTTAATAAAAATATTCCTGGGATGATGAATTCCCTTCGGAGATAATTGCTGATAATTCCAGGGTTTATTTACTTTGGGAGCTGCTGTGACCGGGGAGGAATCCAGCTGGGATTGGAGAGCCTGGAAAAACCCCAGGAATCATCCCGGAATTATTCCAGGTCGTTCAACTTTTGAACTCCTTGTCCCCTTCGGTGACAGGGATTTCAGGAAAACTGCATTAAAAAATGATAACTTTGGTATGGAATGCCAGAATTCCACAGGATCCTCTGGCTGAACTCATGGAATGGGTGATGGGATGGATTTTTCCTCCTTTTTAACAACAACAACAACAACAACAAAAAACAAAGAAACAAAAAAAATCTTTATTTTGCTGAATTCCCTTCCCAGGAGAACAAAAACCTCCGTGCCTGGTTGTTCCAAGGAAACAAACTGGGATATTTATTTGCCTGAGTATTTCCTTGCCTGCCTGTGCCCAATCCACGGCAAATCCCAAACAAATCCCAAACAAATCCAGGAATTTTAGGACCAAATGGCATCAAACTTCCCACATTCCTCCTCAGCCACATGGGTTTGGACAGGCTGGAAAAAATAAAGAATTTAGGGCTCCTTCAGGCCATTTTATCCCTTTTTAAAAAAATCCTTGAAGTGTGTTACGGAAACATGAAGGAATTTGTGTTAAAACTGGGAATCTTATGGATTTTAAAAGGAATTGTGTCCTTCACCCCAATTTCCCCACTGGAATGCATTCCCTCGGCAGGAAGTTTGCCCTTCTGCAGACTTGTTCTGCCGGCTTTTTCCCACGTGTCCCAACACCGCATTTCAATGTTTATTTTTCCACCACGGATCATTTCCCGCGGGTTGGGAATTAACTCGTTTCCCGCAGGTTGGGAATTAACTGATTGACTGATTCACCTCCAGGCAGGCAGGCAGGGAAGCCCTGAGCGTGCGGGCGGGCCGGGTTCCACCCGTTTTCCTCAGAGATCGGAATGAGGCGCTTAAAAAGGGGAAAAACGGGAAAAGAGGGGGGAAAAAACCGGGAAAAGCGGGAAAGAAACCCGGGAAAAGCGGGATCCGCCGCGGCCGGGATTCGAACCCGCGGCCCCTCCACCTCCTCCACCGCTGCCACCTGGGGGCGCCCTCTCCCCGGGCCGCGCCCCTTCCTCGTCGCCATGGCGACGCCGTGCCGTGATGACGTCTCCCCCGGCGCGGGCGGTGATTGGTCGGATTTGAATCGCGGCGGGCGCGCGGCCGCCGCTCGCTCTCAGCCCCCGGAGCGACCCTCGGGCCTGTCGCGACAGCGGCGGCGACATGAAGGCGGCGTGAGTGGCGAGCGGGGACTCTGCGGGGCGCGGGTCGGGGGTCCCCGGTGTAGGGTGTGGCCGCCGCCCCTCGCGGCTCCCCCCCGCCCGGTTCTTGCCCCTCTCTCCCGGTCCTTCCCAGCCCTTCCCGGTCCTCTCCCCGTTCCCTCGGTTGTCCCCCCGGTCCCCTCACGGCTCCCCGCTCTCCCCTGATTCCTTTCCCCCTTTCTCTCCCGGTTTTTAGCCCCTTCTCCCTGTTTTCCACCCCTTCCCGGTTCCTTTCCCGTCCCTGTCCCCCTTTCCCCGGTTTCCCCCTCACGGTTTCTCCTCTTTCCNCAGTAGGGCCAAGACGCCGCGGCGGCCGAAGAAGCCCACGAACCCCACTCTGAAGGACCCTGTGGGGGTGAGTTCGGCCCGCTGGGTCCCGGCGGGGCTCATCCCGATCCCCCCCCCTTCCCCCC
>VZRM01007085.1:1735264-1756991 GCA_013397955.1 Grantiella picta
TGGCTTTTCCCAAAAAAAGCTGGTATGGCTTTTCCAAAAAAAATTGGTATGGCTTTTCCCAAAAAAGCTGGTGTGGCTTTTCCCAAAGGAACTGGTATTGCTTTTCCCAAAAAAGCTGGTGTGGCTTTTCCCAAAGGATCTGGTATTGGTTTTCCCAAAAGAACTGGTATGGCTTTTGCCAAATAAAGCTGGTATGGCTTTTCCCAAAAAAAAAGCTGGTACAGTTTTCCCCAAAAAAAGCTGGTATGGGTTTTCTGGTACGGCTTTTCCCAAAAAAAGCTGTGCAGCTCCCTGTGCTGTACAAATCCCTCCGAGCTTGCATCCCATGTGTTCTTTGGAATGATTCTTTGGAATGATCCCCTGGAATTCTCTGGGATGAGGAGTCCCCAGCCCCTGGGCAGGATTCCCTCCGGGATCCAGGCTGATGGGATTTGCTGTGATCCAGGAAAAGGAGCAGATCTCACTGAGCCAGCTGTCCCTGGTGGATCTGGCGGGAAGCGAGAGAACCAACAGGACCAAAGCCGAGGGCAGCAGGCTGAGGGAAGCAGGTAGGAACCTCCCCTGCTAATTAACTCTGCTAATTAACTCTGCTAATGAAGCTCCCGCTAATCCTGGCTCCTAGGGAAGAATCCCAGGAATTGTCTGTTATGATCAGTCAGGATTTGATGACCTTAAATCTTGCCGTTTGGAAACCACGAGTTTGCAGCAGCACTTCAATTAATTAGAGCAATTATCTGGAGCAAACATCATTAATTAGGCAGTTTGTTCTTCTGGATAATTTGGGAACGTGATCCAAGGGAGTTTATTCTTCTGGATAATTTGGGAACATGATCCAAGGGAGTTTTTTCCTTATCTTTGCTGGTTTTTAGGGAATATCAACCAATCACTGATGACATTAAGGACATGCATCGAGGTTCTCCGGGAAAACCAATTGTATGGAACAAACAAGGTGGGAATTCCTTATCTGATTATCCTTTATTTTGGTCATGGGGATAATGGAAATTTACTGGGAATTCTCTGGGCTCTATTCCCAGATGGTTCCATACAGAGATTCCAAACTGACTCATCTCTTCAAGAACTATTTCGATGGAGAAGGGAAGGTTCGGATGATCGTGTGTGTGAATCCCAAGGCTGAGGACTACGAGGAGAGCCTGGTAAATTCCCTTTTCCCATTCCTTCCTGCTCCTTTTCCCTGTCATTTCCTGTAATTCCTTTTCCTGGATTCCTGTATTCCAGTGGATATGAGGAATAATAATTGTTTGAACACTCCAGTTATGATTTTATAGGAAAATCTTCCCCCCCAAGTGTGGTTTTTCCTGTTCAAATTCCACCTGCTCCTTGCTTGGAGAGTGGGAAAGGTTTCCTTCTTCCCAGAATTCCATGGAGCCTTTTAGGTGCTTAATCCCTACCATTCCAAGAATTCCAGCTCTCTCTGCCCAAAGTTTTGGGGAAATATTCCTGGGAATGTTTCCTGATAATCCCAAACTGCTGCTGGCGATTCCTTGAGATTTTACCTAGATTTTTTTTTTTTTTTTTTTTACATTTTTCCTCCAGAATTTTGGACATTTCCCCTGGAATTTTGAACATTTTCCCCTGGAATTCTGAAATTTTTTCCCTCAGAAATTTTGACCTTTTCCCCCTTAATTTTCAGCAGTTTTTCCCCAGAATTTCGGACATTTTTTTCCTCCAACTTTTGGACACTTTTGAATTACCCTAATCATTTTTCCCTACTATTAGCCTCTCCAATTCCAGACGCAGCAGATCCAGGTGTTTTCTCCCTGTTTCCTTGCAGCAAGTGATGCGTTTTGCAGAGATGACCCAGGAGGTGGAGGTGGCCAGGCCTGTGGACAAGCCCTTGTGTGGCCTCACTCCCGGCCGGCGCTTCCGGAACCTGGCGTTCCGCGAGGAGTTATCCCGGAAACTCGAGATGAGGGGAGGGCCTGTGGGAGTGGGTGAGTGCTGGAGAGGGAATTCTGCTTGGGAATGTTTGCCTGGATAGGGGAATTCTGCTCTGGGAATGTTTACTTGGAGTGGGAATTGGGATTCTGCTCTGGGAATGTTTACTTGGAGTGGGAATTGGGATTCTGCTCTGGGAATGTTTAATTGGAGTGGAATTCTGCTCTGGAATGTTCATCTGGAGAGGGAAATTACCATTCCTGGAGTGGGCATTCTGCTCTGGAATGTTTGCCTGGAGAGGGAATTCTGCTCTGGGAATGTTCATCTGGAGACAGAATTTTGCTCTGGAATGTTCATCTGGAGTTGGGAATTAACATTCCTGGAGAGGGAATTCTGCTCTAGAATGTTCACTTGGAGTGGGAATTCTGCTCTGGGATGTTAGGGAATTCTGCTCTGGAATGTTCACCTGGAGTGGGAATTCTGCTCTGGAATGTTCATCTGGACAGGGGAATTAACATTCCTGGAGAGGGAAATTCTGCTCTGGAATGTTAATCTGGAGAAGGGAAACTCCAGGAAGAACTCAGAGCTCCTTCCAGAGCCTAAAGGAGCTCTAGGAGAGCTGGAGAGGGATTGGGATAAAGGGATGGAGGAACAGGGAATAGTTTCCCACTGGGAAAGGGGAGATTCAGATGGATATTGGGAAGGAATTCCCAGCTGGGCTGGAATTCCCAGAGAAGCTGTGGCTGCCCCTGGATCCCTGGAATGTCCAAGGCCAGGCTGGGATAACCTGGGATAATGGGAATATCCCTGCCCGTGGAATGGGATCACTTTAATATCCCTTCCAACCCAAACCATTCCATAATCCCACGATCCCATCCCAGTTTTCTTTTAGGAACTAAAAGCTGGGAATTCCATTTTAAACCAATTCCTTGGAGCGTTAACAGAGCCACAGCATTCCCAATGCCCTGGGATTCAGGAGCCTCCTCAGTATCCCTGTGGAATCTCAGGAATTCCACGGGATTGGGATAAATCCACGTTCCCAATATTCCAGGAAATCATGCCAAGGAAATTATGGGATGTTCCTGCATGTCCAGGAGTTGCTTTTAAAATAAAGCAAGAATTCCAGGTTGTCCCATTTAACCCTTTCCCAACCCCATCACCTCGGAAACTCCCAGCTGCCATTGATCATTCCCTGTCCTGCCTGCAATCCATTGGGATTTTCCCCTCTTCCTGATGGATTTTCCATCCCACAGAACCAGAGGAGCCATCAGCAGCCGAGCTGCTTTTCCAGAACTTTCCTCCTCTCCCTTCCTGTGAACTCCTGGATATCAACGACGACCAAACTCTTCCAAAGCTGATCCAGGCGCTGGAGCAGCGGCACAAATCCAGGCAGATGCTGGCTGAGGAATTCACCAAAAATGGTAGGAATTTCCCAAAATTGGGACAGCAGGGCAAAACTCCGGTTTGATGCTCTTTTTACTCCTCAAAGGCATCCCTTCTGTCCTGATTTTCATGGTTCGATTGATCTTAGATTGATCATTTCCACCTTTTTTTGAGGAGTTTTAGGCTGTAAATTGATTGTATTCCAATTTAGATTGGACTTGGTTTGGTCAATAATAATTGACCTAAATAATTGAGTAATTCTTTGGGTGAGCATAATAAAAAACAAGCAGAATTTTCCCAATTATTTTCCAATTTGGAAATACTGGAAAAAATTCTGTTTTTTCCCAGAAGTGGTCAGGAAAAAGCAGAATTTTGGATATGATGGAGATAAGGTAGAAGATTAAGGATAAAAGCTAAAATAGATCAAAATTCTCTTCCAGTTCTTGCCTTTAAAACGATGCTGCAGGAATTTGACTCCAGTGTGATATCCAGGGAAAACTATATCCAAGGAAAACTGGCTGAGAAGGAGAAAACCATAACAGGGCAGAGGACGGAGCTGGAACGCTTGGAGAAGAAGATTAAAACCTTGGAATACAAGGTCAGTTGGCTCATTTTGGAGCAAAAAAGCTCATTTTGGAGCACAAATCCCATTTTTTTTAGGGATAATTTGGCAAATTCCTTGATGCCAGGAATAAATATTTTGTGGGGAATTTTTCCTGAGTGCTTTTTTACAAGGTGAGACTTTTAAAAAACATCCAACTGGGTGATTTGTAATTGAAAAATTACAAAATTATAAAATGATAAATAGTTTATAATTGATTTAGAACTGAAAATCGGGATTTCCAGGGAAATATAAGCAGGAATGGTAGGAATTTCCCAAAATTGGGACATCAGGGCAAAACTCAGATTCAGTGCCGTTTTTACTCCTCCCTTCTATCCCAGTTTTCTCGTTTAGATGGATTATTCCCACCTATTTTTGAGGAATTTTAGGCTGGAAATTGAGTGTATTCCATGTGGTTTGAGCAATTATTTAGGTGAGCATGGAAGTGATAAATACATGCTAAGTGATCCCATTGGGAATATTTCACTGCGAAAATCCCACTAAATGGCCTGGTGATCCCACTGGCAATCTTTCACTGGGAAAATCCCGCTAAATGGCCTGGTGATCCCATTGGGAGTGTTTCACTGGGAAAATCCCACTAAATGGCCTGGTGGTCCCATATTTCACTGGGAAAATCCCACTAAATGGCCTGGTGGTCCCAATTTCACTGGGAAAATCCCACTAAATGGCCTGGTGGTCCCATATTTCACTGGGAAAATCCCACTAAATGGCCTGGTGATCCCATATTTCACTGGAAAAATCCCACACATCCCTTTGCTCCCATTGGTTAAACCAAGGGGAAGTTGGGCTGGAAGTGGCTGGGAAGCTTTTCCTGGAGGGTGACACATCCCAGTCCTTCACTTCCTGCCCATCCTGCTCCTGGAATTATCCCTGGAATTATCATGCAAGGACAGCAGAAAAAAAAAAGAAAAAGAAGAAAAAAAACCCAAACCAGCAGGCGATTTATAATTGCAAATTCCCAATGCGATTTCTAACTGAAAATGTGGATTTCCAGCGGAACACAAGCAGGAATTCCCACTTGGATGGTGCTGTTCCCACCCAAATCCTTCCCCTTTTCCCGCAGATCGAGATCCTGGAGAAAACAGCCTCGATTTACGAGGAGGACAAGAGGAACCTGCAGCAGGAGCTGGAGAGCCAGAGCCAGAGGCTGCAGCGGCAGGCGTCCGACAAGAGGAGGCTGGAGGCTCGGCTGCAGGGAATGGTGGCTGAGACCTCCAGCAAGTGGGAGAAGGAGTGTGTGAGTGCTGGCAATGAATGGGGAAAGTGCGGGAAAACGAGCTGGGATTTGGGATTTGGGTGGGGGGTGGTCTTGAGGAGGGATTGGCTGTGTCTGGGGGAATCCTGGGTTGGAATTTCTCTTTGGTGTTGTGGGAGTTTTTGATGAGGAGGGGAGGGGAGGAAAGGGAAAGGAATGGAAGGGAAGGGGAAGGGAAAGGAAAGGAATAGAAAGGAATGGAAGGGAAGGTAAAGGAAAAGAAAAAAGAAAATAAAAGAATGGAAAGGTATGGAAAAGAAAGGGAAGTAATGGAAGGGGGAGGGAAGGAGAAAGGAAAGGAAAAAGAGAAGAGAGAAGAGAAAAAAGAAAAAAAAAGAAAAGAAGAAAAGAATGGAAAGGAATTGAAAGGAAAGGAATGGGAGGGAAGGCAAGGGAGAGGAGAGGAGAAACATAGAAAAGAGAAAAGACTGGAAAGGTAGGAAAAGAAAAGGAAGGAATGGAAGGGAAAAGGAAGGAATGGAACAGCGGGGGGTCAGGCTTTGCTCTCAGGGAACAATTGATGGAATGTCAGGAAATGGCCTCAAGCTGCCCCGGGAAAGGCTCAGGTTGCATACTGGGAACATTTCCCCATGGAAAGGGTTGTCAACATGGGAGCTGCCCAGGGAGGTTTGGAATCCCCATCCCTGCAGGTGTCCAAGGAATTCCTGGAAGTGACACTCAGATCTCTGGGCTGGCTTCATCCCAGCCTGCACTCTGTGACCTTGGAGGCTTTTCCAAGCGCAGGAATTCCCTGTTTTCCCGCAGGAGCGCCGCGTGGCTGCCAAGCAGCTGGAGATGCAGAACAAGCTGTGGGTGAAGGACGAGAAGCTGAAGCAGCTCAAGGCCATTGTCACTGAGCCCAGGGCTGAGAGACCGGAGAGGCCGGAGCGACCTTCCCGGGAAAGGGACCGGGAGAAGCCTGTCCCCAGATCCGTGTCACCTTCCCCCCTGCCTGTGAGTCACTCCTGCATCCAGGGAAAAGGGTTTTTAGGGATGAAGTGTTTTAGAGATGAAGTATTTTTTTAGGGATTTCAGTCCTTAGCAGTCCCCAAGCAGAGCTTAAGCCGTTTGCTTGCTTGGAATTCCTGGTGTCCTGTCAATTCTTGACCATTCTCCCACCTGCTGCCATCCTTAGGGATGGGAAAGCCCTGGATCCTGTCTGTCCCTGCCGGGAAAAGCAATTTTAGGGACAAAGTGCAGGCATTTTTAGGGATGAAGTTAATCCTCAGTCATCCCCAAATGCAGAGCTCGAGCCTCTTGCTTCGCATTCCTCGTCTCCTATCCATTCCTGATCCACTCTCCCCTCCTGCTAGGTTTTCCATGCCATCCTTCAGGATGGGAACTCCTGGATGTTCTCTGTCCCTCCCTGTATCCCGGTTGGATTATTCCTGTGTCTCACTGCCTCTCTCCCTTCCCTGCAGAGCCCTGCAGACCCTGAGCAAAGCCCTGTGGCCCCCAGGCGCTCCAACTCCTGCAGCAGCATCTCCGTGGCCTCCTGCGTGCTGGAGTGGGAGCAGAGGGGTCCTTCCTGCAAGCAAGGCATTCCCAAAGCCAGGAAAAAAGCAGGAGCAGAGCTGGGCAGAGCCGGGCAGCTTCCTGGCAGGAGGAGAGGGATGTGCTGGACAGGAGTGCTGGAGGTGCCCAGGGCTAGAGAGGAGGGAGAGCAGGAAGAGGAGCCGAGCTGCAGGGTTAGTCTGAGCCTAGGCTGGGCCTGAGGGGCTCTGGGCCTGCCTGATGTAGAGTAGAGCTGTTCCTAAATCTGTCCCTATCCGGGGATTCGGAGCTTCCTCGGAAGCTGAGAATTCCCACTTGTAGGGAGCTCGGAGGTGGCCTCACTGTGCTCCAGCTGGGGTGTCCTCGTGGTTTTCCTTGGGTTTCCCTTTCCCTGGTATCTCCCTTTCCCTTTTCCTTTCCCTGGTGTCTCCCTTCCCTGAATTCTCCCTTTCTGTAGTTTTCCCTGGTTTCTCCCTTTCCCTGGTTTTCCCTTGTTTTCCCTTTTCCTTTCCTTTTTCCCTCCAATCCATCCTGCAATTTCCCAGCTTCTAAGGCGCTCTGACCTTGTCCTGCCTGCAAACATTCCTTGGATATAAACCTCTCCTGCTCCTCAGCTTGAAGTCCTCCAAGAGATTTAAACTCATCTCTAATTCCCATTAAAACCAGGAGCTGATTCCATAAATTTCCATGGAAGATTTCCATGGAGCTGCTCTTGGTGTTGGTGTTGCCCTATTTTATGGCATTCCGGAAAATCCTGGAGTTGTGCAACCCCAGCTCCTGGCAGGAGGGAAGTTTCTCATGGTGTGCAACAGATTGGACAACAATTCCCGAAAAATAATCATTGGCCTGGAATATTCCTAGAATAATTTGATGCCCAAGAAATAGAGATTGACTTGGAATATTCCATGAATATTTGATGCCAAAGAAATAGGAATTGACCTGAAATATTCCGTGAATAATTGATGCCGAGGAAATGGGAATTGACCTGGACTGTTCCATTAATAATTTGATGCCCAAGAAACGGGAATTAGCCTGGAATATTCCTTGATAAATTCAATGCCCAAGAAACAGGATTGGCCTGGAATATTCCTTGAATAATTTGATGCCCAAGACATGGGAATTGTCCTGGACTATTCCATGAAGATTTTGATGCCCAAGAAACGGGAATTGGCTGAATTCATAATTCGGTGCCAAACTCTTGGTGGTGCCTTCAGGATTCAATCCAAGAGCCATTTGGGAAATTTGGGAGGAGCTTTGCCTCCTTCTGGAAGCTTTCTTGGATGTGGAATGTGACAGATTGGACACAAGTTCCCAAGAAACAGGAATTGGCCTGGAATGTTCCATTCATAATTCGATGCCCAAGAAGAGGGAAATGGCCTGAAATATTCCATGGATAATTTGATGCTCGAGGAATAGGGATTGGCCTGGAATATTCCATGAATAATTTGATGCCCAAAAAGTGGGATTGGCCTGGAATATTCCATGAATAATTCGATGCCCAATAAACAGGAATTGACCTGGAATATTCCTTGACTAATTTGATGCCCAAGGAATAGGGATTGACCTGGAATATTCCATGATAAATTCAATGCCCAACAAAAGGGAATTGGCCTGGAATATTCCATGGGGGATCCAATGCCACTCTCTCGGCGGTGTTACCTTCAGCACTGAGCCCAGCTCCCCAAGCTCTGCCATCCCCCAACCCCACATTCCCTGAGCTCATTCCCTCTCTCCCCGCCCCCAGAGCACTCCGGCGGCTCGGCTGCGGCACCGGCGTTCCCGCTCGGCCGGCGAGCGCTGGGTGGATCACAAACCGCCATCCCACATTCCCACCGAGACGCTGCTCCAGCCCCACATTCCCAAGGCCATCCCGGTGGTCGCTCCTGACGAGAAGGCGCTGGCCAAGTGTGATCGATACCTCCTGACCCACCAGGAGTTGGCTTCTGACGGAGAGATCCAGACCAAGCTCATCAAGGTGAGCCTCGGGAATGGGAATGTTGGAATTGCCGGAATTCGGTTCGGGGTCGGAAATTATTTTGGATTTTCCACGGGAATTCTCAGCGCTCCATCGTTGTGTCCTCAAAACCATTCCAGATTTAGTTGGGATTCCATGATTTTCCCTGGGAATTCTCAGTGCTTGGTCATTTTGTGCTCAAAACCATTCCAAATTTAGTTGAGATTTTCCCTGGGAATTCTCAGTGCTTGGTCATTTTGTGCTCAAAACCATTCCAAATTTAGTTGAGATTTTCCCTGGGAATTCTCAGTGCTTGGTCATTTTGTGCTCAAAACCATTCCAAATTTAGTTGAGATTTTCCCTGGGAATTCTCAGTGCTTGGTCGTTTTGTGCTCAAATTCTGAATTTAGTTGGGTTCCATGATTTTTCCATGGGAATTCTTAGTCATTGTGTCCTCAAAACTATTCCAAACTTAGTTGGGTTCCATGCTTTTCTCTGGGAATTCTCAGTGCTCCATTGTTGTGTGATCAAAGCTGTTCCAGGCTGGTTAATCTGCAATGGTTTTCCAGAGAAAATAATTTTATCAGCGTTTTCCAGCAGGGATTTTTTCATGTGAAAGGGTGGTCAGCCATTGGAATTGGTCAGGGAGATTTGGAATTCCCATCCCTGAAATCCCAATCCCAAGGAGATTTGGTGTCCCCTAATCCCACGGAATTCCGGGATGTGGCACTTGGAGCTCTGGGTTGGGTGAAACCATGGATCCATCACAGGTTGGATTTGATGATCCCAGAGATCTTTTCCAACCTCAGGGATTCTGTGATTCCCTGGATTTAAGGGATGGAATCCCCATCCCTGGAAATGTCCGGAAGTCCCACAGATGTGGCACTGGGGGACAACATTCAGTGGTGCTGCATCCCAAAAATGATCCCAAAGATCTTTCCCAACCTCAACAATTCCGTGATCCTACGATTTGTGTGGATTCCACGATTTTTGGGATCCCATGATTTTTGGGATTCCACGATCTGTGGATTCCACAATTTTTGGGATCCCATGATTTTTGGGATTCCATGATTTGCGTGTTTTCCCATGGTAAAAAGCACCAATCCATCGCCATGGAAACGGGAGGAGCTTATTTGTGTCCATAATTCCTTGCGCTGGAATTCTGGGATGAATTCCGGTGTTGTTCCCATCCCAATCCCCCTTTTCCTTGTCCTGCTCCCATTCCAGGGGGATGTTTTCCAGACCAGGGGAGGTGGCCAGGCTGTGCAGTTCACCGACATCGAGACGCTCCGGCAGGAATCTCCCACGGGGTGAGTGAAGCTCCGGGAATTGTGGAATTCCAAAGGATCAGGTTATGGAACCTTTTATTTGAGCTCCTGGGATTGTGGAATTCCAAAGGTTCTGATCATGGAGCTTTGAATTTGAGCTTTGGAAATTGCGGAATTTCAAAGGTTCCAATTGTGGGACCTTGAATTTGATCTTTGGGAATTGTGGAATTCCAAAGGTTCCCATCATGGAACCTTTAATTTGATCTTCTGGAATCGTGGAATTCTGGGAATGCACGTGGAGCCATCCCAGTCCGGATGATCCAACGGGAAAATCCAACTTGAAATCCTATAAATGTGACCTGGAGGAATTCAGGGATGCTGGAGGTGCTGCTGAAGCCGAGATTTATTCAGGAAGCACCAAATGCGTTTTCCAGAGTCTGGGAATGTCCCAAATTCCCTGAGATTTGTTCTCTAATCCCACAAATTCCCGTTCCAGGCGGAAGCGCCGCTCATCCCCTCCCAATCCCGATCCTGCCGGCGACACTCCGGACTCGGAATGGACTGATGTGGAAACCAGGGTGAGCAGGAAAGCGGGAATGTTTCCTTCATCCTGGAATTCTGGGGTGGCTTGGGAAGGACCTGAAACTCATCCCATTCCAGCCTTTCCATGGCTGCTCCATCCAACCCTGGGAATTCTGGGGCTGGGGAATACAGAGCCACTCGGGGTGAGGGTTTGGGATAATTCTGGGAATTGGGAGGAGCGGATCCTGACTGGTTTGTATTCCCAGTGCTCCGTGGCCGTGGAGATGAGGGCAGGATCGGCGATGGGCCCTGGATATCAGCACCACGCCCAGCCCAAGTGAGTGCTGCTTCCCAAAAAATTCCCAAATTCAGGGAATTCCCCTTTGCTTTGCTGCCCATGGAATTGCTCCTTAAATGCTGCTTCTCCTTTCCTGACAAATCCCAAATTAAGGGAATGTTTTCCCCCCTGGTTTTGCTGCCCTTCCCACTCTAGGTTTGCATTCCCAGCTGGAATAGGGTCAGGAATGTCCTGGATTTCCTCTTCTGCCCTTTCCCAAATTCTGATAGCAAGGAATACTCATTTTATCCCAAGGAAATTCCAGTTTCTCAGGATTCCTGTTCCCTGTGGCCCAGGTGGAATTCCTGAGGTGGAATTCCTGCCCACAGCTAGAATTCCAGCTGAATGGTTATGAAACCAGTTGGGAAGCGCGGAGAATTCCCTCTTTCCCAAATTATCCCTAAGGCATCCCTGGGAATTCCAGCACCATGCTCAGCCCATGGAATTGCTCCTGGAATGCTGCTTTTCCTTTCCTGAAAACTTCCAAATTTAGGGAATGTTTTCCCCCCTGGCTTTGCTGCCATTCCTACTCTAGGTTTGCATTCCCAAGTGGAATAGGGTCAGGAATGCCCTGAATTCCCTCTCTCCTGCCCTTTTCCCAAATTCTGATAGCAAGGAATGCTCATTTTATCCATCAGGAAATTTTGGTTTCTCGGTATTCCAATTCCCAGCGGGAAGAGGGAATCGAAGGGTTGGAATCCAACTTGGTTTGATGCTCCTACTGCCTAAAAAACCATGGAAAATACCAGATTTTTTGGAGATTGCTTGGATTAAATGTTGGATTTTTTTAAGGAGGTGTGGAAAAAACTGGTAATGGGGTGTTGGCTGCTCCCAAAATTCCTCTGGATAAACCCTGAACGTTTTTTGTTGCTCTTTCCCATTCCAGGCGCAGGAAGCCCTGAGTTTCTCCCGCTGCAATCCTGGATTTTCCCAGCCTGAGGAATTCCCTGCTGCCGCTGCTCCTTGGGAACTGCTTTGTGCTCACTCCAGGAGGTGTTTTTGGGAATCCTGTGCTGGGAAAAGTTTCCCTGGGTGATCCCAAAGAATTTACAGATGGACTTGTCCATTCCCACAGATTTAGGGAATCTTCCAGCTCCCTCTGGAATTCCGAACCCTTCCTGTCCATATGGAGCTGTATTTTCATAGATAGATTTTCCCTTGGAGATTTTCCCAGCTTTTTCCCAGTTTTTTTAGTCCCAAATCTATCTTTTCCCATCATTCCCTCTTTTCCAGAGCCTCCCATTGGAGGAGGGAATTTTTTGAGCTGCTATTTCAGTCCAGCACTTTAAGGTTGTTCTTCGGCCATTCCCGAGTTTTACTGGAACTGGGAAAAGCTTGGGAATACAGATTTTTCTGGGAAGGAATGAATTTGGAATATTTAATGTGCAAAAGGAGCTCTCAGAACATTCCAGAGTCATCAAATTCCCGCTTGGAGCAGCGGGGATTGGACATCTGACCTGCTTTGGGAATGATGGAATGTTTTCCATCCGGGAATGGGGGGAAAAGTGGGATTTCCTCACGGCTGGGTGGGAATTTTCTCTGTCTCTGTGTGTATCTCAAAACGTAAATAAATCATTTTATTCCACACCCTGGTATTTAGGGAATGCTGAGGGGAAGCAGCTTCCCTTAAAAAACCCAAAAATCGGGGATGGGAGGGATTTTTTGGGATGATTCCAGATGTTAAATCCTGGGATTTGCTTGGATTCAGGGATGGGATTGGGATGATTGCATCTCCAGGTCTGCAAAGGGAATTTGGGGTTGATTTTGAGGGATTGCTTTGATCCAAGGGGTTCCAACCTAAGGAAAAGCTTTTCTTCCTGAAGTTTGGGATCATCAGAATGAATTGGATTGGGAGAAAACCTGGAGATGATCTCATTCCAGCCTTTCCAAGGACAGGGATATTCCCATTATCCCAGGTTTTCCCAGCCTGGCCATGGACACTGCCAGGGATCCAGGGGCAGCCGCAGCTTCTCTGGGAATTCCATCCCAGCCGGGAATTCCTTCCCAATATCCATCTGAATCCCCTTTCCCAGTGGGAAGCCATTCCCTGTTTCCTGCCCCTCCATCCCTTTATCCCAATCCCTCTCCAGCTCTCCTGGATTCCCTGAGGATTCCCTGGATTCTTCCCTTCTCCAGGAGAACATTCCCAGAGCAGAGTTGGGACAAAGGGTGAGGTTTTCCCCATTCCAAACCCAAAGAATTCCAGGAGTTCCAGAGCAGCTCCCAGCCGGATCCATGGGAAGCAGCTCTCCCGGAGCACCACTAGATGGGGTGGGAAAACCACCGTGAATGGCAGAGGATTGGGACTGGGATAACCACTGGAAATCATGGAAAACACTTGGAAAAGCTCTCATTTGTGGGATCTAAATGATTGAAAATAATCCATGAAGAGCAAACGTCTGGATTTGGATCCTGAGATTCCAAGGTGAGTCCTGCTGGAATCGTCCTTTGGAAAAGTGGGAGCTACGAGGAGCTGATGTTCCAAACTTTCCAAGTTTGGATGCAGAAAATGGTTGGAAAAGCAGTGGGAATTCTGGATTAGCTCCCGAAATGCTCTTTTTGATATCCCTGCTGTGTGGAGCCAAAGGATTCTCCCCCAGCCCTTTCCCAGCTCTGTGTTTTCCTCTGGAATTCCTGCTCTGGGAGATGTCAGAATTCCAGCCCAGCTCCTCCCAACCAGGAATTCCTTCCCAACATCCCACCTATCCCTGCCCCATCTCGGGAATCATCCAAACCCCAGAAAATTAGGATAATAAAAATATTTAGGCATAATCCTGATATTTAAAGGAGCAAGGAGGAGGTTTTAGATTTAGACCTGGAGCAGAGCTGGAAAACACAATTCCAGGTCCACTCGGAGAAATTCCATTGGAAAACAAGGCGAAGTAAATATTTATTCCAGCCTGGCTGATCCGAATGTTTGACTGCAGTGGGAATTCTTCCCTCTGGAATGTTAATTCCTTCATCTGCTGTGCTAACAAACCTCTGCCTGTGGGAAGGAATTCCAACATTCCCACTTTTCCCCCTCCCTGCTTTTCCCACCTCTTCTTTAAACACAAATCCGGGTTTTTAATGAATTCCTGGGATGCAAATGAGCTTCCCAATAATGAGGAATTAACTTGATCCAGTTGACATTCCCGCTCTATCCCAGAGTCAACAGAGCTTTTCCAAACAATCGGAGCTGCTGATGCACAGGGGTTGGGAAAGGCAGGAAAACCCAAAGGAGGAGAAATCCATGGATTTGGGATGGGAGCTTTTCCAAAGAGATCCCAAGGATGCCAGGCTGGGATAACTCCATCCCAAATCCCTCTGAGCTATTCCAGGCAAAAATTTTGGGATAAATCCATCTTTAAGCTGAGTTTAAATCCAAGCTGGGTTTAGCTGAGGGTGATTCCAGAGGTGTCAATCCTGGGAAAGTCTCCTTATCCAGGCCTTGGAATGTTGGAACATCCCTGGGATCAGGAGCAGAGTTTTGGGATTGTCGGGATAATCCTTGTTCTTGGAAGTGACAGATAAATGGTAAGTGATCCCAGTGGGAATCTTGCACTGGGAAAATCCCATTAAATGGCCTGGTGATCCCATCGGGAATATTTCACCACGAGAATCCCACAAAATGAGCAGCAAAACCCCAAGCCTTTATCCCAAAAATCTTCCTGGAGTTGCAAGGAATGCTTCTTCCAGGAGATGGCAGTGTGGCACTGGAATTGCCATCCCTGGTTTTTCCAGCCGAGTGAGGAATCCACGGCTGGCAAACCATGGAAAAGCTTCCTCTGGATCACCAAATCCCAGCTCATTCCCAGCACGGGGCATTCCCTGTTCCATGGAGAAGGACAAGATTCGATCCCAATCCATGGAAAGGGAATTCCTCCTCTCCGCGCTCAATTCCCACATTCCAGCCAAGCTCCACAATTCCACCTTTTCACTCAAATCCCATCCCAATCCCAGCAGGATTTCTCCTCTCTTTAGGATCTCAGTGCCGATCAACATCCTCATCCCAGGCTTTCCCGCTGTTCCCTGAATTCCCACAGCCTCGGGAAGCAGCTGATCATCCCAGGGATCTGCCGGAGCCATCCCGGTGCTAATTCCCGATAAATAATCCTAAGGGGAAGAGATGCTGTCTGCTCCCATCCGGCAGCCCCGGGAGAGGCGATTTGTGCGGCGTTTGGAATTATCCAGAGGAGGGGAAAATGGGAATTTCCTCAGCTGTTCTGGGAAATTCCTAGTGGCACCGGGAGAGCCGAGAGCTCCCTGGAATTCCCAACTTCCTCACAGAATTCCCAACTTCCTCACTCAGGAATCTCTCCCACTCCTTGTGTTTCCCAGCCGCTTCTGGTTGGTTTTCCAGCCCTTGGCACTCTGGAATCCCAATTTTAATTCCTGAGTTAAAATCCTGAATCCCAGATTTAATTCCTGAATTTTTTGCTCCCGAATCTTGGACTCTTCATTTTTGTCCCCAAATCCTGAGCTCTTCACCTTTACTCCCAAACCTTGGGCCCCCAGTTTTTATTCCTAAATCCGGGATCCTATTTTTTCTTCCTAAACTTTTGGCTCCTAATTTTCCCTCCCAAACCCCGAGATCCTCATTTTTACTCCTAAATCTTAGCTCCTAATCTTTATTCCCAAATCCTGCCCTCCTAATCTTTACTCCTAAACCTTGGGCTCTGAATTTTCCCTCCCAAATCCAAGCTGTGAATTTTTCCTCCCAGACTTTGGACTCCTCATTTTTGCTCCTGAATCCTTGGACTCCTGAGTTTTGTTCCTAAATTCGGGCTTCTAATTTTTCCTCCCAAATCTGGGCTCCACATTTTTCCTCCTAGATCTTGGACTTCCCATTTTTTCCCTTATTTTTCCTCCTGAACCTTTGGTTCCTCATTTTTGTTCCTTATTTTTCCTCCTAAACCTCAGGCTCCCAACTTTTATCCCTAAATCCAGGATCCCAAATTTCGCTCCCAAACCCTGAGATCCTAATTTTCAGTCCTAAAATTTCTTTTCCTGACTTTTTTGTTTCATCCAACCTCGTTTTTTCCACGCTTGGCTCTTCCTCCTCCTCTGCTCTCCAACAGACTTTTCCAGCTTATCCGGAAAATGAGGAAAATGATCCCAAATCCCTGTTTAATTCTGGAATATCAGCAGGTAACGTTTTCAATATGGCAGGAGAATCCCAGCCTCGGGTCAAGGGGGGAGCTGGGATTGGGAGCAATAAACAAAGCCAGCTTTGAATTATTCCCGGGAAATTCCTTGATCCGCTCCTGATTAAAGGTTCATCCCGAGGAACGAGACGATTCCTTTGGATCTGGATCCCGAAAAAACTGAGCTGGAGCTCTGCCTGCCCCACACAGCTCGTAAATTCCTTTGGAAGTGCCGCAGCTCCAGAAATTTTTCCCTTTTTTTTCTCCTCTCCTCATCCCATCTGGATCAAAACCTTACCTGGGATGCACATGGAATATTTCAGGATGGAATTTTAGGGGGGAAAAACCCAAAGTGACTCCCAGACTTTGGTTTTTCCAACCAATTCCAGAATTGACGGAGAGGGGAAAATATCCCTGCTTTTCAAGCGGAGCCAGGGCCGATGTAAATATTTATGGAATATTTTATTACAGCCTGCATTTATTCCTTGATTGGAAACATTTCCTAATAACCCTCTGGAAAATCCAATT
This sequence comes from Grantiella picta, assembly GCA_013397955.1. NCBI lineage: Eukaryota > Metazoa > Chordata > Aves > Passeriformes > Meliphagidae > Grantiella > Grantiella picta. The sequence goes on from VZRM01007085.1 coordinate 1,751,650, forward strand.
AAAGTGTAATTTCAGGGTCCTGCTTTGGGGTTTTTTGTTGGAATTGCTGTTCTGCCAGGAATGCTGATCTGGAGGTCGGGTGGAGAGGTTGGGGTTGAGGAATTGCATTGGGGTTGGATGTCCATGGAAGAGCCTGGATATAAAAATATAGGGAAAAATCACTGCTTCCTTGGGAAATCCTGGTTCTTCCTGGGAACTGGGCATTTCAGCCTTTCCAGCTGTTTTTTCCCAGTTTTTCTAGGCTTGGGGCTCAACACATCCTGGGAATCCAATCGGCTCCGGAGGGATCAGAGGAATGGAAGGACCTGGAAATCCCCCAATGGTGAGTGTGAGAGGCTTTGGGATTTCTGTCCTGATGGGAATCCCGAAGGATAACAATTCCAAAAGGATTGTTGGGATTTGGGATGCTCAGCCAGGGCATGGAGCTGCTGCTCCAAGAACTGTGGGATTTTTCCTTGGAATTGTCCAGCTGTGGCTGAATTCCCAATATTAATTTGTCATCCCAAAACTCATTCCCTGATATATTCCATATCAAACCTTCCTCTTTTTTCCGCCTCTTTCCCCTCTGAATCCTGAATCCCGGATTTTCCCATCCCAACAAAAGGACGTTCCATCCAATGAGGATGCCAGGAATGTTTAGGAAGTTTTATTTTTATTGTGCTGGACAAAAAAAAAAATCCAGTTTTTTTGGAATCAGGAATTCCTTGGAGACCCAAGACTTCAAGGAGGGGGAAAGAGGCTCCTTTTAAATTTAAAATCAGGGAATGCTGGAATTATAACGAGCACTAAACGATGGGAAAGGCAATTATCTGCCTGGAAAACATTGGATTCATTAGGATGAAAATAAAGGCAAACTTAGGGAAGATAATTAGATCTTTTAAATCTCCGTGTTTTTGATCCCTGCTCGTCTCATAAATATGGATATTTATATAATCCCTAAAAAAACCCCAGGCTTAATAAGGAGCACAAAAAGCGCCATAAATGTCGGAATTTTTGACATGGAGTCAAACAAAAAAGGAACAGAAGGGGAAAGATTGGAGTTCCAAGGCTCCTCCTGGCACATTCCGGGTGTTCCTGGTGCTGGGAGCACAGGGGAAGGGATGGATCCATCCCTGTGCCGTTGGGAAAAGGCCTTTCCCAAAAAACCCAGGTGTGGCACTGGGAATTTTTTGGTTTCCATGGCAAAACGATCCACGGCTGGATAATTCCAGGATGCAATGATCCATCGGACACATTCCAGGGTCATTTCCAGCGGAGACCTCTGGAGCAAAAGCTGGTTATTCCGTATTTAAATCAAACCTGCCATTAGTCTCCGGGTTCCAGGTCAATCCTCGGGAAAATCCAACGCCTTTCCCTCCTTTCCGATGATGAATCCATCGATCAGCGGCGGCCGTTTAATCTCTCTGCCTGTAAACAGCAGGGCCGGCCAGATGGGCGGGTAATTTACAACATCGCTTGGAATCTCTCGGAGTTTCTGGGAGCCTGGCTCGGGAAAAAGCATGGAATGTCCCAGGGATGCCCATGCAATCACACGGCCAATTTGCGGGGGTAATTAGCTCGATTCCGCGCGCTCCCGGTAATTGGCGCCGCAGATGGCGTTGGGATGCATGGATGGCCGCTTGTGCGTGGAGAGCTTCACCGCGGGAATTGCACGTGTGAATCCAACGTGGATCCCAATATTCCGAGTGTCCCACGTGTCCCCGGAGCGGGAAATGCTGTGGTCGGGGTGGGTTTGAGGATTTCTGTAGGATGCGGAGTGTGGAAGGTTGGAAGGGGGAGCCACGAGGAGCATCCAAGGACAGCCCCAGGAATTTTGGGAAGTGCCCTGGAGAGAGGGTGGAGCCTGCAGGGTGTCTGTGAGTACCTGGAATCCATCTGCGTGTCCTGCTTGAGGAATGCCATGGGGCGCAGGGGGTGTGGGATTGGAGCTCTGGGATTCCCACGGGATAAATCCACCTTCAGACGCCTTTTCCAAGGCTGTCCTGTGAGTGAATCCAAGGGCCATTCCATAGGCGTGTCCATGTCCCGTCGCAGCCATGTATCTATGTTCCATCCCATCAGAGATCCCTGTGCCACCCCACAGGTGATCCCTCTGCCACCTCATCGGTGATCCATGTGCCATCCCATCCCATTTGCATACGGATGTTCCATCCCATCAATCCATCCATGTTCTATCCCATCAATCCATCCATTTTCCACCCCATCAATCAACCCAGTGCCACTCCCTTGGTGCATCCATGTTCCATCCCATCAGTGATCCCACGGCCATCCCATCAGTCCATCCAAGTTCCATCCCATCAGTCCATCCATGTTCCATCCCATCCATGTGTCCATGTTCCATCCCATCAGTGGTCCCACTGCCATCCCATCAATCCATCCATGTTCTATCCCATCAATCCATCCATTTTCCACCCCATCAATCAACCCAGTGCCACTCCCTTGGTGCATCCATGTTCCATCCCATCAGTGATCCCACGGCCATCCCATCAGTCCATCCAAGTTCCATCCCATCCATGCATCCACGTGCCACCCCCTTGGTGTATCCCTGTTCCGTCCCACCAGTCCATCCCTGCCTCACCCACGGCTCAGCATTCCCAGCTCTCCATCCCCGCTCTCCTCCAATCCCATCCACGGATCGGTAGGCCGATCCCTTCCCGGCGCTGCCCTTCCCGGGAGGAGCCACTCCATCCCTCCTCATTATCCCAGTTTATTGCGCCGCCGCGGCTTTGGAGCTCGGGCAGAAGATAAATTCCAAGGAGCGCTCGGAGCCGGAGCGGCCGGCGGGGCTGAGCGCTAACATTTACATTCCGCCGGGGTCGATATCCCGCTGATCCCACTCAATCTGCTCCCTGAGCAAACCCCGCGCCTCCTCCCCCCGGATCAATCCCTCCTCCAAAGGTTACGTGAAGGTGGCCGGATTCTTCTAAGCTGTTTGCAGAGCCTCCGTTTGCTCTGCTAACACAGCCCGGAGCTGCTTCCAAGGATTCTGTTTGCCTTGGATTAGGGCTGTTTGCCCAAACACCTTCCCGAATCCAATCGAGGCCGGGCTTTCCAAACATTTGGGCACATCTGTCAATCAATAGCGGCAATCGCGATCCTGATCCAAACAGCAAACTCGGCCAAATCCAATATTTATCCAAACTTTTACTGACTCGGGCTGGTTTTAAACAATCCCAAGCCGTTGGTGCCGAAAGGTCCTGGATAATGTGTAACTGCGGGCAAACAGAGCGCGATTCCAGCGAGGAGCGGAGCAAAACCAAACACCGCGATTGTTGTCCCGCTTTTATTGCGGATAGTTTGCCTAAATGTCCAGCGATTATCTGCTAATGAGGCCGGGGTTAATTAGGCGGGGCCTGAGGCTGAGCCTGGCTCAAGGGCAGGGCGCAATTCCCGAACTTTGGCCCTCGGGACGGAGCGTGTTTGGGCAGGTGACTCGGGGGATGTTATCGGGCTGGAAAACACCTGAGTCCAAACAGAAAAAACAGGGGGGAAAAAACCCTGGGAGGACTCCAGGCAAAGCTGGACTGGGGCTTGAAACAAAGAGGAACGAGAGAGGCCAAATGTTTTTCGGGAGAGGCTGCCAGGCGGGAATGGCCGGCCGGGATTTGGCCCAAGGAGCTGTCGAAAAGCGGGAGGTGTTTTTCATCCGCGGCCCGAAGGAATGGGAGACGCGCCGGGAATGACACCCAAACACGAGCAGGGCCTGGATCCAGCCCGTGGGGGATCCGGGGAGGAAAAGGGATGGAAATGCTTTCCCAAAATCAGGAATCACTGGATGGTCGGGGTTGGAAGGGCAGAGACACCTTCTGCTATCCCAGGCTCTCCAAGCCTGTCCAGCCTGGCCTTGGACATTCCAGGGATCCAGGGACAGCCACAGCTTCTCTGGGAATTCCAGCCCAGCCCTCCCCACCCTCCCAGGGAATATTCCTTCCCAATATCCCACCCCGATATCTCCTTTTTCCATTGAAAACTGTCCCTTGTCCTGTCTCTAAATTTCCTCTCCCTCCTTTTTGGATTCCTCCTTTATGCACCGGGAGCTTAAAAAAGGATGGAGAGAGACTTTTTTTCCATATTATCCCTATTTCTTCCCAAAAAATGCCACCACCCCCTTCCAGGTGGCCCCTCCAGCTGGTCCTGGTTGGATCCAGCTGTGACAACGCTCTCCATCCTTAATTCCTGGTGTTGAGGAAGGAGAAAAGCTGGACAGAGAACAATCCACACGATTTTCCCTCTGGGTACCCAAATATATCCTCGTGACAAGCGACAATTCCTATTCCGAAAGCCTTTTTGCAGGCGAGACGCTCCAGCTCCGCCGTTTTCCCGAGAAAAGGAGCCTAATTGGGCTCTGATCGAGCGCAAAAAGCGCCTAAAAGATGCAGGGAGCGATGTTTTCCCTAAATAAGGGCATTTGGAATTCAGGCAGGAACAATGGATGAGCTGCGTTATTCGTCTCCGACGCTTTGTTTATGGCAGAGGGATAAATATTGGATAAGGGCGCTTAGGGAACGATTTGTGAGGGAAAACTCGGGAAGAGTAAAGGAGAGGCTCCCGCAGCTGGCAGTTTTTTGTGGAACGGGATCATTTATGGAACGGGATCATTTATGGAACGGGATCATTTATGGAATGGCAGAGACCAAATGGGAAGATTCCAAATTCCNCCTCCCTTCCTCCCTTCCTCCCTTCCTCCCTTCCTCCCTTCCTCCCTCCCTCCCATCCCTCCATCCCCAGACAATTCTGGAAAGCCCCAGAAGCCCCGGCATGGGACACCACCCCCCAAAAACTCCTTGGAATGTCACCCAAGGTGACAGACAACGACGGCGCCGTTCCAGAGCACACAGTTCCATAACCTTGGGATGTCCGAAGGCGCCTGGAGAATCCCTGCCAGCACCGCATCCCCCGTTTTTCTGGGATTTCCCCGCCGGCATTCCCGCGTTATCCCACGGCGGGGCGGGACGGGATGGCGCTGCCCGCGCCGTTATCTGCGCGTTGTCCCGACGCTCTCAGTCCCGCCGGGAATNCCCCGCCTCTCTCGGCCCCGCCGGGAATGGCCGCTCGGTGGGAGCAGCGTCGGGAAGCAAAGTCAATATTGGCTGAGCAAACAAGGCCGGCAAGGAGCTGCTGTTTGCGGAGCCGCGGGGATGTGGAGCTCGGCGGCTGAACGGAGCACTTGGAAATGGGAATAATCCATGGAATCCGGGGGTTTTCCAAGGTTTTTTTATGGAGGGGAGAGCTGGCGGCTCTGAGGGAATTTCCCGGGTTGGGGTTGGGATGGGAGTTGGCTGCACTGGGAGGTTGCCGACCTTAAATCCATTTTAAAAAGTGGGAATCCAGCCGAGTCAAGT
>VZRM01007085.1:1756996-1777773 GCA_013397955.1 Grantiella picta
TGAAAAAGTGGGAATCCAGCCGAGCAAAGTGCTGAAGCAGGAGATGACATGGAGTTATCCACCGAAAAGCAGCTTCTGGAGGAGCTGGAGTGTCCCAGCAAACCCACAGATGCTCCAGAGGGGTGTTGGATCCCTTTCCAGCTGGGGATGGATTTACTGCGTTCCATTTTCCATGGAATCTCCATCCCGGGATGCTGCAGGGAACTAAATAATAGAGCCGGGGGATTAAATAATTCATCCCAAAAAAGGGAGAGGAGGTGGGAGTTGCAGGCGAGGGAATAAATAGAAATAAAAATAATATAATTTATAAATGTATTATTTTTAAAATTTTAATCCTTTATAAATTTATAATTCCAAGATATAAATCTATAAATATTTATTTATGGATAATGGGAATGCTGGGAGCAGCCACAAAACTGGGGCAGAAATCCCAAATTCGAATACATTATTTGCCAAAGATTTCCATAAATGTTCCAAGATGGACCTTTCCTTCCTTTGTCCTGAAGCTTCCCTTCAGTTTAAAAAGCAGGAAAAGGAAACGGGAAATCCAGGAAAAGGAAAAAAGAAATCCAGGAAATGAAGAAATTAAATACAAGGAGGGCATTGAGGAGGGATTTGCTTGTTTCTTTTCCCATTTTTTTTTCAGGGAGGAAGGGGAAGGAAAAGGACTCAGATTAAGGAAAAAAGGCTCAAATGAAAGGAAAAGCTGGAATTCCCTTGTAAGTGCCTGGGAAAGGCAGAGGGAGCAGCAGGATGATGATCCCAATCCCTGCTCCAGTCTCCAGTATGGGGAACACCATGGTATTACTGGGATGCTGCTTCCCAAATTCCCACCGACCCCAAAAATCCCACTGGATTTTCAATCCCGGAAGAGGCCAAGCCCTTTTCCAGCCATATTCCTACAACTTTCCACTTCCCATTGTGCAACATTCCCTCAGAACTGATCGGCTCCTGGCAGATTCCAGATTCTTCATTCCTTTTGGACGAAGGAAATGGAAAAATTGACCAACAATTCCATGCATCCAAGGCCGGCCTTCCGAGGGGTGTTTATGGAAAGCTCCCATGCCAACCTCTCCTCATTTTTCCTGCTGCTCTGGCACCGGGAAGGACAAATATTTATATTCCAGGCTTTTCCGATTGTTTTCGTGTCGAGCCGCTTTCCAGGCACTTTGCTTGGTTCCAAGGATTTGCTGTTAATTTTCACTTCCAATTGGATCCAGGTTCCTCCAAGGTTTTAAAGTTGGGAAGGATTTGTTCTGGGAATGTGGTGCCTGATTGGCAAAGCTCCGGGGGTGGGAATGTCACATTCCTGGTTTATTTAAAGGAGAATTGAACTTGGAATATTCTATTCCCCATCCTTGGAAGTGTTCCAGGCCAGGCTGGAGCAACCTGGGTGAGTGGGAGTTGTCCCTGGAATGGCAGGGGGTGGAATAGAATGGATTTAAGATCCTTTCCCAAAATTCCATGATTAAAATATTGCTCCTCTTTTGGAGAAATCAATTCAGTGGGGAAATCCACTTCCATATCCCAGGAAATGCTCCATGGGATGCTCAGGCTCATCCATCCCATCCCGTCCCGTCCCGTCCCGTCCCGTCCCGTCCCGTCCCATCCCATCCCGGGATTTGCCATTCCCTCCTCTCCACCCTTTTTGGGAAAGCAGGAAGAAGGAAAGCAGCTCTGCTCCCTGATCCCTCACTTCCACATTTAATAAAAGGAATAAAAGATCAGAAACCTGGGAACAGTCTTTAATAATTCACCAGCCTCTAGCTCTTTCATTACCTAGGATTTCCGAACATTCCGGCAGCTCCTGACTCCTCCCCCCGCTCTCGATCCGATCCCAAAAACTTGGGAATGTGGGCTGGATCCACCTGCGCTCGTGTGTGAATGGTGGATGTGCCTGGAATTGGAAATCACAGCGGGTTTGACCCGGAACGGTTGTTAGCAAGAGAAAACCACTCCGGGGCTTTTCCCGGCACTGATAATCCAGGGATTATCGGACATCCACTCCTTCCGGGAATTCTAGGAGCTCCAATCCCACCCAGCCTCTCCAGGTGCTTTTCCTCGGTGCATTCAGCTCTCCTGATCTCCTCCTAGCAGGAATTCACCTCCCGACGGTCAACCACAAACCCCAAAAAATCCATCAAAACCCCAGCAAGCAACCAAGCGAGCTCTCCAGCGCTCCGGGAACATCAGCTCCCGGGGCTTGGCAGGGCATGAAAGCATTCCCGGCTCTCCTGCCAGCTCCGGGCTGAGGCGCTGCGAAATCCCGAGTTCTCTCCCGCCACGCATCCCTAACGAGCCAAGAGCCCCGAGGAGCCGCAGCTTTCCCTCCTTCCCGCTCTGGAGCAGCATTCCCGCTTTTCCGCCTTCCCTGGCACAGCCTGAGTATCTGCTGACCTTATCGGAGCAGCGGCGGAGCTGCGGGCAGCGCCAGCGCCTCGTTTGCGGGAATTGAAGCTGCCAGCGGGAAATCCATGGAGCAGCCGGGAGCGTCGGGAAGCAGGTAGGGAGAGGGGATGGACTGCGGGATGGAGGATCGCAGGGTGGTGGGATGGTGGAGCTCGGGCGGGGTTGGGAATTTTTTTAGTGGTTTCTTGCTGGAGATGACTTTTTACTTTTCTTTCCTCCCTTTTCCTTTTCCCCTTTCCCCTCTTTTCCCTTTCCCTTTCTCCTTTTCCCTTTCCCCCTTTCCCTCCTTTTCCCTTTCCCTCAGGACTTTTTTTCCTCAGGGTTTGTCCTCAGGACTTTTGCTCTGGATTTTTCCTTAGGAGTTTTGCTCAGGATTTTTTCCCGCAGGATTTTTCCTCAGGATTTTTTTTCCTCAGGATTCTTCCTCAGAGGTTTTCCTCAGGATATTTTCCCCTCAGGATTTTCCCGTAGGATTTTTGCTCAGGATTTTTGCTCAGGTTTTTTTCCTCAGGGTTTCTTCCCTCAGGATTTTTTCTCAGGACTTTTTCTTCAACATTTTTTTCCTCAGGATTTTTGCCTCGGGATTTTTGCTCAGGATTTTTCCTCAGCATTTTTTGCTCAGAATTCATCCTCAGGATTTTTTTCCCCTCTGGATTTTTGCTCAGGATTTTTCCTCAAGACTTTTTCTCCTCAGGATTTTTTCCTCAGGATTTTTTTTTCCTCAGGATTTTTCCTCAAGATTTCCCCTCAAGCCTCTCGGCAGCATTGGGATGCTCTGGATAGATAACGCTGATCCCAGCCGCTCCCATTCCCTCCCTTTCCCATCCCAGGACAAATCCCGGGATATTTATCCCAGAAGGTTATTTTGATCCCAGCCTTGAGCCCATCATTCCCAGTGCCCGTTGGTCACATTTCCCTGGATAACAGCCTTGGGATCAGCGCTCCTCCAGAAAATCCAGGTAGAACCATCCGGGATTTTCCGCTCTCGGGTGGATAATTGGATTCGAGCGCAGGGTGGGCGCGGGGCTGGAGTTTTTCCGTGCCTGGAAACTCCAGCCAGGCTCCCAGAGGATTCCAGGCGGGAATGGAGCCATTCCCAGCTTTGTCCCTGTCGTCCCACAGCTGCCCCTCTGGAATTCTCTCCCACTCTCCCACTGTCACTCGCTGGGCAGGAATCTCATTTTTCCTGCTCTGACCTTGATCCTGTATTTTAAAACATCCCTTAAAAGCTGCAGAACTTCCTGGATATCCTTTGGATCTGTGAGGATCCTTCAGAGCAGCCCAGATTCATTTGCTTTCCCAAAAATGCACTAAACGTGGGATAACGGTGGCATTTCTACTGAAAAATGGGATTTGGGAAGAGAAGATTCCAGGGAAACCTTGGAGCAGCTTTCAGGGTCTAAAGGAGCTCCAGGAGAGCTGGAGAGGTGTTGGGATAAAGGGATGGAGGGACAGGACACAGGGAATGGCTTCATGGTGGAAAAATGGAGATTTGCATGGATATTGGGAAGGAATTGTTCCCTGCGAGGGTGAGGAGGGTCTGGAATTCCCAGAGAAGCTGTGGCTGCTCCCGGATCCCGGGAATGTCCAAGTTTGGACAGGATTTGTCCCTCCCATTCCCCTCCCGGGGCACCTGGCAGAGCCAGAGGTTGAGTTTTCTCAAAAACTGCACCTTCCCAAAAATTCCATCTTCACCCTTATCCTGGGTAAATCAACAAATAGGGGAAAATCCCCCATTTCCCCACTTTTCCTGCCCCTCTGGAGACGAAGCTGCAGCTGTTTTCCCCGAGGTTGGGCTGAGGAGCTGGGCAGGAATGTGGCATCTTGGGGATGCTGGCAGCCCTGCTTCCCATAAATCACCCCTAGGATTTCCAAGGCCTTTCCTGCCAGCTGCTCTCCTGCATCCAGACCCTTTTCCGTGCAGTAGCCTGGGAAAATATTGAATCCATGCCCAGAGCAACACCAGGATATGAAGGGGGAAACTTTTGGGATGTTTTGTAACTCCATTTTTAATTTTTTTTTTTTTTTTTCCCCCCCAGAACTTGCCAACTCTTAATTTTTCCAGTTTGGAATAAGAGCCTCGGAACCATCTGTTTGCTGTCAAGCGATGTTTGTTTGGAAAGGGATTTTATGGATTTTTTCCAGCTCGCACTCCTGTTCTTACACCCGGTTTACTGAACTCCATAAATGTCGGCTCAGGCAGTTTTTTCGGGGAGTTCTGATTTAGGGTTTAATCAAAACGGAGCCGTCAGTGTCTTTAATCAATGGGAATGGAGATCAAAACCAAAGGAATGGGAGCGAGAAATGAAATATTTAATGGATCCCTTTGAAAGTGCCTGATTCCCGACCTAATGGCTACCAGCGATCATTAGGACAAACTTCCAAAAAAAAAATATAACCCCCAAAAACTGCTCGCTGTGGTTTTTAAAGATAAAAAGAGGGAAGGCAATTTAAGGCTTAAAAGCAATTCCAGCCTTTTATTCCATCAAATATTAAAAATAAACCAGAGCCAGTGGCTCTGGGGCTGCCGGAGCTCCCGGGGACAGGGATTGGTGTCCGAAGATCCCTGCACTGATCCCGGTTCTGGGCTGTGGGGTTGGAGCTGTGCTGGCCTGGGTTGTGCTGTGCTCTCCTTGGGATGGTGGCACTGGAATTCCCTGCCCAGGGGATACATGGATTTAGTGTGGGAATGAATCAGCGTCAGGGGAAGTGCAGCCATTGTTCCCTGGGCGTCGCTTCACACCCAAACTTCCATCCCTCCAAACTTCCATCCCTCCATCCTCCATCCTTCATCCTCCATCCCTCCATCCCTCCATCCCTTCATTCTCCCAACCTCCCATTCTCCATCCATCCATCCATCCATCCCTCTATACTCCATCCCTTCATTCTCCCAAACTTCCATCCCTCCACCCTCCATCCATTCATCCTTCACCCTTCCATCCTCCATCCCTCCAAGCTTCTATCCCTCCATCCTTCATCCTCCATCCCTCCATCCCTTCATTCTCCTAAANCCTTCATCCTCCTAAATTCCCGTTCCTCCATCCATCCATCCCTCCCTCCGGCTCGGCTCGGCTCGGCTCGGCTCGGCGCTCTCTGTCGCCCCCTGCTGGCTTTTCCCAGTAGTGAGCTCATAATCATGGAAAGGTAAAATCCTGGAATGGTTTGGGTGGGAAGCAATATTAAAATCCATCCCAGTGCCACCCCAGCCATGGCAGGGACACCTCCCATGTCCCAGGCCGCTCCAAGCCCAATCCAACCTGGCCTTGGACACTGCCAGGGATCCAGGGGCAGCACAGCTTCTCTGGGCACCCCAGGATCCCTCCTCTCTATTCCCAGATAAAAGCAGAATATCGGGACACCTGTGGCTTCAAGGAGCAGCTCCCCCAGCCTCCTTCCAGCACGGCTGCGTTTTTAATCAGCTTTTTTAAATTTAATTTTCACCCTCTTTCTTCTCCCGGCGTTTTTATCTCCGCTTTGGATGCACAAGTCCCGACTGTTTTGTTCCCGGAGTCAGCGGGATGATCAAGGGGTTTGCAGCCTCCTGAATTATTCAGGATAACGGAGTTCCTCACTAAATATTTTTGCTTCCAGCCTGTCAGGGAGAAGATCACAGGAATATTTTGTTCATTCCAAGATCTCTCTCCGAGCGTCTGTGACAGGAAAAGCACTCCCATCATTTCCAGAGGTGCTCGTTAAGGGAGGGGCTCGTTAATTAGAGCAGGAGCAATGTCATTGTCACCCCCAGAGTGGCTTTGGGGACACGGAAATGGCTGGGAATCTTCTGCAGGGCTTGGAGAGGGAATGGGGTTGTGCTGGTGCTGATGGATTGGGATGGGGTGGGAAGTCCCCCGGGGTGTCCCTGGCTGGAGGTGGCACTGCCAACCCTGCGGGTCAGGGGACAGCAGAGCCCATCTGGAATGTCCTGGGTTGAGCCATCCCTGATTCCAGGGAGGAATGGCAGCAGAATCCCGGAATCCCAGAATCCTGGAATAGTTGGGGTTGGAAGGGCGATCTGCCCAGGGTGGGTCACAGAGCAGGTGACACAGAGACACATCCAGGTGGGCTTGGAATGGCTCCGGGGAGGGGGACAATGGATGGCCTTGGTGGGACAATGGAATGTCCTTGGTGAGATGGTGGCACATCTCTGGTGGGACAATGGAATGGCATTGGTGGGACAATGGAATGGCCTTGGTGGATGATGGAATGTCCCTGGCTGGACGATGGAATGTCCCTGGTGGGATGGTGGCACATCCCTGGTGGGCCAATGGAATGTCCCCAGTGGGACAATGACACCCCCCAGAGCTGCTGCCACTCCCCACCCATGCCTGCCACTTCCCCGCTGATATTTTTTGGGATTTGTGGTGTTTTTCCCCCAACCTTTCCCTCCCAAACATCTCCGAGATCCCCCAAACATCACCTGCTCCCCAGTGAGAGTGTCCCTTCCCAACATCCCTCCTCCATGTGCAGCATTCCCGATCTCCGCCCCACTCCATATTGCACCATTATCCGACCTCTTCTTGTGGTTGCATCATAAAAATTCCTCGGCTCTTGGAAGCATCCCGGGAATATTTGCATATGTATATCCCTCGTTCTCGCGGCACAGCCTGGCTGCCAGATGGGAAAACCGACGGATTTATCCAACGTTTATCCGCCGCTCCGCCGTTTCTCCGCGCCGCCAACCGCAGAGGAAACGAGGTGGTTTTCCAGCCCAACCTTGGGATATTTGCACAGGGACTGGGGGGAAAAGGGGAGGGAGAACCACATGGAATCCATAAAAAGCCGTTTCCCGATGTTTGTTTGTTTAATGGTGGGGAGAAGATTCATTGTGGGGCCTTGGAAAAATGGGATTATGCACTGGCTGGGAGCAACCTGCTCCAGAAATCTCTTTTTTCCTTGGATTTCACCCCAGCACATGGATTGGGGTGAAATCCCACGATTGATCTCAAATAACTGGAGAGGCTTTGTGGGGAAAACTATTTTCCTTGGGAACGCAGGACAGGAATTCTGATTTTTAAAAATTTATTCCCAAAGCAGCATTTCAGTGTTTGGGATACACCGGTGGGGTTTTGGGACATAAGGAAGTTTTTGGGGGTGTAATGGTGGTTTTTTTGGGATGTAATGATGCTTTTCGGGGTGTAATGGTGGGATTTAAGGTACAATGATGGTTTTCAGGGTGCAGTGTGTTTTTGGGATATAACGATGCTTTTTGGGGTGTAATGATGGCTTTTTGGAGTGAAATGATGGGGTTTAAGGTATAATGATATTTTTTAGGGTTCAATGATGATACTTTTTGGGGTGAAGTACTGACACTTTGGGGTGTAACGATGATTTTTTGGGATCTAATAATTTTTCAGAGTGTAATGATGAACTTTAGGGTTTTTAGAGCACAATAATTATTTTTTTGTGTGTGGAATGATTTTTTGTGGTGCCCCGATATAATTTTGGATTCTTTGGGGATGTAATGATAATTTTTAGGATCTAAAAGTGTCGTCCCACATCCCTAAAATGATCTGGGATCTCTTCCATGTCGGAGAGTTTATCAGGGATTAATCACCCACCCTAATTACTTTGGAACATCCCAAATTATCCGGGTGGAGCAGCAGGAAAACAACAGAGCCTCATTCCAGGAATCCATCATCTCCTCATTCCTTTAAATCCCTGACAGCAAAAACCGGGATCCAAACATCCCTAAACGACTCCCGACGACACGCAACAGGAATTTTCCGGCGTTTTTCCGGAAATGTAACGACAAAGGCTCTTCCGCTGGGATTAATTGGCTCCTAAGTGGTTGCATGTGTTGTGTTTGGAGCGCTCGGATCCCGGATTTGGAATGCTGCTGGAGGAGGGAATTCCGGGCTCGGGGAAAGGATTGATCCGGATCCCAAGGGTAGAGAGCGGATTTCCAGGATTGGGATTTGAGCATCCAAAAAACAGGCTGGAAAAAGCCTGATGAATATTTAAAATGTGGTTTTAAGGAAAAAAAGGATGCTTGGGATTTTTTTTTTTTCCCCCCTGGAAATTCAAGATGGATTTCTAAGGCAAATTCCAAATTTTGTTTTGGATAGGACATTTTGTTTAGGATATTTTGGGGTTGCGGAGTTGTCCGGGATCTGTAAACCTGGGAGCACCAGGGTTTTTCCTGGAAAGTGAGGAGTTGGGAAGGTTCATGGAGTCATGGAATTCCAGGATGGTTTGGGAAGGAAGGATAGGGAAACCTCCCACTGTCCCAGGCTGCTCCAAGCCCCATCCATTCTGGCCTTGGACATTTCAAGGATCCAGGGGCATCCACAGCTTCCCTGGGAATTCCATCCCAGCTCTCCCCACCCTCCCAGGGAAGAATTCCTCAGTTTCCCCGGGATGTATTGGATACCACAGGAGAAGTGCCTTTGAGTTGCCAAAGCCCTGAATTTTGTCCCTCTAACGCTGCCTCTGTGCTTTTTCCAAGGATCTAAAAATCAAATGATCAGCGAATTCCTGAGGAATTGGGCTGGGATCTGGGAACCTGCCAGGTTTAATGAATTCCCAGGATTCCAGGGACACTTCGCATCCCCTTTATTCCTATCCAGTGGCTGTTTCCCAACTCTTCCCCGCAGAATTCCATGGCTTTGTGCTCCGTCGGATTTCAAACAGCACAGGGAAATAACGGGAATTTCGGGATGGATGGACCCAGGGCTGGATCCGACCTTGAATCCGCGCTCTTTGGAACTCCGGGGGGACACGGAGAGCTGCCTTCCCTTTTTTCCCCCTTTTTAAACAAGAGATAAATCTCCGGAGCTCTGGAGCAGGAATTGCCGCCGCGGCTCCCGTGATCCGTGAGTTTTCACAGCTTTCCTTTCAGCTGGAAAATTGCTCCAGTCGGCTGTGACCGGCTCGGGAAAAAGCTGAGGCAGCCTCGTCCCGTCCTTCCCGGAGCACCTGGATCAACAGGGACATCTTCCCAATAAAATTCCAGCTGCCGGAGGGGATGCATCCAGCCGGGAATGGTGATGGTTGATTCGGGATAATTCGGGAATGTCGGTTGGAACCTTACGGAGTTATTTAGATTTTTCCTGATTTTTTTCTTTCTTTTTTTTTTTTTTGAATGCTGTGTTTCCCAGCCAGACTTTTGGAGGCAGGAAGGGCTCGGAATAGGAGCACATCCAACCCTTTGGAAGTTTCTCTGGAAAAGCAGGGAGCTGTTTTGCTCCGTGCCTCGCCTGTGGCCTTGGACACTAATCCTGCTTTTTTCCTTAAAAACAAAAGGGATTTTTTGGCTGCGAGGAAAAGCTGGAGCTGCCCCAGCACTTCTCGTTGTGAAAGCGCCTCGACGCTTCCTGGCTCTGGAGCAAACACAGATTTTTATTTTCCTGATCATTTCCAGAAACGATTCCCTGGAAAGGGATTTGGGATAAGGGATGGAGGGACAGGAGACGGGGAATGGTTTCATAGTGGAAAAGGGGAGATTTAGATGGATATTGGGAAAGAATTCCTGGCTGGGCTGGAATTCCCAGAGGAGCTGTGGCTGTCCCTGGATCCCTGGAATGTCCAAGGCCAGGCTGGAGCAGCTGGGATAGCGGGAGGTGTGGGGATGGCACTGGATGAGCTTTAAGGTCCGTTTCCACACCATTCCAGGATTGTGGAATTCCACGATTCCCTGCTCAGGCGCAGACAGTCGGGATTGAGTTGTCTCCGGATCCTCTGGAAGCAAATCCACAACCCGACCTGGGGCTGCCATGGGAAACATCAGCGAAAATAAATCTGCCTAATCCCGAGGAATGAGCGGGAACAGCAGCAGCTCCGGCGGGATTAGGATCGAGTCTCGCCTTACAGCACTTGGAAGGGCCGGGATTTACTTGGAAACCGAATCCCATTAATTAGCATTCCGCTAATGGCACTCCTGGATAAATATAGAATTCCCTAATCCCTGCGCGAGGCGCAGGTTGGCGTATTCAGATCGTCGATATCAAAGCCATTAACGCCTCTCCGTGGGAAATCTATTCCCGGGCGGGGTTGGGAATGGGATTCTCCCGAGCCAATCAATCTTCCTAACGCCCCGGCAGAGCTCCGGGGATCTTCAGCCACCGACTGGATGCGACTTCCCAAAAATGTGCTGGCGTCCGTCAGAATTCCAGCTGGCAAAGGTCAGCTCGGCTCCGGGTGGGAAAACAGGATCCCGGGATGAGGAGAGCTGTCGGATCTGTCGGGATTTGTCCCCCAGATCCGTGTGTGTTCCTTCCTCGGGCACGTGGGGAGGATAAATTTATCCGTGGCATTCTTGGAACTTCTCCAGGGTTTAGCGAACTCCTGGAACATCAAAGGATGGGGAAGGGCTGCTGGAGTTGGGGAATTTGGAGAGCCGGATGGTTTTATTTGGCACTAATTAACCCCTCGTTGAGGGGTGTTATTGGTCTGATTAACCCCGCCCGGCTGACAGCGGGAGAAGGGAACACATTCCTATAAAACCTGGTGGGGGGAATTCCAGCATGGGAGGAGCACGGGGTTGGGATCATTCCTGAGACTCCATTGTGCGTATTCTCCATGGAATTACTGACTGGATCTTAGACGGAATTGTTCCCTGTGAGGGTGGGGAGGGCTGGGATAGAATTCCCAGAGGAGCTGTGGATCCCTGGAAGTGTCCAAGAACTGATTGGAGGAGCCTGGGATAATGGGAATATCCCTGCCACTTCCCCTTCCGAGGGCTCCAAAAACACGGAATAAACTCCGGGAGGAGGGAAATTGCTTGGGACACATCAAGCTGGGAGAGCTCATCTGGAGAGAGAGTTTTGGGATTTTTTTTTTTTTTTTTTTGACGCTGGGAGGTTTTGTTCCTCACAAAAGCTGCACTTGGCTGACGGATTGGGAATAACACTTATCTCATGGATGGAGCCAGACGTGTGTCATCCACATTCCCGGGCCATGGATTCCCCGGCGTTATTCCCACCTCTGATTTCGGGGGTTTGTTATCCTGCCTTGAAACCCCAAAGCAAATGCAGGTGGTGGCCGAAGGATTTTGGAATATTCTCAATCCCTAAAATAATAAAATAAATAGGAAAAGAGCCTTGGAAGCTGCAGGAAAACCTGGGATAGAGAAATACGTTTGAAATACAAAATTTTTTTTTTCATTCAAAAAGGAGGTGTGGGGGTGGGAAAATTCCCAATCCTAAAAATGTCCAGGCTGATTTCTTTGTCAGAGCCAGGCAGCTGGAGGCAGCTTTGGATGGAATCCTCACCCCAAGGAAAAGGGAGCACAGGAAAAGATTCTCCGAGGAGGAAAGGCTTTAATGAGCTACCGAGCCCTGATCACCCACGGAGAGCTGAGCTTAATTAGGAGCTGCCGAGATCTGAGCTTAATTAGGAGCTTAAGCCGCTCGTGAGGTGTGCGCAGGCTCTGCGAGCTGGGAAGCTCCGGGATTCCTGCTGGATCCCATCCTTTGGCTTCCCCGGCATGGAGAACGAGGCCACCAAAAGATGTCCCAGCTCCTCCAGGTGTCCCGTGTCCCTCCGGAGTGCAGTTCCTGTGTGACCAGGAATGAGGCCGGGAAGGTGGAAAATCTCTGGAGAAGAACCTGCTCTTGATATCCCTGCTGGATTTCCAGGGATTTTCCAGGATTTTCAGGGCTTCCTCGCTGCTCTTCCTGTCCAGAGCCCATGCTGGCTCCGTTTCCAGCATCATCCCAGCTCCCGGGTTGAAATCCCAGCGCCTGCGGGGCTTCCGTGGCCATGGGCATTGCGATCCCACAGCCTGTGAGGGAGAAGCCCTGATGTCCTTACGGATCCGTTGGCTCCAGCAGCTCCTTTTCCCAGGTCTCTCCCGGTGGAGGAAGTGTGGGTTTGGGTGGCCACAACATCCCCGACCACAAATTCCCATTTCTTTGAACCAGAGAATCATGGAATCCTGGAACGGTTTGCGTTGGAAAGGACCTTAAACCCCACCCTGCCCCTTTTCCAGAGCCTCCCCACTCTCCCAGGCAGGAATTCCTTCCCAATTTCCAACCCCAACTTCCCCTCTTTCCCTTTGAACCCACTTTTCTCCCGGGGAAATTTCCGGGATGCTTCCCACCGCATCCCCATTCCCAGAACTCCCCCACGTGCACAAACCTAATAACGAGAGCTCGCAAAACATCCGAAACCCGGGAAATTTATGGAGCATGACCCAAATTGAATTCTCCATTACAGCAGGATAATTGATTTTTTAGAAGAGAGATTAAATTTATTTTCCGCCTCACTAACGAACAGCCAGATTTCCCTTAATTGCTTGGAATGCAGAGTTGGGATGATTCATTAAAGCCGGAACATGCCTGGGTACATTACACTGTGACTAAAGCTTCCCTGCTCGGAGCAATTAAAGTGGAGAAATTCGGGATCTTGCAAGGAATCGGAGAAAAAAAATCCAGCCCGGGATGTCTTACTAAGTTCCTCCAGGAAAAAGCCGCAAATTCCCGCCGTTCTGCAGGGAATCATTTGGGGATTTTTTTTTTTCTTCCCCCTGGCTGGCGTTGTTTTCTGTCTCCCAGCCAGATTTGGTGCCTCGCTTCACAGTTTGATTTGATCCATCACAACATTTAGAGCCCAAATTGACAGCAGCCGGGAGACATCCCCCTATTCCGAGGGGAGGAATTTTGGGCGGAATCTCGGAACATTTGGTAATTATAGACACATTGCAAAAATAAAGGTAGCGGCGGAGGAAAACAGGAGTGGAGAGGGAGGAGGCTCGGAGCTGGCAGGGATAAATGAGGATTGTTTGGCACTTTTTGGATCAAATCCCACCCAGGCTCCGAGGGCTCGCGGAAAAAGCAGAGATGGATGCGGAGCTGAGAGCGGGAAGCTGGGATGGACACAGGGAGAGGGGACTGGAATTCTTGGAAAAACAGTGGGATGGGCATGGCTGGTGCCACCGCACTGCAGGGCTGTAATTCCCACAGCCAGAGGGCAGGGATATTGGGAATATTCCCTGTGAGGGTGGCATTCCCAGAGAAGCTGTGATCCATGGAGTGCCCAGGATCAGGTTGGGTGTGCCTTGGAGCACCCTGGGATAGTGGAAGGTGCCGTCAGGAAGGTGGGACTGGATGACATTGAAGGTCCTTTCCCACCCAAACCATTCCAGGATTCCGGAATTATTCCTGCTGTCTTGGTTCCTGCTTAGTGCAGAGACCGCCTTGGAATCCATGGAATCGCAGAGCGTTCAGAAAGTGAGGGAAATTCCCAGCCTTTCCTCCCACGGGACGGGCAGTGCCTCCTGTGGCCTAATTTCAGGGGAGAATTTGGGATGCCTTTGGACCACGATTTGGGATTTGCTGAGCAGTTTTCCAGGAGCAGGGCTGGACAAACCCACAGCACTGGGATTAATGAGCATTTCCCAATCCAGGATCATCATTTCCTCCCTGCCCAGAGCCCCCAGCTCAGAAAATTCCAGCTGGATCCCATCAGCAGCTCTCACAAAGGTTTCCCGGGAAAAATCAGCCTTTAATTAGCAGGAATTCCACTTTCCCAGACATCTCCCCGATGACGTTAGTTAAGGAAAGGCTCAGCACATCCATGGTTTATCCCGGTTTTCCCCCATATCCTGCTTTTCCTGGGGTTTTGCTGTGCAGTTAGAGTTATAATTTTAGAATCCTTTTTTGCTGCCTGACTTTTGGAGCTCGGCTGGGAAGTTTGAAGGGGGAAAAGCGGCGAGGCTTTCCTGAGGTGTAAATATGGATTTCCCCATCCCTGGAATTGTCCAAAGCCAGCTTGGAGCAACCTGGGATAGTGGAATGTGTGGAATGGGATCGGCTTTAGGGTCTTTTCCAACCCAAACCATTCCAGAATTCCATGATTCACCCAAACTGGGTTGTCTAAAATCGGGAAGAAGCCATGGGATGGCCCTGGGGCTGCTGGATCCATGCCGATGGATGCAGGGAGGAATCCTGGGATTTAAGCCTTTAGGGGAAGGATTGTGGGATTTTAAGCAAATCCCGGGGTGTGCTGCAGGAGCGGGAAGGAAGTGCTGGTGTTTTGTCTCCTGAAATTTGGGATGCTCCTTCCCCACCCTGATCCCGGTGAGCTCCATCCCTCTCCGCTTCCCTTAAAACCTCCTGCGCTGCGAGAATTCCATCTCCAGGGGGGAATAAACCCCTCCCTGAGGAGCTGCGGCGGGATGACAGCAATTCCCATCGCCATCCTGATCCCGGGCTTTTCCTTTTTCCTTTTTCCCGGAGATCAAGGGATGCCCTTTGTGCCCCCGCGCTGCGCATCCCTCGGAGCTGCTCCCGGGAAAAGGGAGATCGTTAGGGAATAGCGAACGGCTCCGCCCCACTGGCCGTGCTGGGAAGCCTCATTAGGGATGAGGAGGGAGGGAATCTGCGGCCTGCAGAGGCCGGAGAGTCATTAATTATGCTAATTAAGGGCGGCTTTTGTCACCGCAGACGCAGCCTTGGTCCCCCGCCCCGGATCGGAGTGAACTCGCACCCAATTCCCCCTCATCCCAAAAGGTTCCTGATCCCGGTGTTTGCTTTGGGATGGGTTTGGGGAGCTCTGGAATGTGGGATTTGGGATTTGGAGTGCAGGGGTGGAACGGGATGAGCTTTAAGATCCCAATCCAACCCATCCCAGGATTCTGCAGCTCAAGAACATTCCCAAAAATTCCAGTGGATCCCCCGTGGTGCCAACAGCTCTGCTCCAGGAGGTTTTGGGGCAGTTGGAGGGTGAAGCTGCCCGAGGGGTGGTTGTGGTGCTCAGCCCTGCCCACCTCCAGCCATTCCATGCCATTCCATTCCATGCCATTCCATAAAATTCCGTTCCATCCCATTCCACTCTATTCCATAAAATTCCATTCCATGCCATTCCATTCCACTCCACTCCCATTTCAATTCAATTCCACCCCATCCATCCTATTGCGTTCCATTGTATTCCATTCCATTCCATAAAATTCCATCCCATCCTATTCCATCCCATCCCATCCCATCCTATTCCATGCCATCCCATGCCATCCCATGCCATCCCATCCCATCCCATCCCATCCCATCCCATCCCATCCCATCCCATCCCATCCCATCCCATCCCATCCCATCCCATCCCATCCCCACCTGGTTCTTGCTGTATCCTCCCAGAATATTCTGGGGTGCCCAANCCATGCCATGCCATGCCATCCCATCCCATCCCATCCCATCCCATCCCATCCCATTATCCCATCCCATTATCCCATCCTCACCGCGCAGAAGGAAACGCCAGCAGAGCCGCGCTGCTCCACAGAGTGTGGATAATGGAACTCCCAGGCCACGCAGCATCCACGGACAATAAAAGGAGATTCCCGAAACACTTCCGAGCACAAACCATCTGCTCGGCTCTGCCGGCCTAACAGCTCCAACTAATTTTTAATGCCGGCTTCACGGCGGATCGGCGGATCGGCGCAGCCATGCATATGGAAACCCGGGCTGGCTGTGCTCTGCGCCGAGCTGCCTGCCCAGGAATTTGTCTCCCGTTTTAATTCCTTTCCGTACATTAAAGGTGTAGTGGACCATGGAAGTGCCTTGTCTGCTCCGTGCCCTCGCTGTCCCCAAAGTGCCACTGCCACCTCCTCATCCGTGCGGAAAGGCGGCAGAGGCAGGAAAGCTCACCGAACGCACCGGCAGCAAGGCCGTTCGGTCAGGTTAGTTAATTCTGATTAATTACGTCCCCTGGAATTTTCTCCGGATCGGCGCTGCCCGCTGGGGTTTGCAAGGAGAGCTCGGCCTTCTCTTCCCGGGAAATCCGAGCGGGAGTTGGGGCTGGAAGAGCTGCAATCTCGGCCAGGCTCTGGCTCTTTAATGAATTTTTTAACAACTTTACCGCCTTCCTAACAGAATTATCTGTTTATTTATTTATTTCTCGCCATTCAAAAGTGGAGCTGTTTATCCGAGCGAGCCCCGGATGTTTGGGATGGAGCTGGAATAAGGCTGGATTTAGTTGGATCCAAACCTTGCCAGAGTTTTTTTCCCTGTTTCTCGTGGAATTTACAGCCTGGCTTGGCTCTGCCTCTCTCCTGATTCCCAGCAGGAGAGACCAGATTTCCAAGGTGAGCATCTCCTTATTTTGGCCTTGTTTCTTCAATTTTTCCCATCTTTTTTGTGGGGAAAATAAGGGAATAATGAAGGAAGCCCAGCCAGAGCTGGCACGGCCATGACGTCATGCCATTGCTCTGTGGTGACATTCCGTGGTGACATTCCAGCCGTTAATTCCTGTCCTCTCCTTCATCCTATCCCTCTTCCCTTTATCCTGACACTCCTCTCCTCTCCACCCTGTCCTCCCTCTCCCCTCCCACCACGGCGCCTCTGGAACATCACAGCTCCAAGTGATTTCCTTCCCGGGCCAGCGACAATTACAGGATTTCATTTCTCCGTGAAAACCTGCGGCAGGACTTCGGGAAAGAAGGAGGTTTTTCCCAGCCCTCCTTTCTCCTCCCTCCCATCAGGTTGGGAATGGGTCGTTAATTCCAAAGCCGTTAATTCCAAAACTGTTAATTCCAAAACCGTTAATTGTCTGCTGACTCCGGGCCTTTGTTTGCTCTGGAAGTCCTTCCTGAAGCCATCGGGATTCCTCTCCCTGCCCTCATCCCTCGGGATGAATGAGCTTCGCTGTAGTCTGGGAATTCGGCTTGGCTGGGCTTGGTGCTCCTTGTCCTGGTTTTACTCATGGATTGGCGGGATGGAAGCTTTTATTTGGGAAAAGCCTAAGGAATGAGTAACCTGTCTCCCCGAGCGAGGATCCAGACAGGCCGAATTCCAGAAACCCTCTGGGATTCATCGGGATTTGAACAAATAAACCACCAGTGCTGGATGGAGACGAGCCGAGGAGCAACCGCGGATAAACCGGGATTTTAATGGGAATATCTATACATCCCGGCTCACGTGGAAACTTCAATTCCAGTCTCCCTGCAAGAGAAAAGCCAATTAAAAATTCCCTAATGAGCCCGGGCGCGGCGGCTGAGCAGAAGGGAAGCACCTCGAGCAGCAAATCCATTGCCAAGGACGGAAAACCCTCCAAGTGCGACGTGTTACCGGGAAAATGTCACCTCCTTGGATGTTCCCTCGTCTCGCTAACGAGCTCTCGGGTTAATTTTAGCTTACCCGCCACATTCCAGCTCCGTTGTTTCTGTAGATCGTGGATCTCAGCAAACTCCTCGGTGGGAGTTTTCCCGTTAACTCCCAATGGGAATGGGGCTGTTCTCTCCCATTTGCTCCCATTGGGAATGAGGCTGTTTACCCATTAAATCCCAGTGGGAATGGGCTGTTCTCTCCTGTTTTCTCCTGTTGGGAATGGGATGCAGTTTTCCCGTTTTCCCTTTTGTCGTTGCTCCCATTTTCCCATTAACTCCTGGTGGGAATGGGGCCACTTTCCCATTAACTCCCAACAGGAATGGGGCTGTTTTCCCATTAACTCCCAGTGGGAATGGGGCCATTTCCCCATTAAATCCCAGAGAGAATGAGGCCTTTCTCCCATTTGGTCCTGTTGGGGATGGGATGCCATTTTCCCATTTTCCCTTTTCCCATTGCTCCCATTTTCCCATTAACTCCCAGTGGGAATGGGGCTGTTCTCCCACCAGCAGCACCACCAGCAAGTCCAGCACTTCAAACCAGGCAATGGAAGGGGTTTGGTCTCTCCCATTCCCGATTTTCCAGTGGGACATTAAATGCATCCCTGTCCCCTCCGCCAGCTGCTGCCTGTGCATTCCCTGCTCCTGCCAGGAAGCAGAGCCTGCTTTGGGGAATTCCTCACAGCTGGCCTTGTTGGTTTAGGCAAATATTTATCCGAGGTGTCCTTTGGAGAGGGAGGGAGCCTTGCTGGGAGGCTTCCCGAGGGCCAGGATGGAATGGAGAAGCTGGAATTTCCAGGATACCCTCCATGTTTTCCATGGGTATCCCGGAGTTTGCAGGAAAAACAGCCACGTGGATGTTCCATCCCACTCAGTTAAATCTGGAACAATTAGACTCCATCCTAATTAGTGCTCCGGGATCCTGGCAGTGTTCCTCACTCTCTGGACCTCCCTGGGATAAGTGGGATGGAACTTCCAGCCCTGCCTGGCACCACGGGCACTCCTCCTTCCCTAATTCCCTGTTAATTGTCGGCACTCCCGGTGTGTCCTCAATCCATTGGTTCCACTTCCAGGGATCGGAGCCGGCAACAAATCCCCTGCTCCTCCGAGGGCTCCCGCACCATATTCCAGAGGCTCATCCCGGTGCTAATCCCACGGGAAGGAGGATCAGCCCTTCCCGGATCCCCAGGGCAGCGCCTGCAGAGGGCTGATAAGGGAATCGGCTTTGGCGGCCACGCCAGAGGTGAAATCCAAAGATCCCGAATTTTTCGGGATGTTTATCCACAGTAATCAGCTCTTCCCCTGGCTGCCCCCGGGAAAGCCTGGATTGCACTCCGTGCCCTGAGGCAAACAGCTCTCATTAATATTATACCATATTTTCCTTTTTTCCCCCCCTTTTCTTTCCCCTGCTCCCAGAGCCTTGCTAGAGAGCGCCAGGACATTTTCCCACCTCCCGTGTTTTCCTGCTCCAGTAATCATTGGATTCAATCACCGGGGCGATGTTTTTATGGATTAATAACGGGCACTTTGGAGAGCTGGGAGCTGCAATCTGTACAACCTTAATGAGCACCGTGGGGACTCGGTGCCATGGTTTCCCAAATCCTCTCCGCGCTTCCCTCTAAATCATTCCCTGCTCTGGATGGCTCTCCTGTCTCCAGCACACCTGGCTCCCTGCTGGAAGTTGTCCCAATTAATTTTTTTCCTGCTTTCCCTTTTTTTTTCCCCCACCTTTCCTAAAAGCTCAGCTTTGTCAGCGCTGACAAGATGTTTGCCTTTGCTGCCTTGCTGGTGTTTGCTCGGCCGGGATGGGAAATCTCTGCTGACTGTTCCCTGGCTCTGGGAATGATGGGATTGGAATGTTTTGCTCTGTAATTCACCACGAGGGTGGGACTGGGAGGGGGTTTGGCTCTGGGTGACACAACACAACAGGAGTGAGGAGACACCAGCAGGGGATCACGGAATCATTTGGGTTGGAAAACCCCTCTGACATCATCGAGCCTGACCATTCCCAGCACTGCCAAGGCCACCCCGATGATGTCCCCAAGTGCCACATCCCCATGGATTCAAATCCCTCCAGGGATGGGAACTCCCTGTGCCTGGGCTGGATTTCCTCTCACAAGACTCATGGAAAAAAACCAGAGGATCCTGAGGGAGAATTCCATGCAAAAAGGATCCCTTCCTCGCTGGGTTTGCAAAGGAATCCTTGGGAAGCAGCAGGGGGACATGGGGAGAGCTCAGTGCCCACCCTGGGGACAGTGCAGATGTGGCACAGCTGCTCCTGGAATCCCTGGGTTGCTCCTGGGATCTTCAGGAAGTGATGTTTTCTCCTCTGGATCAGCAGCCGGGGTTCTCCTGGTGAGGCCCTTGTGTGGGATCTCCGTTGAGGACGATGGCTTTGTCCCCCTGGGCTTTTCCAGAGCCTCTGGAATCATCCAGGCTCCCACTCTGCTGCTCATTCCCGGTGTTTTTAACCGAGGCCTGAACAAAAAGAAGGAGCCAAGGACAAAACATCTCCTCCTCCAGGCTCTGCCCACACCTGCCCTAGCAGGGATGGAGCAATTCCTGAAGCAATTCCTGCAGAATTCCCGCCTGTTTTCCTCTGGACAGTCCAGGCAGTGCCAAATACACCTTTCCGAGCATTCCACAGATGCCTGCTTTATTCCCAACCTCCTCCACAGGGCAGACCCAGCTCCGGCTTCCCCTTCTCTGTGGACTTTTCGGGATTTCCAATCGCTTTTTCCAGGTCTGTTCTCAGCCTGCAGCCATTCCCGAGCCGTGGGATGCAGGTCTGGGTGAGTAATTAGGAATTTATGGAGCTTTGGCTCCGAGATTTCTCCGGCCAGACGAGTTCCCAGCGTGTCGGGACAGAGGGGTTGGGAAACACCAGCCCAGCCCATCCCTACTGTGCTCAGACTGGGAAAACTGGGAGGATGAACACGCCCTGGCTGCCTGGATTTGCATGGATGAGCCGCTGGGAAGCTCATGGGAAAGGAATTCCCCCAAACGAGGTCTGGTTGTTCACCTTTCCCAGAGAGCCAGGCAGCGATTCCCGTCTGGATTTAGGGGAGGAAGAGCCAGATTGCCAGATTCCTGCTGGGATGGGGCTGGAGAGGGGCTGCTGGCTGCGGCAGGATCGTGGAATCATGGAATGGTGGAATATCCTGAGCTGGAAAGGAACCACATCGAGTCCACCTGCTGGCCCTGCACAGGACAATGCCAAGAATCCTACCTGAGCATTCCTGATCCTTCACGGAGCATTCCTACCCCTTCCCTGCCCATCCCTGTCCTTTTCTGAGCATCCTGATCCCTTTCCAGCTCCATCCCATCCCATCCCATCCCA
>VZRM01007085.1:1810682-1829143 GCA_013397955.1 Grantiella picta
GAGGTTGGGCGGCGCCGGGTAGGCGCCGGGGCTCGTCAGCGAGCCGTTCATCTCGTGGTGCCCCATCATGGCGAACGGCGCCGCGTACGAGCCCGCGATGGAGATGGGCGTGCGCAGGGCCGAGGCTGCGGGGAGGGGACACCGTCAGGGTGGGGACATGGAGCACCATCAGGGCATGGACATGGTCAGGGCACGGAGCACAGCAGTGGTCACAGAAACACCCAACACCCAGGAAACCAAGCCCTGGCCCAGCGCACCTCGTCCCCAGCCCACAGCACTGAGTGCCACATCCAGGTGTCCCCTGGATGACTCCAAGGATGGGATCTCCACCACCTCTCCCTAAGCAGCCCTTTCCA
Source organism: Grantiella picta (assembly GCA_013397955.1). Lineage (NCBI taxonomy): Eukaryota > Metazoa > Chordata > Aves > Passeriformes > Meliphagidae > Grantiella > Grantiella picta. Next base: position 1,811,039 of record VZRM01007085.1, read on the forward strand.
AGGCCTGACCATCTTTCCATGAGGAAATTCCTCCTGGTGTCCAACCTTTACTTGCCGTGGCACAGCTTTAGTTTGTGTCCTCTCATCCCAGCCCTACTCACCCCATGACTGCACAGACCTGGATCAGGTCCCCATAAACCCAATCCCCCATAAACCCAATCCCCCATAAAGCTGATCCCCCCAGAACTCTGTTCCCCATTGCCAGGGACAGGCTGAATCACACACAGAACCACAGGGTTGCAGAGACCTCCAAGATCACCGAGTCCAACCCATGCCCTAACGCCACCCCCACTAAACCATGGCACCGAGCGCCATGAAGCTGTGCTGGGGACAGCGGTGACCCCGCGGTGACAGTGGTACCCACCCAGGGGGTCCATGCCGCTGGGTTTGCCGGGCATTGGCCGCAGTCCCGGGGTGCTGCTGGTGCCCGGGGTGGGAGCGTCGTTCCTGGGCGTCGGAGTGTTGGACTTGAGGCCAGGTGTGGAGGATTTGTCGTTCTGGGGGAAGAAGGGATGGAGAGCAAGGGATGAGCTCAGCTGCTGGGCCCTGCAGCCCCCATGACCCCTGGGGAGGGACGTACGTGGCCCAGGTCCTTGGTCTTGGAGGAGGGAGTGCTGCTGGAAGAGGCCACCGAGGCCGGGCTGTTGGGAGCGTCGCCCTTCTTCAGCCCGCGGGATTTGTCCAGGCCGTTCTCCGGGGGGGAATGGGCCGGGCTCACCCGGGGGGTGGCAGGGTCCTGTCAGATGGGAAAAGCATTGGAATTCTCATCCCGGTTCTCCCTCCAGCTCCTCTTTCCAGCCGGGGTTGGGAAGCCCCTAAGGAATCACTTCCCACACCCCAAAGCCACACCAGAGCCACCCAAAGGCCTCACCTCGTTGGAGACGTCGACCACCAGGTCATCGCTCTTGTCACCATCGCTGTCCTGGAACACAAAGTGAGTCACACCCTGCAGGGACACCAGGCTGTGACAGCCCCAGAGGAGTCCAACCACCCCAGCAGAGATCAGGGACAATTCCTTCATGGAAAAGGTGCTCAGGCAGCGGAAGGCGCTGCCCATGGAGCCACCACCCTACAGGGATTTACCATGTGGAGGTGGCACTTGGGGACATGGATTATGGTGGCCTTGGCAGTGCTGGGGACTCCGTGGTCTCAAAGGGCTTTTCCAGCCTGAATGATTCCATGTCTCCGACCCAGGTTCACCTGGAAATTCCCCAAATCCTGCCCCAAGGTGTCCCCATCACTCACATATCGGCTCATGCTGTCCTTCTCCTCTGCTTTCCGCTTCTTGGAGTCGATGCTGTAATCCGTGGAGCTCCGGTGCTTCTCGCTGGCCCGCAGGCTCTCAGAGGGGGACACGGAATTATTCTGTGGAGACAGGAGTGGGAAATTTTCAGTGGGACAGAAGCAAATGGGACTCTGTGAGCAGCAGGTCCCACGGGGACACACACAGCCCTGTCCCAAAAGTGGGATGAACCCCACGGTTCCCATGGAGCAGGGCACAGGATCCAAAATCAGCCTTGCCGTGAGCTCTGGGAATGCTGTGAAGATGCCCATGGAGCTCCTTTGCTGCAATGCCACGGGAAATGCAGGGAATAAGGGAAATAATAATGCAGCTTCTGAAGGGAAGCCCTGGGAGGACGATGTGGGAAATGACAGCAGCTCCCACTGGGAGCCCCCTGGAACCATTCCCAGCTCCCTCATCCGCTGCTCCCCACAGGAACACCGGAGCTTTGCCCAGAGCCCATGGATGAGGGGCCTCATCCAGGGGAGTGAAGGAACAGCAGCATCCCAACCCTGGCACCAGCAGCAGAGCCACAGCACATCCACAGAACATCCCAGAAAACCCGTGTGAGCAGGAGCAGCAGAGCCCGGGGGGAATTCTGCCCTCTCCCAGGAGATGCCAGCATTCCCGGGAAACGCTGGAAGCAAACATGGCAGCACAGCGAGGAGGCTGCCTGGCCCTATATCCCACATCACCCCCAGCACAGCCCCAATCCCACAGCCCCAAATCCCACCCCACACATTCCCTGCCCTCATTCCCGGGAGCAGCAGGAGCTCTCCCTCCCCAGCCCCGCCGAGCAGCGCCGTTCCCGAGCTGCACCCGCCTTTCTTCCCGGCTGAAAGGGAGAACCAAAGCAGTTCATGTTTCTCCCCGGTCCCCACTAAGCAGCTTTGGATAACACGGAGCTCTTTCTTCCCGGGCAGTCATGCTGAAAACCCTCGCAGCTCCCAGAGAATCATGTCAGGCATTTAGAGGCATCGATCCATTCAGCCCCGCTCCTGGCCCGCCGCCAAGGAACTAAATATTTTTTATTGCACCGGCAAAGGCTGGGGAAAATATGAATGACTAACGCTGATTATCGCTCACATTAAACCTCCGCGGGGAATACCCGGCTGGCGGTTATGGATTGGGAAGCTGCCCGGCTCGGGAGCAGGTTAACGATGCCCGATTCCCCTCTGGCTCCCCCGCCCTGAGCACTTCCCTCCCCGCTCTCCAAAGGGCTGTTTGTGGGCTCGGGGCTGGCAGGAAATCGCTGCAGAGCCGCAGATCGGCCAGGCTTTGCGCTGGAGGCTTTGCACACGGAATGCTGGCCTTGGGAAAGATGTGTGGGGTGACCCAGTGTGACCTGGGGGCAGCCCTGCCTTGTCACCGGCTGAGGGACACAGCCAGGCTTTCCTGGGACACCTCCAGCGCCTCCCCTTCCGACTTTTTTCCCTGTCCAGGGAGAAATCCCTCCTGATGTCCCATTTTTCCTGGACACGGGGCTGGGAGGTGCTGCCTCAGCCCCATTCCATGAGCAGGAATGGCTCCTCCCACCCCCAAAATCCTCTCCATCCCTGCTCCCAGGGAATCCATCACCCAGGATGATGTGTCATAATCCAAGCTGTCAGAGCCCTCCAAAATCCAGGGATTTCCCTGGTTAGGAGCTGCTTGAACCTTCTGTGCTTCACATGGAGTAACAACCAAACCCATCCCAGAGCAGATATTCCATATCTCCCCCAGATAATGGGACAGAGATCAGGAATAAACCAGCTTCCCTAATCACTGAGGCATTCTGGATATGACCACGCTCACTCAGCCAAAATGACGGAATTTTGTGAGGCTCAGCCACAAAGAAAGAGATTTAAATCGAATTTCCAAACCACCACGGAGGAGGTGACTCCACTCATCCCAGCACAACTCTCCCAGGCAGGATGAGGAATTTTATTGCCTGGTTTATTATTTCGTTCAGACCTGTGCCAAAGGCAGCCCTGGAGCTGCCAGCCACCAGGTGGGATTTTAAAGGATAAATCAAACTCAACCACGCAGTCTCCAGAAAGGGGGAGCAGAAAAATGGGACTTACTGCACTTGAGTCTCGCTCTTCAGGGGATGCCAGGGCCGAGGGGAGAGCACAGCCAAAACAGAGACAGGAAAAGAAAGCGAATTAGGATAAGCCTGAAACCCGAAAAATAAACCCAGAACCTCCTCATGCGCAAACCTTTCAACTCGAGCCCTGCCTGGGTTCTCTCTGGCGTTAAGATCTCCCTCCATCCATCTCTCCCATTCAATTCCTGTCCCTTCCTTTTTAACATGTGATTTACCTGGAAAAACACGGCTGGGAATGCCCTGAATCCAAAGGGAATGGCAGCAGCCGCTCTGAGGGCACAGCTCCACATCCCTAACATGGTTTAGCCATTAATTTGTACCCAAACAGCCCCATTTTCCCTGCAAGCTCTGGCAATCTGGATCCATGCAGGAAAAGGAACGGAACTGGATAATTGCTACGAAGAGTTTTGTCTCACTGCTTTTTTTTCCCCACCCCAAATCCCCCAGCAGAGCCCAACAGCTTGGAAAGGCTGTGGGAATCTGAATCTGTGGGAATGTGAAAGGGAAATATCCCAAATCCTCCTGTGTTTGGGGACAGGGGGATCTTCCAGGACAATCCTGAACGCTGCTGGTTTGCATCTGAAATCACAGATCCTTTATCTTCTAAAAATGACAGATACTCCCCATGGCTGTTAATAATGGGGAAAACCATCAAATCTCCCGGTGGATCCCCAGCCATGGGGAGGCTCTGATGGTGATGGAGAGGAGGAGGATGAAGGCTGCTTTCCCATTAGGGCACAGCTGAACAAGGACACAGGAATTGCAGCCAGGCTGCTCCAAAGGCTGAGCATCATTTGGGGAATTCTGCATCCCTAAAAGTGCAATGCCATGATCTGAATGCAGCCAACGAGGGATGGGGTGGTGGGAAATGAGTCATGACTGGACCAGGGCATTCCCCAAACATCAGACGGATCTGGAGCTGCAGGAGCAATTCCAGGAGGCCATGGAGATGTTCCTGGGGCTGGAGCCAGGCTGGGAGAGCTGGGAATGCTCCCCTGGAGAAGGGAAGGATCCAGGGAGAGCTCAGAGCTCCTGGCAGGGCCTAAAGGAGAGCTGGAGAGGGACTGGGGACAAGGGAGGGAGGGACAGGACAGGGAATGGCTTCATAGTGGAAAAGTGAAGATTTAGATGGGATATTGGGANCCGCAAGCAGTGGTCGCTCCTCTCACCTCGGTGGTCCAGCTCGTGGTGGTTCTTCTCATCCTTGACGGCCAGGTGGGCCTGGCTGCCCAGGGCGCCGAGCGCCAGCAGCCCCGAGCTGCTGCCGGTGACCGGCGGGATTCCGGGTGGCTGGAGCCCCGAGGGGTGCGGTGGCAGCTGGACAGGGGGGCCGTGGGCGGCGTGGGAGAGGTGCTGGGCCTGGAGCTGCTGCTGCTGCAATGAAAGCACCAGTGAGGAGGGATGCGATGGGGAGGGGAGGGATGTTGCTGGGGTCACGCCGGGGATGCTCCCGGGATTGGCCCCGCTGGATGGCTGGAAGGAGAAGCTCTGTTAGCAGTCAGGATGCAGCCCAGGATGATCCTTCCTTCCTGGAAAACTCATCCCTGCAGACATGGTTAGTTTGGCATTTCAGCAGTAAAAGGAAAAAAATCCCACTCAGGACACAGAGAGACTCCATGGCTGAGGGAAGCTGCTAAACCAGTCAGAGAGAAAATCCCAGCAGCCAGGATGCTCCCAGACACCTCAGGACAGGGAAGTTCTGCTCGCTGGCTCAGCAGCAGCTTTCAGAAAATTCCACACGATGTCCTGGTGTCATCCCAGCATCCTGCTGCTCCCACTCCCTTCTGACATTAGCACTGGATAAATCCTGAAGGGATCCTCCATTCCCAGCCCATCCCATGCCCTGGAGCTGGGATGGCAGAGAGCCCCCAGCTGCTCCCAGGGGTTTTTTGGGAGTAAATCCCAGCCATCCCAGCACTCATCCAGCCGTGGGGATTCACTGCCTGCTCCAGTTTAGCTGGAAAAAGCTGAACTGCATCTCTGGGGAGAGCAAGGGGAAAGACAGACACATTCCCTGTTTCAAATACAACCTTGGAGGAAAACCAGCTGGAATGCAAGAGTTCCCAGGTCACCCAGGGCCCAGCCCCATGGACATGGAATACACCAAAAATACCCCCACGGATGGAGGGATCCAGCAGTGCTTCCAACAGCTCCAGCAAGGAAATTCCCAGCACATCTTCCCCAAAGGTGCACCCAGGTGTCTCTGGATCCCTGGAATGTCCAAGGCCAAGGGCTTGGAGCACCCTGGGACAGTGTGAGGTGTCCCTGCCCATGGCAGGGGTGGCACTGGATGAGCTTTCAGGTCCTTTCCAAACCCAAACCATTCCAGGATTCCATGATAAGTTTCCCCACTCCAAGTTCAAGCTTTGGGGGAACAGCTCCTGTTATTCCCGACACAAGGATCCATCCCGGGCAGCGGAAGGGCTGATGTCCTCTCAGCCATGTCCCATTCCATGGATACAGTGGGATGGAGCATCCCTAGGCTGGGTGAGTCACCCACCCCTTCCAGATGTGCTTCTCATCCTCATGGGATGGAGAGGGAAATCCCCATCCAGGATGAGATTCCAGGCCAGAGCTGAAGGCAGGAGAGGAGATCCACGAAAGCAGCTCTTTCCAGGCAGCTCCAAGATCCCAGCTGGAGCAGGAGCTGCATGGAAAAGGCCATGAGGCCTCTGATGCAGGCAAACCATAACTCCCTGTGCCCTCAAAAAGCAGGAGCTGGTTCTGCCAGGAATCCTCAGGATGGACATTCCAGGAGTGTCCCAAAGCAGGACATGACGGAGATGGGGGTGACAGGCATGAGGTCCTTCAGCAGCTCCACACAGGGCCAGGGTCAATCCTCCAGCACCAAAACAAGCAGAACAGATCCTTGGTCTTCCCAAAAATCATTGAACAGATCCTTGGATTTCCCAAAACCAGTGAGGCTCTTCCCAATCCCAATTTCAAGTGATTTCCACTCATTTGAGGGGGAGGCAGGCTGGCCATTGTAGCAGAGCATCATCCCAGGGAACAGCCCCAGCTGGTTTTCCAGCACCTCCAACCATTCCCACATTCCTCTCCTGGAAGCTCTCCAGAGGAGCTGGAATACACCAAGATCCAATGTTTTATCCTCAGCCATCTCCAACTTCCATGCTGTGCAGGAACATCTGAAGAGTGTAACTCATCCCAGGAGTTTTCCACCCAAAAAAGGGATGTGGCCTCATGGAACAGCAGCTCCATTCCCGGGATGTTGATGGCAATCCCAGCCCTGGAATAACCCCAGACAGCACAGCCCCACCACAGGCAAGGCAGCAGCACCCAGAGGAGAAGAACCAGCACCCAGAGGAGAAAATTCGGATTTCTTCCTGGTTTTAGGCTGTCAATAATCCACCCAAGGGCTCGGTGAGCTGCAGGAATTGCCCTCACAGGATGTGGGAACCAAGGGCAGGACACACATCCCTTGCGGTTCCATCTCCAGGTGGTTTTGTTTTTCTCCCCTCTGGCAGCAGGAAGCGGAGAGCAGAATCCATTGGGATGTCCTGGAGCCTGATCCTCGTGTCACTGTGTCCCTGTGTCCTCGTGTCCATCAGGGATCCCAAACCAGGGCTGCACAGCTCCATCCGTGTCCCAGCTGGATTCCCATGGCAAGGAGAAGATGAGCCAACGAGCCCAGCGCACATCCTGGGTGGTGCTGGAGAATTCCCATTTCTCCATCTTTCTCATCACTCCGTGTTTGTGCTGCACATTCCTTGGGAATAACATCCTGGAGACTCCACGGAGGGGACAAACCCCAGCCGGCACTCCGTGGCACAGAGATCCTGTTTGCTCCGAGTGTCCTCTGCTGGAAATCCCTTCCCTTCCCTCCCATCCCTCATCCCAACCCTGGGAAAGGTTGTGTTCAACAAACAACATCAGGGATTGCTGCGACATTCCAGGGGTGGGGAGGCTCTCTGGGAACTCCAAATGCCCCTGCACGGGGATCAGGGACAAGTGACACAAGGATTTGGAGCAGTATTCCAGCAGCAGGGACCCTCCTGGAGCTCAGATCCCTCAGGATGCTGCACTGGGGTTCCCACGGAATTCCAGCATCTGCTCCAGCTGCCTCACACCCCCAGGATCCCAGAACAACAGGAGCTGTGGACACCAATCCTACAAACCCACACTGGGGTCACTGATTGCTCCTGGGGTCCCTCAGCGGTGCCAGAGCGAGACGGGGAGATGGGAAGAGGTTGCAAATTTGGGAGGGAGGCTGGCAAGGAATATCTGCCGGTGGAGTGGCTTTAATTGGATTATGTCCATCACGCTCCATGCCTTTGTTCCCGATTTAATGGTTCAGCACTTCAGTTCAGCGCTGGCATTAAATTTAGTGACGGAGTTTAATCATTTCCAGGGAAATAATTTCCAGGGCTACAACCAAATCAAGGCTCCATTTCAGCCCAGCCTCGAGCACGGGAGCTGTGAGACAATGGCCCAGATGCACAAAATTAACAGTTCTTGACCTCAAAAGGGGCAAAAAAGGAGTTTTACACCGTTTGGGGCGTGGGGCAGGATGGGGAGGGTGGAGTCTCCCAGGTCTGGATCCCCTCAGGGACACCAGGACAACCCCAATGCTGAGCAAACCAACCCCAGGATGTGCAAACGTGAGCGACCCTACAAAAACAACCTGCTGAGTGCAGGGAAAAACACCAAATCCTCTGGGTTTGGGATGTCAGCTGCCACCCAAAGCAGCTCCACGATCCAGGATGAGCCTGGAAGCATCTGTAGGAGCCATGGAAGGCCATGGAATGATCATCACCCTCCTGCTGGCAGCATCCTGACAGTAAAAACCCACAGTGAACACAGAGGGGAGGGAAAAAAATACATAAAATACAGGAAAACGGACAGAAGAGCAAGTTAAACGTGGAGAATTATAAAGATCCTCGAAGCTTGAGAAGTGCAAATGGTTATTAAAAAAATAAAAATAATTATAAAGGAGTATTTCCTTGGAAACAAAGGCAGAGGAGCTCTGGAGCCACCAGCCCAAGAGGTGGATTGGGAATTCCAATGTCCCGGGGGTTGCTGCAGGACTGACACATACACAGCAATGAAAGAAATAATTAAAACTGTTAATTTGGAATCAGAAGCCCTCGGTCCGTGCGGGGAAAGGGTCAATGCATGGAACAACAACTCCGCCAAGGGCACAGCACATTGCACACCGACAGCCCGGCAGACACAAGCCTGGCCTCAGGGGTCTGGGGGGCTCCCATCCCAAATCTCCCCAGCCCCACGGGGAATATCCAATTGCATTCCCAGCCCTGTCCCAGATCAGGGCGCTTCTGGGGTTTTGGCACAGCCAGGAGCTGCGGGATTGGGGGAATTTTGGTGTTTTGGGATGGCCGGGGAGTGGGAGCCACCCTCTGTGCCCTCCTGAGCGCAGGGTTGCCTCTGGATATGGTAAATGATAGGAATAAAAGGGGAATACACACGGTGAGAGGCAGATTGGGAAGTCCACGTACCCCGATGATAGCATTCAACTCCGTCATTGTCACTTGCTTGGCACGCTCAACAGCCTGGGCCACCTGCTGTTGGTGCTGCAGAGGGGACAGAGGGACCCCGTCAGCCCCAGCCCAGGCAGGACCCCCAGACATTCCCCCCCTCTTCTGGGTCCTATTTTCCCCTATTTATTTGCCCTGTTCTCGGTGCAGCAGCCCAGTGACACCTCAGGGAAAAAGGGAAGTGGGGCTGCACTTTTGGGCTCAGTGCAGCCCCCCAAGCTGAGCACAGCCCTGCCCATCCCAAGGGTCTTCCAGCACCCAGGCAGGATTCAAACCCTGTCTGTCACACCCCCAGGGACCCCCGAGGGACACAGCACCCTCAGAAACCCCCAGGAGCAGCTGCACCCCCTCAAACGGGGCGTGGAAAGTCCTTACCTCTTGTGACAGAAAAGGCATGATCTGGGCTAAAATCGTGTTCAGTCTTTTAGCAATTTCTGTCTGAAAAAAGGGAAGAGGGAAAAGCAACAGTCAGCAGCCGGCAGCCTCCCACGGATGGCACGAGGCTTCCTGGCAGCGTGTGCCCTCCCTGTCACCTCCCAAAATCCCCTCTCTGTCCCCTGTCCCTTCCCAAAATCTCCTCCTGGGCATCCCCTCCCTGTCCCTTCCCAAAATCTCCTCCTGGGCATCCCCTCCCTGTCCCTTTCCATCCCTCCCCATGCCAGCCCTGCCCATGGAAGCAGCAGCTCCCAGCAGAGGCAGTGGGACTCCCTCAAGCTCTCCAGCACAAGGACACATCCCTGCCTCCCTGGGACACTTCCATCCCCTTCCCACAGTGTCCTGGGCCAGCCCTGGCAGTGTCACAGCAGCCTGGACGTCACTGGCTCCAGGAAAGCACGGCCAGGCACAGCTCCTCATCCCAAGAGCAGCTGCTGCTCCCTGGAGAGCTTGGATCCCAGGAAACGCAGGGTTTGGATGCCTTCTCTGGCATCTCCCACTCCCAGGGCAGTGCTTTGTTTCTCCAAAAGAAACCCTGGAAAAGCCAGCTGCCCCGTGCAGGGAGCTGTCCCCACGAGGGCTGTGGGTCTGCTCTGCTCCCTCCCCGTGGGAAGCAGGTGGGATTCCCTTTCCATCCTCACATCCCGCTCCCAAAACAACCTGGATCCACAACACCCACCAGCTGCGCTCTTCGGGAGTTTAACACCAAACTGTGGGAATAATTCCCTGCAGGGATGACCCTGGGGAGGTGTTATCCCTCCATCCCAGGGATGCTCCCGTTGGGATGGCCGTATCCCGACTCTAGGGAGTTAATTCCGGCTGCTCCTGGCCGAGGCAGCTGTGAAAACAGCTCGGGCTCCAAGTCAAACACGGCCGAGCGGCCGCGAGGATCCAGCGCCACAACAATGGCCGGAGCCGAGTGCTGGCAGGGAATCAAACAGCCCGAAATTCCTTCCGCCAGCCCCAGCAGCTTGTTATCAATAACACGAGTGATTAACCGGGAGAGCTCCGGCCTCCTGCTGGCAAGGAGCCTCTTCCCGGGACAGCCACAGCCACCTCTGCTCCCAGAGCGCCCCAAATTATCCCAAATCCACCCTGAGGCTTCATCATCCCGATCCCAAAGTTTGGCTCCCTGGGATAAATCCTACAGAACCTCTGGGTTTAAGGCCAGCCAGCCCAGGCTCCAGCTGCTCTCAGGCACTGCAGGGAAAAATCCTGAAATATCCTGATTTGGAGGAAAAAATCCCAACAGCCGCTCAGGCCTTGCTGTGAGGAGCTGGGGGATGGATGGCTGGGACACAACCCAGCAGGAACAACCCAACAAGCACAACCGGCATTCCCAGGGTCACCGTAAGCGGGGAGACACCGGGAAAATCCTGATTTCACCCAGCCTGGAGCTGCTGCTCTCAGCACTCCCTGGGAATATTCCTGGCCATCCTGTTCTCCAGAAGCCTCGGCGGTGATTGGGTTACACCTGCTGCTTTTCTTAGCGATTCCAGAGGCTGGGAACGTGCTGGCACAGCGTGCCAAGACAGGAACGGCTGGAAGTGACCACGGCTTGGATTCAGGTAGCCTGGCCAGGGCCACCGAGTCACCGGGATCATCGCGGCCCCGGGCGTGAGGATGCAGGGATCAGCCGGGGGATCAGGGAATGCTGGAATGGCTCGGGTGGAAGGGACTTTAAAGCTCATCCAGTTCCACTCCCTGCACCTTCTGCGAGCTCAGGTTGTTCCAATCTGGCTTTGGAACCTTCCAGAACGGGACAGTCAGTATCCCACCGCCCTGACAGGACAGATCCGTCCCGAAATCCCAGCTCTCCCTGCCCCCAGCAGTGGGAAGCCATTCCCGGTGTCCTATCGCTGCAGTGACACTTGGCTGTGGTGGCCCCTGGCCCCAGGCTCTGGCCAGCAGCAGGTTTTCAGCACCCAACACTCACCCAACGCCCTCTGATCCCACAGAGCCAGCCTACAAGCTCCAAGTGCCCAGCCCAAACCCAGCCGTGGCAGGAGCAGCCAGGCTGGCACTGTGGGTGTCACCAGCAGTGCCACCACTGTGCCCAGCCACAGGAAAAGCTCCTTCCAGGCTTTTTGGCACTGGTGCTTCGATCAGATTATATTTAGCTCCAGCTCCATGAAATATTTATTCCTTCAGCTCCAGCCTTCGGATTCAGGATGCTGCTGCTCCGGGGAGCTCTGCCCTGCCAGCTCCCAGGTTCTGGAACAAATCTGTGCTGTGTTTGAGGGGAAAACAGCACAGCCAGCACCAGCTTCCCTTGGCTGCATCCTGGGAAAAACACAGCATCCAGCCCGGCTGGTCCCATGGAGCAGGAAGGGAAGGAGCTGGGTGTTCCACAGGCACCAACACAGCTCTGACCAGCAACACACGTGAGGCCTCCACCTTTAAATCCAAAACTTCCAACCCAGACATGAAGCCAAACTCGCTGTCCCACAAAGAGACTTCCCACGTGGGATCCGGCGAGCACAGAGATATTGGATGTCCGAAATATTATGTTTACAACCGTGAGGTTTCCTGTGAACACGAGATTCAGCAGTCTTCAAATATTTGCTCACTTTCCCTTTTCCCACTCCCCGGCACATTAAACTCCAGTTGTCCCCATTAAAATTTTTATCGGGAGGGAAAGGAAGGCTGGGAGCACAGGAGGGCTCCCTGCCCGACACCTTCCCCATCACAGGGCTCATTCATCACCTTGCCCAGAGCCCCCGAGCTGCTCCTGCCAAGGAAAACCTCCATTCCCACCGTGGGTTGCCATGGCAATCCCGGGTTCTGCATCCCCTTCCTGCATCTTCCCCGGACCAGGGCGGATCAAACACCTGGAGAGGGGCACGGAGAGCCTCCCAGCCACCCAAAAACCCCCGGGAGCCAATCCCGGGATATTCCCCCCGGCACAGGGATGCTGCTGGTCGTTAAAAAGGGCACGGAGTCAGGAGAACCTGAAATCCCAGCTAATTCCCCCTCACTCACTCCGTGCTCCTGCCAAGAATGTGCCCTGAACCTGTCGGCTGGGGTTTCAGCAGCGAGGGAGGGCGAAACCAGAGAAACCATTTGCACTGGTGATAAATCAACACTGGGAGCACTTGGCCCCGGCCGAGGCTGCTGTCACCTGCTCTTAAAATGGCCCGAGCCACCAGCAGCATCCCAAGCAGTTGGGGACAGGGGAGCTGCTGCTGGCAGCCGTGGGGAGCCGGGATGGGTGGGAGCGGCGGCGGCTCGGTGCTAAGTAGCTGGGGTTGCTGTGCCCAGCAGCTCCTGCTCCCTGCACTGCCAGCTTTACACCTGCGTGGGGCAGAGGGAATGGAAAAATCACCCCCGGGTGTCACTCATGGCAGAGGCAGGGCAGCCTCGGAGACGATCTGGGAGTGCAGGATGGATCCAGGATAGGGCTCTGGGCAAAATGGCTCAGTTTGGATCCCATGAAGGGAAATGGGAGCTGCAGGGATGGCCCAGCCCCGGGGTGACACCCCCAGGCTGATCCCAGTGTCACCCCATGGCACAGGGCAGGACACAGACCCCTCCTGGGGTGCCCATTCCTGGAGGATGGAGCTGGAACCTGCAGGAACTGACCCCACAGGCATCGCTCTGCAGGGAGCACCCCAAAGACTCTCAGGGAACACCCCAAAGGTCCTGCAGAGAACATCTAAAAAACCTGCACAAAGCACCCCAAAAACCCTGCACAAGGCACCCCAAAAACCCTCAGGGAACACCCCAAAGATCCTGCAGATAACATCCAAAAACCCTGCACAAAGCACCCCAAAAACCCTGCACACGACATTCCAAATCCACCCTGCACACAGCACATCCCCTCAGTCCATCCCCAAAACAGGACAAATCCTCCATGACCATCCCTAGGGAAGGGAATCCCACCAGGCCACGGCAGGTGAAGCCTCAGGAGAGATTTTGGGCCACATCAACCCCAAGCCCAGCCTGCCCGTGCTCCTGGATTTATGCAGAGGGATGAAGGATGGAGGGAAGGTGCTGAACACAGAGCACTGCCCTTCCTCCTCCTGGAAAACACCCCGAAACATCCATATTTATATCCCAGAATCTCCAGAGGGAGAACACAAGGAAGGGAACACAAGGATTATCAAAGGCCCTGCACAGACACCCCACCAATCCCTGTGCCTCAGAGCATTGTCCAAACACTCCTGGAGCTCTGGGAAGGTGACCATTCCCTGGAAAAGTACAATTCCATATATTCAGACACACTCTGCTTCCCCAGAAATAGGGTCGGTGGGGCTGCCAAAGGCGATTTTCTGTGAGATGCAGGAACACAACACCCAACACCATCCCACAATCCCCACTCCGATGCCCCAACTCCCTCCTCAGCTCCAAACCCCAACTCCCACAAGGATTTCCCAAAGGGTCTGCACCCCACCAGCCCCTCCAGACCCCCCCAAACCTCCCCCCCGGGAGGAGGAGCAGCCGTAGATCACACGAGGCGTGAAGCACCAGCAGCATTTGTTGAAGCCAGGATATTGTCTCTTTAAGCACATGAAAATCAGGCCCTTGAGCGGTGTGGTTCTCACTCGGGCGCACAATTATGGGTACTTTCAGCTGTCTACCACTATTTCAAGTGCTCTCTCCAAGCGGGCTGTCAATGGCATGTTGAAAGCTATTTGTGGCTGCTATCGTTATTAGCAAAGTGGAGAGCCTGGCTGATGAGAATTAAATTCAGGGCAGCGGTGCTGAGGGGCAGGACAGAACCCCTCCTGGGGGAATTACCACCAGCAATGGGGGAAAAGCTCATCGAGACCCCAAAAACACGGCCAGGACCCCAAAATCCAGCCGGTGCTTCCCACAGGGTGAGGGGAAGGCAGAATTCCCTCCCGCCTCTGGAGTCCTGAGAGCACAGCTAACAAATTACTCGGCTTCTGAAGTATTTAGCAAATTATTACCTGGCACTCCTTGCTAACGAGCACGACAGAAAGGATATTGTGTTCCTAGAATATTCCAGAAGCATCAAAAGAGAAAAAAAAGAAAGGGAAAATAAAAAAGCTGCCTCTCTTCCCTGGAAGTACTGGGGGGGTTTAGGTTTGTTCCAAGCATTAAGCAGGAAAACAAGAAGTGCTTCTGTGCAGCGTTCTCGGCCATAACAAGAAATCAAAGGCAGCACAAAGGTTCTGTCCTCCGAGGTGTCCCGTTTCCCCACGCAAAATGAGTTTTCCTTTTGGAATGGTTATTGCTCTCGGCGATTATCCACGGAGATCTGCACAGAAACAATGCACGGCCGACAGGGGAAGCAAAGTTGCTTTTGGAAAAATCAATTAACCCGAACCAAAAAAAAAAAAAAAAAGTTTTGCCGGGGTTTCAAAAGAAAACTCCTGACTGGAGTCGGGTTTAGGAAAGCTGAGCCCAGGGAAGGAGTTTGAGTTCAGCAGGAAGACTGATGTAAGGAGCGATTCACTGCAACCGACTGGGGAGTCACTTCCTAAATATTTCCTTGCATATGGAGTTGTTTATGAAAGTACATTTTTTTCTTAACGAGAAACAAAACGAGAAGAAAGGGTGGGGGGGAGGAAAAAAAAACCCCAACCCCACACGCAGCCACATATGCACACTTAATATTCAGCGTGGAAGAGATAATCTGTTATATAAGCCCACAGACAGACAATCCCCTTTTGCTTAAAGATGAAGTATCCATCAATGTTTGTCTGGAGCAGATGTAATCACAAGCAGTCAAGTCTGGAGGGCAGGACACTGCATGAATAATTCAAGCACTTCAGTCTACTTGATTGTGTGCAGATAAACACAAGTCAACCGCTAAACAGGTCAGCTGATAAACTTGTTTGTTCAGGACCAGCCACCCTCAGCCAGATGCCGGCAGGACCACGCCGCAATTAGCGGGATGCCTTGCGGGATGCCCGGCGGGGGGATGCTGCGCCAGGGATGCCTTTCAGGGGATGCTGCGGCCCCAAAGAGGGGGGAAGAGCCTCTCTGCGGTCCGGAGCTCTCCGCCCGCCGCCCCATTTTCGCCTGGAAGCGCAGCCAGGGCTGCTTTGTTTGCTCCGCGGTGCTGTCAATTAAAGAACAAGACAGCTTCAGCTTTCCCCGAGTTGCCGGCAGCGGGCACGCAGCAGATGTCACCGCCAAGGGCCCGGGCAGGCACGGGATGCTGCTGGAATCACCCGGGCAGGATGGAGCTGATCCTCGCAGAGCTCCCAGCTAAGCACAGTGACCACGCTGGGCCTCCTGGGCTGCTGGGAAAACCCAGAGAAGCGAGGTACCAAAGCAAACTGGGAATTCTGAGGCTCCTCAGTGACCCCCGAGCCCCTCACGGACACGGAATGCCAGGCTGCTCCATCCACACCTCCCAGCGCTCATCCCGCCGTGCCAAACCTCGCCGATCCCTCGGGATGCACCCATGGAAAAACACCCGGCGCATCTTGGGAACAGAGTTTTCCAGCCAGGGAATCAACCCAACGTCTCAGGGCGTCATTCCAGCATCTCCCAGCACCGAGCAGAACCGTCCAACACCGAGCCAGCAGGTAGGAAGAGCCTGGGCTCAGGTCACTCGGACCCTCCAAGTCACTCCAGTGTCCCTCCAGTGTCCCCCAGGCGCTGCTGAGGTGACTGCAGGCTCTGTGGCCCTCGGGACACCCCAAACCCATCCGGGCCTAGCCCACAATCCCACACTCCGGGGTGTCCCCGAGCACCCCAGGACAAACCTGGCCGAGGTTTCCCGAGCTCGGGGGTCTCAGCCCCCCGCAGCCCCTCTAAGGGCACCTGGGGCCGAGCAGCAGCCCCCGGAGCGGGAAGTCGGGATTATCTGCGTGGAAGAAGATATTTATAAAAAAACTGAAGAGTAAGCAGGAATTATTTTCGCTGCCCCGTGACTACGGCGCAGAAAGGCAAAGGGAAGGAGAGAGGCACATTCAGAGGCGCTGCTTTGCATCTCATCAGCCTCCTCAGAGGAGGGCGATGCCGCTATTAAGCCAAACCACTTTGGAGTTGAATGGGGCTGATTTGCGAGCGGCGAAGTTGATGTCAACTTCTATCTGCCTTAAGTTCTTAATTAGAACTCCTTCTAAAACCAGTAAGCAGCAGCAGCACAAATAATCAGGTCTAATCTCAATAATAACTTTATTCCTTTAAGTTTTACCATCATGTGCGCAGCCTTTAGGCTCTTTACCGATAATCTTATCAAGGTAGCACACCACATTCTGCTGGGCCCTTCTCTATTTTTTCCTTCAGGCAAGTTACATATTAGAGGAGACTGGAAGGGAGGGAAAAAAAAACCAAAAAAAAAAAACCCAACAACCCAACCAGCCCCAAACATTGCTTCATTTCCCAGACGCAAAGACAACTCCGTGACATTGAGCAACACACGGTGAGCTCTGGGAGCCCTGGAGATAATTCCCTGCTCGGTCTCACGCTCCAGCAGGGCCAGGAGCAGGGGATGACCTTACAAACAGCCCTGTTGTACCCACAACACGACCAGAGGCGAACGCGGCACATATCAGTGTTTTCCAAGCCTTGGGAACGCGCTATTCCAGGTATTGACCTCCCAGCACGGGAGGCGAGGCTGTTCTCACCTCTTTGCATAAACACTCTGCCTAAAACCGAAATTCCTCATGAATATCGACCGAAAAATCCCCACCAAGTGCCATCAACCTGCGGCTGCCAATTTAACAGCCAGGCCACGGGATCCCACCTGGTGTCACATCCCTGCCTCCAGCACTTATTCCCTATTTAGTGCAATCAGGGCCGATTTTACCTCAGGTGGAGGAAAAGGGCAACAGGAGATCAATCAATCAATCACAACCTCCCCGCTCGAAATTACTCACCTGTTTGTGCATTTCAATATTCAAACCGTACGACATTTCGTAGTACTGGGGAAGGAGGAAAGAAAAATAGAAATAAATTCAATTAAACACGAGAGCCGAGGAGAATTTGAATTCAGTTCACAGAAGGTATTTGCATAAGGTCATTACCAAAAAGCATCCTGGGCAAAACTGGGCTTAAAGCACAGGTAGCCAAGGAAATTACACCTTATAATAAGCAGATGTTTATGAGTTTAACTGGCAGGCACTTAACGAGGGGACACTCCTTTTGACTCCAGTTTTCTCCTCCTAAGCTACTTAGAAAAACAAAGAGGTGCAGAGCTGGGTGACAGGCGTCTGCTGGGCCCTGGCAGAACAGGTACAGCCCGGAGTCCGGCCAAAAATCCAGCTTCTCACCGGGGGGGGATCTGCTCCCCCCAGGGATCAGAGGAGCTGCTGGGATCCGCCGGGAAAAGGGGGTGCAGGATCCTGTTAAAGCCACCGGACACCCGAACGAGCCCACCCGGGGGGCCCGCGACACAAACTGGGTTAAAAAAAGAGCGTTTTGAGGCAACAAAAGTGTCCATTTCCCCCGGGAAGGATGAGGGGGGGAGCCGGGATGGCCTCGGGGGCAGCAAGGGGGGGACATCAACCGGCACCAGGGACACCCCCGAGCCCGGGGTCGCCGCTCCAGCACCCCCCCCTCCCATCCCGACCCCCCCGCGGCTGCAGGAGCGCTCCAAAGGGGTTAACAGGAAACTTGGGATTGCGCTTGCAGCCGTCTGGGGCTCGGAGCGCCTGGCACCGCCGCCCCCCCGCCCCGGGGGTCCCCAGGCAGGCAGTGCCCATACCGGGGGGTGTCCCCCGGTCCCCCCCGTTCGCAGGCTCGCAGCTAATGACATTTGCAGGCTGATCCGAAATCTGATTAAAGTCTCTCACCATAACGTAATGGCGCTGCATTTCGGTCTTCTCGTTCGCCAGCTTGTCATACTCCACTTTGAGGCTGGGGGG
>VZRM01007130.1:3905-52361 GCA_013397955.1 Grantiella picta
TATATATGTATATATGTATATATGTATATATGTATATATGTATATATGTATATATGTATATATGTATATATGTATATATGTATATATGTCTATATGTCTATATGTATATATGTATATATGTATATATGTATATATGTACGAACTTGACTTTTGCATCTTAGGAAAAGAGTAATTCAGAAAAACCACTGGCATGTTAAAAAAAATAACAGATAGAAAATTATCTTTGTTGACTTGTCTTGATAAATGACATAAAACACTTTTGATTACCATGACCAGATTTTGCCTTAAGTTATTCAGCAACAAATTCTATGTAACTGCAGTTGCATCAAATGAGCTTTTCCAATGGTGAGAATGAGATGATAATTTAATTCTCAGTGTTTGAGTAGAGAGATACGTTTACTTAGTGTTATTTTCCTTCCAAAGATTTTGTTTTCAATCACATGTTTATCTAAATTATAGATACTTGGTCTAAAAAGTCCTAAGCCTACACAAGCTGTTTCTTTCAAAAAAATTCAGCATAATCTGTTCAGGAATGGAAATGCTATTTTGTGTTCAACTAAGAAGTTGGCATTCTTTATCCTCTGCAGCAGAGGTTGGTCCCTCCCACTTGACAAGTGCATCTTATCTTCAGACACAATAAGGCCCAAAGTTTGCCGAGCTAAAATATCTGAAAAATACTTAGTCGATGCCTGTTACAGCAGGAAAACTATATTTCCTGTGGTGTGTCCTACCAAGTATGCTTGGATCGCAACAGTTCTCCCTGCGTAGCGTGTAGACTGTCTCCACCTCTCTTCTAGGTTGAGACAGTCCTTCTATATAGCTTTCTTGTAGGCTCCCTTTAGGAATGTTAATTTCTATCTTTAAATGTATTCTCTTCAATAACAAAACATCAGCAAGCCAAGGATTTTGTATCACAGTTGCCAGAGAACATCCAGTGGGACACTGAAATCAGTATTTTACAAAGCCACGTGGAGAGGAACGTTCCCCCATACCTCAGCACACCTACTCATTTACTCTGTCTATATTTTTTTTCCAGACAAGTTTGCAAGATGCAGAGACAGAAGCCAATGGTTGTACTCCTGATACCCTCTGTAAAAATCTCAAAATATTAATATTTTTATTGCTTCTACTGAAAAAATAGTGTGACAGTGAGGAATTCAGGGACAAAAGAGTAAAGGGGAAATAAGGTTTGGGTCAAGGCTGATAAAAAATACACAGCCCTCTAATATTATGGATACACATAGGTAAAGTCACATAAAGTCATGTCAGTGACATTTGCACAAAGCAGGATATTACAAAGGAATATCACTAACTGAAAAATGTTGCTATAGAATATCACAAATGTGGAAGTGGAAAGTCACTCAACACGTCAGTTTCTCAGGAGAACTTTATGCACAACGTGTATGCTGCCTCCAAATTGCAAAATAACGCTATATTCAAACTCTGTATGAGTCACTTGTTAACACAGGCAGCAGATGGAGCATTAGTCTATTTGGAAGGACCTTCTTTGGTTGATTGCTTATAATAACTAGAAATATTTGGCTCCATGGCTTGCCTATTGTTACCAGACTTTTCATTCATCCTTTTAGAAATGTTTTAGGAATATCTCCACTTTAATCATGAGTAATGTTACTTGCTTTAGAAGATAGCTGTAATGTAGATTATCAGGAGTTACATCAAAGTCCAAAGTCACTGCTGAGTAATTGCACTGTTGTTGTCACAGACCTGTTCATAATCTATAGTCCACAACACCAAGAAAAGGATAAACACATTCTTGGTACTGTAGAGCAATATAGATTTTATTAATTTTCTTTTGACCTTGGTTGGCTAACCTTAGTTGGATTATATTTAATTTCTCAACTTCTTTGTTGAACCACACTGAGACAAGCCAGAGCAGAGATTAAGGCTGTGCAGATGTGGTCTCTCACAAAACTCTTAACAAGGTTCATCAGTCTTGCTCATGTCACCCTGCTGACAGAGAGCCTTTATTGGGTCCTTAGGAATGCAGATACACAAATAGCACAGCTACAGGCCGAAGCAAACTCTTTGTGTGTGGGAATAATAAAGTCTGTATAAAGGACTTGTGGAGTTTTTGTTAAAAATTTCATTTTCAAAGGGAGCTCACTGCTCATATCTGCAAAACCACATGCTAGATCCTGTGGAGGTGCAATAATGGAAAGAACATGGAATGCTTGCTTTGGTTTACTGTAAGTGAAACGTATATTGAGAGCAGGTGAGGTCTAGTCCATGGCTGGTGCTGTCCAGGGTAGGTGGAAAATTGCTGTGTATCTATTTATGTTTCAACTGGCACAGTCTGGAAATAATTTTTTCATGTTTTCTCTTACCTTTCGTTTTGGGAGTAGGACTGAAGGGAGAGAAAAAGTATTTGACCCTCACATGTCTTGCAATTTTTTGCATACCTAAGTGTCAGTGTTACAGGACACCTCCATGATAAAAAGCATCTTTTAACTGCAAAGCCAGAGAAGTTTGTGTAAATTAAGACACTTGGCCCTGGGTCTCCTTGGGTCCCTGTGTGGCCCTATGATATAACTGAGGAGAGAGGAATTTCAGTTTAAATTACCTGAAATAGTGAGAGAGCTGTAATACAGCTTAATGGGGCAGTGTTTTTATAATATGCAACTGTGCTGCATCCCTCTGTATGTGGAAAACGGGCCTTGAAGAAACTGGAAGTGCAAAGCCCTGGGATTATGATGGGCTGTGTAAGGTGATGGCAGCCTAACCCAGTGAAGTCCTGTTCCAGTTGCCTTTTAGACAAGGTTCTTGAGCAAATTATCTCCATCATTTTACCAGGCTTCATTTCAGGTTATTCACTTCAAAAGCCTGAGAGTGGATTAATGTTCATATGCTCTGAACCACCAGGGGATGGTATAGCCAGGATCTGTACTCCAATAGCCAGCAGAGCAATTCTTTACTGATCTTCAGCTTTCTTTATTCTGTTTGAACAACTAGTACACTCAGCTGGGTGAATTCTGACATGCTGAAGAAGCAGTGATTGTAAAAATGCCATATTTGCATCTGTGACTACTTTAAGTATCAGAAGTTTTTTATGTGAAGAGACAGGTGTTTACCTAAGTTGTGTACATTACATTGAAGTAAAGCCATTCGCCATTATCTGTCCCCATATTGCAATGTTCTCAAAGCCTTTCATCTGTGCTCTGATTTATCATTTCCTGTGCTATCAGTGTAAAATCATAGAATTGTTATGTTTGGAAAAGACCTTTAAGATTATCAAGTCCAACCATTAAGCTAACGCTGCCAAGTCCACCACTAAACCATGTCCCAAAGCAGTGCATCTACATGTCTTTTAAAATCCTCCAGGGGTGGTCACTCAACCATTTCTCAGTTCCAGTGATTGACAGCCCTTGAAGACATTTTTCCTAATATCCAATCTAAACTTCCCTGGTGCAACTTAAGGAGATTTCCTCTCATCTCTTGTTCCTGGGAGAAGGGGCTGATCCCCACCTGGCTGCACTCTCTTTTCAGGCAGTTGTAGAGAGTGATGAGGTCTCCCCAGAGCCTCCTTTCTCCAGGCTGAACCCCCCCAGCTGCTTTAGCTGCTCCTCACCAAACTTGTGCTCCAGACCCTTCCCCAGCTCTGTTGCCCTTCTCTGGACACTCTCCATCACCTCAATATCTTCCTTGTCAGGAGTAGCCCAAAACTGAACACAGGATTTGAGGTGCAGCCTCAGCAGTGTCGAGTACAGGGTAATGATAACTTCTTAGTCTTGCTGCCCACAGAAGTTGTGCTGAGTTTGACTGAGGTGGAATTAATTGTTTTCATAGTGGCAGATATGGGGTTGTATTTTGGATTTTGCTGAACACAGGGTTGATAATTTAATGATGTTTGTGTTAACGTTGAGCAGTGGTCACACAGATCCAAGCCCTTTTCTGCTTTTCATACAGCCACACTGGTGAGGAGGCTGAGGGTGCCTGGGAGGCTGGGAGGAGACAGAGCCAGGACAGGTGACCCCAGCTGACCAAAGGGATATTCCAGACCATGTGGCATCATGATCAGGATATAAAGTGGGGAAGAAGGAGGAAAGGGAGAAGTTTGGAGTGATGGTGTTTGTCTTCCCGAGTCACCATTCTGTGTAATGCAGCCCTGCACTCCTGGGGATGGCTGAACACCTGCCTGCCCATGGGAAGCACTGAATGAATTCCTTGTTGTTTTTTTTCCTTTGTTGTTGCTTTGCCTGTTAAATTGTCTTTATCTGAACCCACAAGTTTTCCAGCTTTTACCGTTTTGATTTGCTCCCCCATCCCACTGGTGAGGCAGTGAGTGAGTGGCTGTGTGGGGCTTGGTTGTTGGCTGGGGTAAAACCACGATGCCATTGGCCTTCTTGGCTACCTGAGCACCATGCAGGGCACCTGGGCAATCATATGGTGTAGCTGATTTGGAGTGATGCTCAGGCAGATTGCTCAGCAAACTGGGCATATAGTGGATAGGCTCTTCACACTTTTCCCTCATCTGAGCACTCAGCTTTTCTGTTGCTCATCTGTCTCTTTTAACAAAACATGGAATCTAATATCCCTGGGACTTCTGCTCTCATCAGGTTCCATTGCAATTAGTTGGCAGAGGAGAGGGGAACTCAGTGACAGGCAGGAAAAGCGTGAGCTGCAAGTCTAATTTTCTTGGCAAAACCAAGATGTACAAATGATATCCAGTTAAAGTTGAAGTTAAATCAAAACATTCTCCAGTTCACTGACTCTTTCTGAGAAAAGCAAGGCATGTTATATTCTAAGTAGTACTTGGTTTTAGATTTTGTGCTGGGTCTTAAACAGCTGTTTAAAATGAAGCACAAAATGCAACTTGACTTACACTTTATTATTGCAAACAAATGCTAAGCGGAAACCATCTGTATGTTCTACTCTTAATGTCTACGTGGTGCTGCAGTTGGCCAACTCTTATAAACACATTGTAGACACGAGACACAGTTTCAAGTCTTGTTAAATGTCTTTTTCATGTCATCATTTTGTACCATTGAAATTAAACTTTAAAATGTGGGTCATTGTTCTGAAGATTTGGAGTCAAAACACTTCAGAAATGTTCACGATTGTGCATAATTTTTTGTTTTAGTTTGCTCAAAACCCTTGTTTTCAGTTAATCTTCAAGTCTCATGGGTCAAACAATTTCTGCTAACTTACATATGCTGTAGTCAGTCACACTGAAATAAATAGCATGTCATGAAGCACAGACCAGAGCAGTATTGTCCCATGGCTTTTGTTCTTCATGTTGCTTTCTCCATATCTATTTTTAATAATGGCAGCTGGCTGGAAGGAGAGGTGCACAGGTACTGCCACCACCAGAAAAGCATCCTTCTGACAGACAGCTGCAGCTTCTACAATTCTTGTGTTTCGGGCAAGGTACAAGCATTCCTGTAAATCTCCCGGGAGCTACACCTAAGTAAGGCTGCAGAACTGAGGCAGGGATTTTATCACGCACATTTCACTTTTACTTACATTTTTAGGACATGTAAGTCTCCCTCCTTTAAATAATCCATAAAGTCTTCAAACAGGCAATGTGACCTAATCTGCTGAATGATCTCATGCTTTGTCAGATGTAAAATATTATCCAAAGTGAATGAAATGAGATGATTTGAAGTTTTGAAAAGATGTCTCTGGAATGTATGAACATATTTGTTTCATCTTCCACATGTAACCTAAATAAAGAGCCCATTATGATGTACTCCACATAGTATACAGTTCATTATGTTCAGCAACATGTCTCTCCCTTCGTGTATTAAAGCAAAGTATTCTCTTTTATCTCTGTTCCTGATAAAGACCTGCCACCTTTTACTGCTTAATAATTGAAGGCAGCCTACTACAGAAGCTTAGTGTTGGATGACTGCCTGCACCAATAATATGAAAATTGAGTTAGTATTTTTGATGGCTTTAGTAGTTATTAGAACTGAAGACTGTATGTCATGACTCCAGGAATCTTTTAACTTTGCCACTGACTTAAAAAAAAACCCCTGACCTTGCTAAGGTTAATGGTGACTTCTGCATCACTATAACCTCTATCTCAGTCATCAAGTCTCTCAATTTCATAGTTTCTCAAAGGAATTATGAGTTAAGATTGCTATTCTTATCTATTTTAATTGCATTAGTTGATCAGTAGGACTCAGGAACAATATTCATTTCTTTGTCAGAATCATTTAACACCTATGTGTTGACATATATAGGTGAAACTTCTGGAGTTCCAGGAAAGGTGGCACAATTTATACTGATATGCAAATTTATTTGTATATATTTGAAATTCAAATATGTGTTGCTCTTAATCCTTCATTATGACTTTCAAAAAAAGGCAATATTCTGAAATATTTATTTTGCATAAATAGATTTCCTAAACAAATGGATCTAGTTTGAACACAGGCTTCTAATTCACCTCTGTGGCGATTTTATACATTTTGACAAATTTGGGGGTTTTTTTATTAGTTTTCTAGGCAACGTGAAAACTAAGTCAGTAGTGAATCTTTCAGAAGAGCAGCAAATTCTCTAAAGCTTGCTTTTTGCTCATTTTGACCAAAAACACAGCAAAACCACTGTTAAAAAACTTGGGATGTTATCTTTGTGGCTGCAGCCTCCTACTTTGCTAAAACAAACAAACAAGCAGCATTTCAGCATGGATTGCACCCATATGTATGTGGAATGTATATGTCACTCAGCTTTTTATCTGTTTGGAATGTCATCTCCCATGTTTTTCGCAAACAAATGGAGAATGAAGAGGATATGAAAAAATGCTGATCAAATCAAGGACTACTGTGCAAATAGGGTCAGCAGAGCAAGGTTTCAGTCATGGGTTTGTCTTTTCATTTTATCAGGAGAAACTGGACTGAACTGTGACTAATACGGAGTATGTAGTCAAACAGAAAAATTCCAGCATGAAGTTGTGAGGCTATGACAAAATGGAATTAAAAAGAAATTGGAAGACTCTAATTAAAAAGATGTATACCTAGTAATATTGAATCCTTGGAGCCTCCAAATCTTACTGTCAATGAATACATATAGTATTTTTCACTTTACCCATTCTATATACTTCACATTTCTGTACTTGGCAAATCTGAAAAAAAGGCACTCTGTTTCTGGAGCATCAAACATAGTTTTTAAATTTGCCCTGTAAGATTAATATTCAATAAAAACATTAAGGCCAGGCAGTGTGTGACAGAAGACTATGTCTCTAGTGTGAAAACTGAGCACAAAAGTGAACATGATAATAACTTTGACTTATTCAGCTCTTAAACATAACTTAGGATGCAATTGCATTCAGATGAGGCAATGTCTACCCTTGGCATACAGAAGTGCTGCTATGGGCCAAAGCTTTTGCTCTCTTGCAGTTTGTGTGCCATTATTATGATAAGCTTTTCTATTGTGGTTAAATCAAGCACATGCAGTTTGCCATTCAAAACAGAACCAACGGAGCTTTCAGTAAATGGAATAATGTCCATCCTGAATGTCAGATATGACATCAACCGCTAGAAAAATCACCATACATGAAAAAATCATACATGCTTCTGCCCTGCTTACAGATACCCTTCTTTCAGTAATTTATCTATTGATGATAGAGCTCACCAAGCTCACATCTTGCCTTCAGATAACTGTGTTTGGCTAGAATGAACTATTTAACTGTGTGCTATGTAGTGTATCAAACACCCATGTATATGTCATACATGTGCAAACTAAATAAATTAGCAAACATGTCAAGAATACATCCATCTTGAGCTTATAGATTAAATATTCTGCTTTCCTAATGTTGGCCCCAAACCTTCTTCTGGTACATCAACAGTTTTCAGAGGAAGGTTTGATGTAATTAAATCACAAGAAGGGCTGCATTTATGCGCAAAACTGAACAGTTACAGTTTCTGATCCTTCTTAACACATTGTTCAAAAATAGAAGATATTAAGTCCAGCAAGGAATTCAAATACATTTTCATTTTCAAGAATAACAATTTTGCACAAATAGGCTTTGAAATAATATCTCATGGGTAAGCTTGTTTTGAGAGAAGATTAATTGGAGAATTACATAATGTTGTTAGTAAGCAATTAAAATTCAACAGAGCCTTAAAATTTACACCTTAGGGAACACTGGTCAAATTTACACATCTTTCAAAAATAAAAGTACAAACTGCTTCCGAAGTGCCATTACATGTCATGCATATTTAAGAGTTTTCTACTAAATGATCCGTTTAGCATTGCTTAAACAATCTTGGGAATACTCTTTCAATTTTGTGACTTTGAAACTATCAAAAAATGATTTGTCCTCCACAACCAAACAGATTTTGTTGTACCCAGTCCATTCCTTGGATGATAATTTTGCTTTCTTCACACATATTAATGGCTCATTTCTTTAGAAACCAATATTAACAGGGGAGAATTTTACGTTGATATGATAGTAGGTGTTGGATTAGTGAAAAGTTAAAAAACTCCCCCATATTCCACATCTTTGGAGACTGTGGAGGAGGTAGAAGGAAAACCAAGAGAATGAAAGACAAAGCTGGTGGATAGTTGTGCCACACATGGGGAAATAAAAGGTGGCAGAGAACAGGGAAGGGCAGGAAAGCTAAACTGAGGCTGTGCCACGGGAAGGGGTGATAACATCAGTGTTAGGTGAGATTGAGGGTCATGGCAGAGTTAATGCTCAAGCAGTGGTGTTGGAAACTGACACTGGCTCTGATTTGTTCCAGGAAAGTCACAAACTGCAAGTTTGTAGCTCCAGAAACTCCCGAATTGTCTTACAGATAGCTTTAGTGTTTAGATAGATAGCAGCTGTTGCTGTGGCAGTTTCATGGTTTGACCTCAGATGGCAACGAAGCCCCACAGAGCTGTTTACACATCTTTCCCCCGAGGGATGGAGGAGAGAGCTGGAAGGGTAAAAGCAAGGAAACTCATAGGTTAAGATAAAGACAGTTTAATAGAGGAAGCAAAAGCTGCATGTGCCAGCAAAGCAAAACAAGGAATTCATTCCCTGCTTCCCATGGGCAGGCAGGTGTTCCGCCACCCCCAGGAAAGCACAGCTCCATCTTGTGAAACAGTGACTTGGGATGACAAATTCCCTCTCTCTGAACATCCCCCCACCACCTTCCACCCTCAGCTTTTTACACTGAGCTCTGTGTCACACGGTGTGGGACATCCCTTGGGTCAGCTGTCCCCTCCAGCTGTCCCCTTTACCTGCATCCCCAGCCTCCTCACTGGTGGGGCAGTGTGAGAAGCAGAAAAAGCTTTGACTATAAGCACTGCTCAGCACTAGGTGAAACATCAGTGTGTTATCAACAGTTTCCAGCTCAAATTCAAAGCACAGCCACACACCAGCTATCGGGAAGAAAGTTAACTCTGCCCCAGCCAAAACCAGCATAGGCAGCTCCTGGGACCACACATGGCCCTCTCCTGCAGGCATCCCTGCAGCCCAGGAATTTCCATGACCTGAGCCTTTTCACACATGAGCTGCAGTGAAGGATTTGTGAGCCCAAGAGAGCTAGGGCTGGCTGTTGGCCACCCGGCTTCTGGAGGATGAGGGCTCCCTCTCATATCTTAAAACATCCTGGACACAGGATTAAGTCCTGTTTTGCAGTATTGCTTCTACCCCAGTCTAATTTAAAGCTGATGCAATCACCCTTTTTTATGGCAAAGCCTTGGCTTAAACTCCACTTTCTTGTCGGTCACCCTGCTGGTTTTAGCTTCCCTCCTTTTGCTGCACCAATTGCATTATCGATTGGGTTGCCTCCAGGAGGAGCTTTCGGTTGACACAGTTGGCAGCGAGACAAGTCGAGCACTTAGAGCTCATTAGGTGGGTGGGATTAGATTCTAAAGCTAAAATCTGACGCTGCAGCAAAGTGATAAAACTCCTCCGATGCTATTCACAACCTCTGAAAACTGAAGGGAGTTATTGCATATGCAATTTATGATTTGCTGGTTTAAATTATTTCGGTTGAGATGTGGATTTCCACTGAAATTATAAATAAAATTGTAATATATGCTTTAGTCTGGGTTTTTGTTGTTTATCTTCTAGAAAATTGGCTATACTATGACTGAGCTTTGCAGTGTGATTATTTTAACTTGAAATTGAAACCAAAATCTAGGTTTGCAAATGGAGCAAAAAAGAAGTGTTCAAAGTGTCATAAAAGTTGTGCCATCAGTGAAAAATCAAGCTGAAGGTATTTCGTAATAGGAGCAAAACCAGATAGTCTTTTTTTCTAAACCAAGAAGAGCAATATCTCCTTTTTCACAGCATAGTGAAGATAAGACTATGTGTGATACAAGACAACATCGTGTTCCAGATCCCTCTGCCAGCTTCAAGTTGTTTGGTATGGCTGAAGGGCAGAGCACATTCCCATGCAGAGATACTTGTCTGACTTACAGAAACAGTGGGATTTTCATTCCATGGCTTCAAAAACATCTCCTTAAGACAAGGTGCAGTGTGACACTGATACATTTGCAATGCTTTTAGTTTTGTGACTGGCCTGTCCAGCACTCCACTGCTTGGTGCAGACATACATGGAATTAATGAATTCTTGAGAAAAATGGAGCTATGACTATAGCATGCAAAGACCATGAGGAGGTGAAACATCCTATATGCACATTTGGCTTTAAACAGCACACAGTAAATAAAATCACAATGCTAAATGTCTTGAGAGTTACCAGGAATATCAGTTTATGGTGTACTAGCTATTATCAGTACTAAATAACACTGTGGAAAAATAGTGTGTTATCAAAGACAGTATTCATTAATTAACGTTTAGTTAACAATCTTCAGTCTTATATTTTCTGTGTGCTTGGTTTTGTATACCAGTTAAAGTCCCTTAACTTAGTTTTGTGAAATAAAATGCTAATATTGTTATCTAGTGAGTATTTCTCTAAAGGAGACAGGACCTATGAGAAATGCCCCACTCGGCAGTCTGGGCAAGAGTAATCCAGAAGCAAGATAACTGAATTATGAAGAAACAAACTGAAGAGTCAAAGCCAAGACTGCAGAGGCTCTGTAAAACTTCCTGGCTGTTACAGCTCCAAAGGGAACCACAAACAAGAAAAGAGTGGAGGCCTCTCATCTTCAGATGTAAGAAAACACAGTTGGGGCACTCACTGATGGGTGAATACTGCCCTGTGCAAAACATAATTCTTTAATTAAAACTCTTCCTGTCTGCCAAGGGGGAGGACACCCTGTTGTTTTGCTGGCAGCTAACTCTAACAAATAGATTGTAGGATTCTTTATATACAATATTTTCTTAAAGAACCGGAAGATTGTGGTTGAAAGGAATGAATGTTTCTGCCCTTTGCACCCTTGGACAGAGGGAAACACTAATTGTCCATGAGGAAACAGCCAGCTCGGTTTTCCCATGGCCACTCAAGCTGTTGCACATCTGCACAGAATTAGAAGTTATAATTTCCAGCTAAACATGTATACGTATGTAAACCATGTATTTATTAATTGTGGTTGTGTTTAAAGGCCATGATTAAAGATCAAAATCTTCTTGCCTGAAGGACTTCACATGAAATAAAAGACAGTTTTTGTCCCCAGACTGGCTGAGGGAAATTTAGTTGAAATATTTCCCCATTATGAGCTATGATTAAGCAGTGCCTTGAAAAAAAATGTAATGAAAACATTCTCCATCATTTTCAATTGCAGTTTTCCAATTAAATCAGAGCCTAACCTATTTGACAATTAGGATGCAATGATGTCTGTCCCTAGTGGTAAATAAATATCAGTTTGACTTTGGTATGACAAAAGCTTTTACTTTTTAAGGGTTGATGCATGCACGTGTTTGGAACGTGGCTGATATCAAATATGTCCAACTGGAATATACATCCCACTCACTGCTGGAATCTAGCGTGGTGTGTTTTCTGTGGGCGAAGTTCAATAGAAAGGAAATGGAAAAGAGGCCAATATTGTAAGGGATTTTGAGCTGCGCAGAAAGTACTCCATATGTTAGCAACTGAAATCACCAGGCAGAGTGCTGAATGACACAGGGTGGCAGCACAGATCAACAATACTGCCTTCTGCCCGTAGAAAGCATAATAAATCCCTGTGTCCTTGCAGAAATTTATGATTTTTATTGGGGCTATTTTGTTCATGTCTTATTGTGACTGTAGGATGGTTTTCCTTAAAGATTGTTCACCTCAAGCTGGATTGGAGTCAAGGTGATTGCTCTGGCTCGGTCTAGTGCTAAATGAAGTCATTACTGGGTGAGGAAACAAGCTCCTAGGGTGGGTAAATTTAGACATTCCACGTGAAATCCTGAGATTGCTGAAATGAAAGGAGTGGGTTTTTACGGACATGAATAGGACCTGCATTTAAATGCTGGACTAGGATTTTCAGCAGACCAAAGGAAAGGACAGTACGGTTCAGGCATTTAAGTAATTTCAGTCATTTAGGTTTGAGGACAGTGTTGCAGAGGAGGGATCTAACTTGTTTGAAAATTCGAACCCCAAATCCACATTCAGCCTCTTGCCTCACTGACCTGG
Source organism: Grantiella picta (assembly GCA_013397955.1). Lineage (NCBI taxonomy): Eukaryota > Metazoa > Chordata > Aves > Passeriformes > Meliphagidae > Grantiella > Grantiella picta. The sequence continues at coordinate 16,380 of VZRM01007130.1, forward strand.
TTCCTAGGAGTTTTGTGTGTTTGCACTCCCTATTGTCAGAATGCAAATATGTCAAGGAAGTGTGTGATGTTACCTTTAGGTATTTCTGTACCTTAAAGGGGTTCACTTTGAAAATTTAATGTATTATTTTAATCTCCATGTATTCCTGTTGTGTAATGATATCCAAAAAGTAAAATTAACCTATAACTTCCAGTAGAAGTAAACTTCAGATCTATTTCTCCATATTTAGTATGCAGAAATTTGGGTTAATTTTTGTACTCATGTCAGCTGCCTTGTCCATCTGGGTTTCCAGCCCACAAAGACATATGCAGCTTCTTAACTTTAAGCATACTAGTTTTTCCATTGTAATCACTTGAAATTACTCCCATGTTTTAAGTGCCTGTTAGCAGAATCAAGGACTTTAAGTAATACACTGAGGTAGTGCTCATTCTCTAAATTCTGTGACTCAGTGGGAAGTAATAAATGAATAATGCCCTTGCATTTTCCAGGCGCAATGTCAGCATTGCTTTAATATAATCCATTGTATTTATTTTCTCAGGAACAAAAGTCTCAGTTATTAGTAATTCTGAAAAATTAAAAAAAAGGGTTTTCTTCCATTTGCTTAGTCATTTATTCTTCTTTAATATGCTTTCAGCTCTTGTCCATCCTGAAAAACGCTGTAGTAACTGGAGATACAATGAAATTATGACATCTCAGGAGAAAAGAGACTGAAATCTGAACAAATGAGAGAAGAAAGGATTTTTAGCCACTGTTCATAACTCCTTTCATTCATTTTGAGTGTTTCTACTGAGCAGCTCTATCTAATAAACATTATATGAGAAAATAGGGTTTTTTTTTTTGTATAGATAACATTGAAAATAGGTGCTTTTTTTCTCATTTGATTTCTTGTCTTTTGAATTAAAAACCAAAACACTTCACCCGTCCTTTAAATGCTGCAGTGAAGATAAAGGTCAAGTGCTTTATCTTCATATAAAGATGATTACAATAATCTCCTTACGCATTCCCTTCAAAAAGCTGACTTTTCAGTGCCCTCCATATCTTTCTTGCAGTCCTTCTTTGCTTCTGGACATCCTTGTTTCATTCCCATTTACTGGGTATGAATATAAGAACACTGCTTTAGTCCAAATGACTGCACATTACACCCACTATCATTAGATACAGGGAAGATAATAAATGAAAAAGAAGTTAGCTATAAGCGGGAAGAATTCTGCAACGAGTTGAGGCAATCTGTGTCAATGTCAAGAGGAGGAAGGACATTTTCACAGCATATATTATGCAGCTCTAAACACTTCCTTGAATATACATTCTGAGCACATAGTCCCTATGATAGAGGTTGTAAGGGGATTTTTAACTTTTATTCCTCAGGGCTTCATCCTGCAATGTGGTGTTGAAAGGCTGCAACTCCTTCTGAAATCATGAAAGTGGTGGTACAACATTAGCTGATTTAAATTCTTGTATATCCATTGAAGTCTTTCTCCTTGTTGCAGTAATAGTTTACCCCAGCAAAAATCCTAGTTCTTAGAAGAAAGAATTTAACAGTTCCAGTAGTTGTTCATTTGTTACAGGATCAGATCAGCAGGCATCAACAGCACCATGAAACATATTCCCAAGGGACAGCTGGGATTTCAGACATCATGGGCATCTGTCTGAATTCTGGTGCTAAGAAAGTGGCATAATTCAAAGAGGCAGAAAAAGCTGTGCAGTAACTACTTTGTTACTAATATTAAGGTGGCATCTGAGATTTGAAGGTCTAATCCTGTCATATTCCGACATACTCAGATTAGAAAGTAAATGAATTTTAAAAATAGCCAAAATGGCTAGGGATAATTACAACCAAATTGTCCTTAGTATTTTTTAAAGAATCATTAAGATAATAAAGATCATTAAAAAATCACCCAAAATAGCCCCAACTATATTATCTCACCTCCAAGTAAAAGTACCCAAGATGATTCCATCAGCACATGAGAGCACTGAGAATTTCTATGGAGATGTGAGGTGTAATGGATAATCTGACAAATGTAACTATTATGGTTTGAGCACATCACCAAAATAGCTCCCTGCCTTCTGGAAAGTAACAGTACGTTTTAGAATAGCTCAGACTCAATTCATATTGATCCACATAAAGAATAATGACCAACCACACTGTTTCAGTAGAATTAATCCAATCTCTTTCCCTACTTCTCTTGTTGAAGCCTCAAGAGAGAATTATTGATTTCTTATACTGTTATGCTCATTCACTTACTACGTGGCAATGACCTACTTTCTGTTTAACACAGTAAACGCAGAACTCTGACTGCACAAACATACAGAATTAGGCTTATGCATATAGAGTTGTGATTGTCAGAGATAAAATCTGACATCCAATAAGTCTTTGATCTTGAAAGGAAATGGTGCTTATTTGCATCTAAGTGCTTGCAAGCGATTGCAGGTAATCCAAATGGAGAATCAAAGCCAGAGAAGCTTTTTGTGAGTACTTCACATTTTAAAATTCTAGGCAAAACGCAGCTTAGATTTGATTTGCTCAGAGAAGCTTGGGCACAAAATTTGTTGAAGTTTATAAAAGCAGCTTCTTTCCAAGTCTCTGTGACCTTGCCTTTGGCCATTGCAAAAAAAATGCTAATTAATGGAGCATAAAGTGATATGTAAGTCTCTTACTTGGGAAGGATGCAACCTGGAGGGGACATTGATATTGATTATTATAAAAAGAAAATTACATGCTTTCTCAAATGCTACCATCTTGCCCATGTACTGGAGAGAATGGGAAGCCAGGTAATTAATAATAGAAGGGTTTGGCTCAAAGGCTTGTGCAGTGCACGTCAGCATACCTCAGGATTGTGGGCAATAAGCAGTGTGAGTGACACATGGCTTTATGACAGGACTGCCTTAGTACCGGGCAAAGCTCTAATAATCCTGCATGTTTTGTGCCAAAAAGAAAATTGATTTGCTTGAAATGTGGGAAATTGGATGATCCCACTGTCAGTGAGTGATGTCCTTCATGTGAGGGCAGGAAGGCTCCAAAAATAAAGAAAAAATAATTGGGAGATTAAAAATTCGGGTTGAGTAGAGCAAAACTTCTAATGCAGAAATTCTCTGCAAATGAAATTTTCATTGATGATTTTTGTTTTGTTGGTGTTTTGGCAGGTGTTTTTTATGATTTTTTACAGAAAGGCCATTTTAAAATCAAACACAGCATTTTGCTCAGAAGTACTGGGCAAGACTTTGTGACATGGATAAGACTTACTTTCAGTTTTCATCTAACTCAGATTCCTCAAAATGAACACAGGCTGTGGTACAAAAAAGTTTTGATTGAATTCATATTGCAAGGCAGGTTTTCACATTTTTCCTTTCAGTCAGCATTCCTCCTGTGACTCTGTAAGATTCCTGGTGAAGCTGGGTGTTGCTCACTATAGCTAAAGTTATCAGGCAAGCTCTAAGTGAGTAATTAGGACTTATCTACATGAGAACCTTTAGCCAAAGACAGAGTTTAGCTCCTCGTCCTAGTGGCCATGTCCTATTTTTCTGCTGTTTTAAGCTTGTGAATCATGGCTACATGATTATATGTATATATTTTAAAAGTATGTGTCTAAAGTTTCTTCATTTTCTACTGCATTTGTTTGAGAAAAGTAACATTTTCATCTGTGCAAAAGTACAGGAACTATGAAAAATTTTTAAAAAACCCTGCTTTGGTTTTTTATAAAGGCTAGTAATAAAATATCAACAAAAATTACATTTTTGCAATTTCTGGAATATTTTAAAAATTAATTTTAGTTCCTTTAAAATTATCTCCTTTTTGGGCTTAGCAAAAATCAAGCTTTCTCTTGAGAATGAAAAAACTCCATAATAAATGAAAAGCAATACTGCCACAAGACATTTTCAGTGACAGATCCGTAGACTTACTTTTAATGTGCATATATGACAACTTATTTTTAGAAGTTCAGAGCTATGCCTCTGTAGCTGCTACTTGCCCTGTGTTACTTGACAACCAAGTATTTTACAGTTCATCAGAGAACAGAATCACTAGCCATTTTTCACATGCCATGTTTCAAATACAAGTTTATCTAGTTTTTTGGTGACTTTCTGGGGGCAAAAGTGCTCATTTCACTTTTTTACACAGTTCAGAAGCAGCATGGCTTTTCACCTTCTCATACTTCAGAATACCTCACCAACTACTCATGCTGTAAAAGTTAATTAGGAGCTATTATAACATTCCTCTTACTTTCTGACGAGGCATGTATGTGTGTGTATATATACATATGTACATATAATTATAGTTTACATCCTTCCTTTCAGTGCATTGCATCATCTGAACTTGCGTGGTAAATGAGAATTATTGTCTCTGTGTTTTCTAGTGGTATTAATGTTCAAAGTCACGGTGAAGTGTCCTTCATATAAAGAAGTTTAATCCTAGAGTAATTAGGTTCTTCTTTCATCTTCTCTCACAAGACAGAAAAGGGGGGGAAAAAATCCAAACCACTGAAAACATGCAGTCAATGAGTAAGTCTTTCCATGATGACTGTCAGCGAACAGATAGACCGCAAACTTTCTGAAACAGTCAGAAGAAATCCTTTCATGTGGTCTGGATCTCTGAAACCCTGTTTGCAAATGTCATGTGTGAAATGAATAACGTTGGAAGGGAGGCTGCAGCTTCCTTCACAGGGCTTTCTAGGTTGATTGGAAACAATCAGCTGGAAAGACCTGCGTGCACAGGGAAATGACACAAGTGGCCCTTACGAAGATATGTAATTTTCCTCTTATTATGCTAATTAAAGAAAATTGCCTTCAATAGTACAAAATGATATATCTATATTGGTTCAATTTAACTAATGTTCCATGGCTGCATAGGCAGGCCATGAAAGCAAATAAAAAGATGTTCAGCTAGTATTTATGGAGAGTGTTCAAGCAACTTTCCAAAAGGAGGGCTGAGCTTTACTGTTTCCACACTACAGATCTTGCTTTATGCTCTACAAGGGATTCTCTACATTCCTTTTCTGATTTTATAATATAACAATTGCTGACTGTCCTGATAAATTTTATTCAATGAAGACAGTAGTACAAAGTGAAAAATGTTGTCTCCTTTGACAAAGAGAAAGCCCATATTTTTTGGTTAGATTTATGTAAGTTCACTTCCAAGAACAAGAACAAATATAATAAAAAATCTCTTTTAAGTTTGTCCGAAGCTACTGAAGATTCAATGGGCATCTTTTAAATTAACATTAATAAAACTTCAGTCTAAGCTGCCTTAACTCTGATTTAAAGTGAGTAAAACAAGTTACGCAGCAACTACATTATGCAATGTGGAAAATATACTGGCTGTTGTCAGAACCATAGTTTTGTGTTCCCTGATTGATTTCTAAACTGTCATTATATCTTTGGGATACACTTTCATGTAATTTCCATTTGTTTTAGGAGACTAGAAAGCAGAGCAAAATGTATGGTTATTATAATGTTCTAAATTATTTAGAGAAAAAATCATTCTTTAAATAAAATGTAGCTTGACTGACTGCAAAAATCACAGTTTATGTCCCAGCAGCAACCATGAGAAATCAATGTTTTCTGAATGTTACTGTAAAACACTCTTTTTTCCTCTAAATGTGGGGGTCATGAACTTACATAGAAAGGGGTGCAGCACTTTAGGTTTACCTTAGCTCTGTGGTGACTTGGTAACTATTGGGGTGTAATTTGACTTTCTGTGGGTGTGTTAAGTATGGGTGTTAGGTTTGGCAACCATAAAGTTTATGCCATTTGTGGGAGGATCCATTTCTTTACAACATGTTAGTGTTTTCCTAGCACTGTGCCCAGGAACCTTAAAACACACCCACCAGCAGCAAATGATCTACAGTGATAAAGTAATGACACTGCCACTGCTAACAGTCCTAGAGAAAGTGCCAAGAAAATTAAAGTTGGGCTTTAATCTGGGAGCTTAAGCCCATGTGAGAAGTGGAAGGACTCCCAGGAATTCCAGTTTTGGAGCACACCCTGTCACCTGCAGCAACAGGAGGACCTTGCACACTCTTCAATTCTTGGAAAAAGATTCAGTTTTGAAATCTCTTAAATCTTAACTTGTTCTGCTTAGACTGCAAAGAAGTCACCCAGTTAGTGCCAGTTACAAAGAGGTTTTTTGTTCAAAGGATGAGGTACAAGATGTCAATGAATTTCATAACCAGCCCCTGAGAGGTTACACTTTGATTAGATTTTAATTGGTAATCAAAGTTGAAAGATTCTGCTCAGTTGCTGGTTTCTGAAATTGTTAAAACTCCCACCTCTGGTCAAAACTTACCGTCTTCAGCTCATATTTTAAGTTAAATGAATATTTGGAAACCTCATTCAAAGCAAAGTGACAGCAGGATGAATGAATTAATTAATTTTGTAATATTGGCAGAAAAAAAAAAGGGAAATGCATAAAGTAAAATATTTCAGCTTTGCTGGCAAGAGATTCATAAAGGAAGACCAGTAGTTTGGCTTTTAAATAATGCATGTAAACTGTACATTGGGTTCCAGTCAGATAACCTAGTTTTTCAAGTAACAAAGGTTTTTTTAAGGTTTCCTGTTTCTCAGAAGTAGCTGGAATTCACACTTTGTTTTCTGTTTGTGCTCTCATTGAAGTTTTATCTGTCTGCATCTTTTGTGGATTATTTTTTTATTTGTGTTTTGTTGGGTTTTGGATTTTTTGTTTGGTTTGGGTTTTTTGTGACTGTACTATCTAAGCACCTCACAAAATTTGTTTTTAACACTTAGAGCACTCCTATTAGGATTTTTTGGAATAATTTTGCAAATACATTATCACAATACGAAATGGAAATCTGTTAGAAAAAAAATTACAGTCATGAGATATAGCAGAGTAGTGCTATTTATCCATAATCTGGCCAGTAGATTCCACTCCTCATATTGTAAATTTCACCAAAAATCAAACTGCTCTGTTGACAGAAAAAAAATGAAGTATATGGAAACTACAAGCAAGGCATCAAAGATTTGCAAGAGGTCATTTTTTGCTGACAGGTGTAAATGATCTTAGAGTGACTTCTAGGTAAAATTTTGCAAACTTACAGATGTTTCCCTTGGAGGACACCTAATCTCTTACAAAATCTATTTTTAAGGTATTTTATGTTACCTTTCTTGAACTTCATTTGGTGTAAAAACTGATTCTAATAATACCACGAAGACAAAGAGATATCAAGAGAGACAAACCTGAGGTCTTTAGTGAGATGATAGAAATTTATTATTCACAGCTGCATACACACGATTTTGAGTTCTAACAGCCAGCAATTAGTTTAAACAGTAATACCACCAGGGGAAGCATAACTTAGTTAAAATTTACATTTAAATGAGATCATTTGGAGAAATCAAATGCAGAACAATCTGTTATTTTTATATAACATTTCATAGTAGATTTTCTTAGCAAGGTATTCCTCACAATATAGTTTTATTACTTGCTGGTTGGAAATTACTGTGATTCATTTGTACGTGTAGTGGAAAAAAAAGTCTCACTTACCATTTGTTCATTAACAACCTGATGCAGAAAATTATCTCTGTTCAGAAAAGCATATTAACCACGTTTGACTTAACTTCAGCTTGGCCCTGCTGAAAGCCAGGCACGTACTTAAGTGTTTTTCTGAACGTGAATTGAAATTCCAAATGCGTTTGCTTGCTCTCGTCAATCATCTTAACTTACAGTGATAGAAAGCGTTTCTGTTATGAAGCTTTTTGAATTTATCAGCTATTTTGAATGCTTGCAACCAGTTAAAAAACAATGATGCATCATCCTTCACTAAGACTTTGTGGGGACTTTTATGCCAGATGGGAATCTCTTGGGATTTAATCGTGAATTTTGAAATTAGAACAAAATGAAAATTGGATCGTCCATCTTCTGGGAAGCCCCTTCATTTAAATCTTTTTTTTTTTTTTTACTCTGAATTTTTGGCCATTATTGTAGTTAAAATTTCCCACAGAATAAAAAGGTTCTAAATGGAGATTATTTGCATTCCCAAGTGAAAATAAGTATTTTCAGTTTTATTTTGGTGGTAAGAATTAAACTGCCTCTTCTAATGACGGGAGAGTATTAATAGGGTTTCAGGAATATTTTTTTTCCAATTTCCCTCCATAGCTGGACTTTCTGTCTGGATTTATAACAAAGAATATATAATTTTAAAGGACTCTGGAGAGTAACTGTCTTTCCTCTGTTGCAAAACGAAATTTCCAGCTATTGGCTTAAACTGGATCCATTCAAGGAGCAAGGGAAAGCTTTTGGGGCTTAGCACTCTAGAAAAACCCCTCGCAAAGAGATTGGCAGAGCAGGACCCTTAACCCCGAGGTCCCTGGGGAGCACTGCCATCCAGCCTGGGGAAATACTCAGGATTTTGTGCTGGGAATTGATTCCTGGAGTGGCTTTGCCTGAGCTGGCAGCTAGCAGGCCGGCAGGCAACATGCAAAGGCACCTGCAGGAATGTGGCTTGTGGGGTTTATCAACAAAAATATTGTCAGCCAGGACTGCATCTCCTGCTGGAAGGGCTGCAGGAGTGTGCCTGTATCCATGAGCCACTTCTCTGCTAAATAAACTGAGTATGACAGAGCAGACCAGAGCCTGTAATGGATGACTTCATTATCCATTCAGCGCCTAGAATGAGTAAATGTTTCCTAGAGGACACACAGTAAGATGGGTTCGTGACAGAAAGCATTTATATAAAGACTTGATGGAACAGCTAATAATGAAAAACAGTTACATACACAGAATAAGAAGGTCCAGAGCACAAAGGTAGCTGAATTGAATTTATATTAATAGTGAAGAGCTCTCTGATCTATTAATTATGGAAGAATCTACTCTTTCATTTCTTATTTTTATCACTATTATTTCTTATTTTTCTCCCTTTTTTTCCGCTGACTTACTGCAGCAGTTTTTAAAACATCAGTGGCATGGCATTTTCTGACCAAAAGCTAAACTGGGCTCTTTGAGCTTTCCTCTCACCACTAGACAATGCTAATAAAACCTCTCTTGAAAAGCATGAGGTAAACCTATTTTGAGATGGGTAGTTGGATGGGGACCAATAAGGCCTGTGCCAGCAAAAAAAGTTTAAAAACATAAAAGCAAATGGTCAAGGCCAAAAATGATGTAACTTAATGAAAACTTGGCCATCCTCAAACCCGAAACCCAGACTCATCACTCATTCCTGATCACTGCTGCAAGCTCCAGTGTAATAAAACAGAGTTTTAAACAGTCTCGTTTTGACATGTTTATGCATTTGTGATGCACTTTTGTCTCTGTCTGAAAACGACCCTCTGGCAATGTCAGCAGACAGGGAGACCAGGCTGGGATAGGCTTGGAGGCACTCATTTCTAATGGTCAGCTGTCTGCCTGGTCAAGAGGGAGCAGGGCACTAGAGGCAGCCAGCTCCAATACCCCTCGTGCCTTGTGCTGGCCTCTTGCCTTGGTCTTCCATGTACCCAGCTGCCACTTACAGAAAACACTAAAATTCATGGTTAAAAATGTCCCTCTGAGGAATTTTAATAGCTCACAGCAAAGCTCTAAGTAGTATCATTTATTCAATTGAGAAGCTTCTTTTAATTATCAAGTCAGTTTTCATTGCAACCTCTGAAATGTGTGGTTTCAGTGTTTGTTTTCTTTCGTTTGGACAGGTCCTTGTGTAAAACCACAGCTTTTCTCTCTTCACTTTAGGCAGAGTGACAGCTTGTCAGCTTTTATTATAACAGTTGCCAGCAGTTTCAGTTCAGAGTTTGTGGAAATCTGAATTGGAATAACTTCTCAGGCTTTAGCATTTCCTTTGTGCAGCATGGATATGTTATGCAACCAGGCGGTCAGGCTGGGTGGAGTTGGGTGTGACAAATATTTGGCTACCTGACTTGATCAGCTGATACCCTCTGGGCAAACTCCTAAGTGTGAAAATGCTGCAGGGTAGATGATTCATTCTGGTTTGGGGCAGCAACCTCCTGCCTTTACTGGGCTTTGGCTCAGACCCTGAGTTTCCAGCAGGCTTTCAGATATCCCTTCTGCTGAGCATCTGGAGAAGGGAGTGGGTGACTTAAATTAGAATTAACTCCTTGCTATGAGGGACTTTTGCTGCAGGTTGTTCTCATGAAAGAAAAAATTATCTGCAATGGCTACACCAGTAATGGCTCTTTAGAGTCAAGCTTTCTTCCTTATTTCATATATGCAAGGAAAGGCTTTCTGCTGTGCTGTTGCTGTTGGCAAGCCCCTTGTCAGTGGATCCAAACAGGACTTGAATTTGCCATCCCCAAATCTGCAAACAAGGACACATCTGCCTATCTTCAACTTCTCCTGTCCTGAAATATATCAACAGAAAGTGGCTTTGAGAGTAAACTGGTCTTTGTGGAAACATATGCTGTTTCCTTGCACACAAACCTGCCTTCCTTGTGCAAGCAGAAACAGTTGGCCTTATAAGGACTGTAGGTAAGGTAAATATACGCTAGACATGTAATTTCAAGAATTCAAACCCATAAAAGTTGATGTGCACAAGGTACATTTGAAACATTGCACTTGATTTCAATAGCATGACCATTGTTGTCTGTAAGGAATGAATCAGTCTGCTCACCTCCAGAGCTGGACTTGAGTTTTCCAGTATTTAAAAAATAAAACTGAAATTACAGAAGTACTCAGTCTTACAGTATATCTAATTTTGAAGAACTTTCAAAAATAAAAGTATCCTGTTGTAAATATTTATAAACCAAAATGAAACAAACTGTCTTCAGTTGTATGAGAACGAAAATTGTGCAGTTGCTTGGCTCTTAAAAATTGCCAACATTTTGCTTTCTGTTTTGTAATGGGAAGAAAAAAATTTCAGTTCTCATTTGGAAATCTTTAGAATTCATACAGTGTTGAATTCTTATTTTCCTTTCAGCATTCTCACTACTTAGATATTCTATAATCATGGAGTGAAATTCAATATGCATTACATTAAACCAGCTGTAACAAGGAAAATCTCTGTCAAGTAGTTGCCCATGCAGTACAGAAAGGTATAAGTTTTCCACTGTTCTTTGCTTGCAGTTTTAAGGGATTGGTCCTATCTTCATTGCCATTGGGCATGGTAAGATTTTGTTTGTCTTTTTGGAGTCAAAGATATTGTACTGCAGATGCTGGGTAGACACTGCTTACTAATCCAACTGTGCTGACTGTGGTGCAGGTGAACAGAGCAGGAGAGAGAAGATTTTTCCTTCTCTGGGAAATCATGCTCTGACTGCAGCAGATTCCACGAATATTGATGCCCAGGTCAAGGGAGGAACGCCCAATGACCCACAAGTGAGCAGGGACAGCGTGTGCCATTGATCCGTCCTTTGGTTTAAACAGGATGGTGAATAAATGCAAATATGGCCTTCACTAGTCTTCTTTAAGGGAGCTTTCCTGCTGCTGAACTCTCACAGGGCTGTGTGGAAGAACCAGAATCGATGCCAGGCTGTGTACTCTTGGTGGTTCCTGAGCTCATTTCTGCTTCAGCAAATACAAACTTGGTGCCCAGGCTGACACGGAGTGTGCTGCTGAATGGTGATGGGAGCTGAGATTAAATCACGGCAGATTATGTTCCTCACTCCTGGTTTTGCTTCTATCTATTTGAAGTGCAAAATAAACTGGACATGTTCATAAAAAGTTTCAGCAAATGGTCGTTATATCTTGGCTCTCATTTTCTGTGTGTGTTGATCAAATAGAGACAGATGGAGGCTGGTGGTGATTTAAGACACTAATGTGGCCAAGGATTGTGCTGTAAACCATATTATAATCCATGTTTCATATGGAAGCTGAAATTCTAGACTGAATAACACTTTTACTGTTCAAATTTGGTGCATTCACTGTCATTTATAACATAAAAGGACAACTGCAGAGTAAGAAAATAAATAAATATATGGGGTTACTTGTAGGAAAGCAGAATATTTATCTATTTGAGCTCAAAAAGGTGTCTCAGGCTGTGATTTAAGAGGGTAATGATTGCAATAAATCAAATGAAGCAGGGGCCTAGATTAAAGATGAGAAGGCTAACATGGCCAAGATAAATGCATTTCAGTAAAGTTACTTATTTGTGATGATTGCAAGACTGGGTTCAGCAGCTGGTGTAAGACCCATCCTTAATTTTCCTGCTAACAGAACAGGTTTATAGGCACCGTGTTTCTTGCTCTCTAACACCATGAATATTGTGTTTTAACTAGAATTCTGTCATATTAATGTCTGTTCTATTAAAACAGTCTGGCAAATAAATTTCAATGTCTGGAACATGCTGAGGTGTATCATGGACTGGCAAATCTTTGAACCCACTGTTCTAATTCGGCCATTTCATTGACCTGTGGCCATAGGACTCATAACACCTCGAGATAAGTCAAACCTATTGTATGGACATGTGTACATTTATATATTTAGATCTCTGTATTTGAATAAGTGGGTTTGTATATTTATCTGTATTTTTATATATAATAACAACAAGATTAATTTTCCTTGTTGAAGCCATTGTCTGAAACAAAATACCTTTTTACTAATATTTTCTGTCCTTGGTATCATTTGAGACATTAAAAAAAAACAACAACCCATAAACACAAATGTTTATAATTCTATTATTTTGTATGCTTCAGCCATTTTATCTGATTTAACTATTTTAAAATTATTTCATTTTTAATCTTCATTTATACAATGAATAGCGCAGTGGAGAAACTCATAACAGAAATTGAAAGCTCTGGGATAAAAAAGATGAATAAGAGAATGTGATAAAAAAATGCAAAATAATAAAAAGTATAGAAGAAGTAGATCAGGAGCATCTGTTCTCCCTGTCTCATAACACAAGAATATGGGGGCTTTTATGAAATTAAAAGGTGGTAAATTCAAAACAGATAAAAAGACATATATTGTTGCACAGAGCCTGTAAATATTAAAACTTCTTGCAAAGAATGCTGTTAAGGCTGAAGACTTAGTAAGATTAAAAGGTAGCTGGATGTTTATACAGTTGCCAGGAATATCCCCATCTACAGTTGTGAATGACAATATAAATTCTGAAAGATTTAATAAGCTTCATGTCACAGGCTTGTTGCAATCTTTATCTGTCATAGCTCTGGACTCTGGCAGGCATTATGTTTCTTGTGTTATGTGATCTCCTAGTTTTGGTGGTTCCCTGGGAAAAGTTGGCTGATGTTCCTAAGAGAAGAAATGCTCTTTTCTTATAATACTGATATTCAAGGAGTTTCCTTGTATTCCTTAGAGGCTCTTACTATAAAAATGTAAAGTTTTGTGCAGAAATATACAAAGAACTCATTGGCTGAGGCTACAGGCAGGTAGAGTCTGTAATCTACCCTGAGGAGCTGGGTGGGTGATGAACCAGGGCTGATCCTTCACTCATCCCTCTTTCCAGGGAGGTGATTGCAGCTGATGAAACCTGACTCATGGTCATGAGTCTTGTGGTGCAGCTGAGATCATGGGGACTTGTGGGCTGCAGAATAGATTTACTTAGGCATCTTTGAGGGAGAAAGAGTGAAATGTACAGTGTGAGTTGGGGTAAGACATAGAAACATTCTGAAATACTCAGATCATGAATCATGTGTTTTCAAGGATATGACCCAATTGAAAAAAATCCAGCCTCTGTGGATTAAAATTTAAAGAAAAAATATTCAAGGCACATGGTTTACAGATTTATAAAACTGTGAACATTTAAAAGTGGGAGGAAATGGGGGTTTGGATTTACAAAGAAATACAGAGGGATCAGTCAAATCCTGCTCATTTTAATTATGAGGTAAATTTTTTCACTCTCTCTCAAGAGCACTAAAACTTAGATGACATTTTAAATGGACAGTCTATACTATTCCAGCCCTGGCAGTGTTCCCTTTATCCCTGGGCACTTGACTGACTGCTGTGCTTCAGCCTCTCATGCTTGGCTCACGTGCAGCAAGCACTTTGGATGGGATTCATCTGAGTACATGTAAGCATCTACCTTGGACATGAACAGTCTGGATACTGACAGGTAGAGGACATAAGGTATAACTCCTCAGAGTCTGTTCCTGCACTTGTTGGCCTTTTTGACAGACAGCTTTGGCAAGTGCTCACTGTCTTCTAATTCTCCACTAGGAACAAGCACCATTCCCAAACCAGTCATTCATAACTTTTGCTTAGAGCAATGAAAAAGAGGTCACTTTCTTGCCTTATTACTCTTTAATTTAAGAATTTTCTTTAAGCTTTTGAATGAGATAGACGGAGACCTTCAGGAGCTCAGGAATTACTTCTAAGTATGCCTCTTCTTCACATTTTTGGCTCTTCCTCTTTGTCTCTTCATCTTTACTAAACACTGAACTGCAAGCTTCCATTCCAAGATGTTTCTCCTGTCTCCTCTCTCCAATCTCCTTTCTTTTTTCTTCTTCCCCTTCCCCTTCCCCTTCCCCTTCCCTGCCCAACTGTGCTTTATAATGGCTTACAGCTTGCTTTGTTTCAGTGAATTCCTAAGCAGTTCACATCACCACTTGTTCATCTTAGCCAAGTCTTCAGACTTGAAATATTGGCACATCCTGGTCTTTAAGCACTGTCTTGTCCCAAAGTGTTTATGATAAACAGATGATAATTAAGATTCAGATGATAATTAAGGTTTAATGACCATTCATTATAATCCATGTGCCAGATGCAAATTTACTTCCAGTGGAGTGAAGTCGATATAGAGTGAAAGGAAGCAGTGATGGTAAACAAGCATCACATTTATCATGGCATAGTGAAAAATTCCCAGTATCAAGTTGTACATAGTGAGGTTCTTCAAACACACAGTTGGTCAGGGTTCACATTATAGGTATGGTTTAGTTGTCATTTATTACTCCTTTGTTTACCCTGCAAGCCAATGAATTCAGGTCTGACATTATACATAGTAAAATTATTATTTCAAACCTATAATCACTTCTCTGTATGCATGATTTTTCTCAACTTTTCTTGATTTTCAAAAGCTGTTGATGTCTACCAAAGAGAAACAATTAAAAAGTTCAACTTGAGAACCTAGCAAAAGCCTTCTTCACTTTAAAAGTGACGGTCATCCTGCAGAGGAACATATATCTCACAAATAACAAAATTATTAGTCTTCAAGCCTTTGATTTCTCCCATGCTAATATGTGGAGTGCTAAGCACATGCAGAATCCTTGCTGAGCATCTCAGTTCCATTTCTAGTATTTAAGTGGAGAGCTTCCTTTAATTATTCAAACATATTAGCTCCTTGTTTAACCAAATCTCAGAGATTGAGTCTCCAGATAGAATTCCAGATGTGGAGTTCTGGTTCTCCAGAAGATTATGTCCGCTAAGACTGTGGGAAATTCTGTACCAGAGACAATGAAATAAGCCTACTTCAGTGTACATTTTGTGAAATTTAAATCCAAGAATGACACCCCAAGTGCTAAGAGTGTTCATCTTACAAATCAAATGAAACTGCTGACTGGAATAAAAAGTGACTGCAGCCTGAGAGAAAATGGGGAAAATCATATGGGACTGAATAGGCTAGCACCAAGGAACATAAAAGAGATGGAAATGTTTGCAAAAAAATAGCATCACCTTTTGTAGAAGGAAAAATGTTTACATGGATGCTGGGTACTTGCTTAAATCACTGCAAGAATTCTTTTCCTATAGCATCTAGAATCAACAACCTGAATGAAAAGGAAAAATTAAAAGCGGATTTGGTTTCAGAAAACATATTGGGGAAAACATACCATGCCTACTAATGTGGCAATGCATTTCAAGTAAAATGGTAATAAGCATATGAATAATTCTGTCCTAGTGCATGACCTCTTCATTTTTAACCCTACATGTACCCCTAGATTTAGTTGCAGTCTACTACCTCATAGCTATAGATGCTAGAAGCTCGGATGTACTTAGAAGCAGATTAGTTAAATGATATTTATGGTTTTTCTAACATGAAACGATTTCCTATCATAATGAGGTCAAGGGGCTTTGGAGTGGAAGAGCTCACCCTTTTTTCTCTGGATGAGGAGCTAAGAACATAACTATGACTTTAATAGAATATAAATCTTCAACAAGGGAATGTTTTTTATATAACCATCACGTGCCTTCTGGTTTATTCCAGTCTTATGTACAGTTTCATTGAAATAAGTCAGTTCCAACTTCCTGTAGTTTTCCTCAGGTATTTTGCAGCAATAAGGCTATTTCTTGCAGTGAGACTATTTCTTCCTCATTGGCATGCAATTGCTATGTAATAAATGATGATAAAAGTACTAAAACAATTATTCAATTTCACAAGCTTGGGTTCACGTTAATGAATATTTTAAAATAGTCAGAGAATGAGATAACATTTGGTTACCATCCAGACACTCTCTTGCCCTTCAGAATGTGGCCACATGTTGTATACTGGTCATGAGTCAGAAACAAAAGGTATTTTTACAGCTAATGTGAAAGGCCATAATCTTTGCACAGTATTTCTCTTTTTAATAGCAATCTTTATATGTACTTGGTTTGATTTTAAAGGTAAGCATGTATGTCTGAGTAATGATTGTAAAAAAACCCACAAAGACATTCCCTTTCTGCTGTGTAAGTGGAAGGTGTTTGAGGGTTTGGTCTCGTATGAGCTGACCTAGGAAATGGTGACTTACTGGACTGTGCAATCATGCTTATGGAAAAGTTCCAAGTTTGAGGAAATCTGGCAGTAGGAGGCAGACAGAGTTTTATGCTGATGATCAAACATGGCAAAGGTTCTGGTGCTTGTAAATTCTAGTCACATTATCTCTTCCTGAAAAATGATGACTTGTTTTGACAGTGTGTCGCTAAATACATGCCTCCTAAATTAGGAGCCTGAGCTCTGGAGGAGTGAATATGGGATGGGGATTTGAGGAATGGTAAAATCTAAACTCTGCTCCACTACTGACCTCTTCTGTGTCCAGAGGCAAGGTCATCAACTCTCAGTCTCAGTTTCCCCCTTGCAAATGTTCTCTACTCATCTACTATAAAGTGCTCAACTATGATTTGTGATATTAGTCATTCTTGGTGTATGAAATTCTAGCTGCTTCTGTATTTTTCAAAGGTTTTAGGAGATTACTGGGTTGGATCCTCAGCTGGTTTCAACTGCCATAGCTCCAGTGAAGTCAGTGACAGTGTCTTTTAAATCAGACCTGCAGGACCCGAGGATGACGGCAGCCAACTCCATCAAACTGTCATATTTCACATCATTTTGTATCAAAGCTAAATGCAAATGCTGCTCTTGCACATGATACAGTGCTCAGGAGCCAATCAAATCCAGCCAATTTACATCAGCAGATTAGCTTGCCCGATTCATATAACTAAACATCCAATACTCACAAAAACCTCCAAGAAATTAAAAAAAAATAAAATGTGTGGGACAGTGAAAGCACAGAACAGAGGCACAGGCTGGCCCTACATGTGGCTGCAGTGGGGAGACAGGGATGCCTGGGGTTTAGCTCTGTTGCTGTCACTGATTTATTGAGTGACCTTGGAAATGTCTTTGTGCCTTAGTGACCATCTGTAGCACCACTTAAATACCTTGCCAGTTTAATTGCTGCTTCTACAGCATTGTAAGATCCTTTGGTAAAAGACATCATATCTGTTTAATGTCACACTGTTTTATTTGAAACCCAGAAATGTTCAGAATATGAAATGCTGAATGCAAAATGCTGTTCAAAACCATATGTCTTATTTCAATAATTCACTGTAAGTTCCTAGGGGAAATGCTATGCAATAAAATCCCATGTTACCCTTCCTCTGATACTGTAATTGTAAGTTATTCCAGACGTCTGTAGATTTCAATCCTAGGGCTTGTCTCAAATTCCAGCTGCTTTTGTAATTTATAAATTACGGATCTCATCCAACTCCCACTGAAATCAAGGGAAGGACTTCCACTGATTTTGCAGGATGCTGCAAAAAAAAGAATATTTGAGAACCACAGCCATTAAGAGATATTCATGCAGCACCATCATGTTTCACGAAAGAGCAGAGATGCACAACCAGTCCTGAGATAGTGATACTCAGTTTTTAATGGCAATTAAAAGGTTTTTGTGTAGGTGGGCTAAAGGTAGAGTGAAATAAAATTAACTACACCATGTTATATGAGATGCACTGTTAATTTTCATATGGAATGATGCATATGATAGTGTAATTCAGCTGGTTATGAAAGGAAACCTTCAGGTCTCAGTGGCTAATTTGTTACAGCAAGTCCATATTAGTGTGGATCCAATTTTTTAGTTTAAGTACAAAGAAACCTAATAAGTCTCTCCAAAGTGCCTCTGTCAAATGTCAGAGAGAAAATTCTGCTTTTTACAGTGTGTTTTATTTGTACTTGGGGGCATGTTCCTAATTACAATTGTGGGAGTAATTTGTAGAGGGAATGCAATTTGAAAAATAGAGCTTTTCTTTCTGTTGACAGAAATATTTCCAAGTGGATGATGATGTCCTCCAGTGACTGCTCTGAGGTTCACTTGGTGAATCTCTCTTCCAGGCACTTCACAGAAAGCAATTTTGAACTCCAGAATAAAAGGTATCTTTACCTCATGACCCCTCATTAAGGTGTTGCTGCATACTGAAAGAATGAGAGGAAAAGTTTGTCTATGGCACACACCAAGCTGGAATTTGTGCAGGATGGCATAATTGGAAGACTTTTAAATTTATAGCACTTGTCCCTTTGAATCCCTTTATTTTGTCTAGTTGCTGGAAAAATATGTTCTGCTTCTCCTTGCTATGCCTGAGTTGTTGCTAAGAGCCTAGTTCTGTCACATTTGCCTAAACAATCGCAATAAACACCATTATTAATCACTGGTTTATAAATAATTTTAAAAACATGACAAAGAGTCTATAAAACTGTACTTTGTTTTGTTTGCAACATGTTGTCCTTCCTCAGTGCCTGAATTTCTTCCTTGCTGTACAGGAATTGAACCAACAAGGCTCCAGAAAACACAGTGACCCAGTGCTCTACTGTGCAGGTCACATCCAAAGGACCTCCGAATAGACTGACAAAGAACAGGTAATCAGTCATAATAGCGCTTCTCTTTGCCATCCTTAAGCTATAAAAAGGCTCTAAAGAAGGCAAATGTGGTCTCCAGTGGGTAGTTTATGAGAGCTTGGGCACAAAGAGTCTTATAGCCTGGCTGAACACTAGTGGACCTTTTAGGGTTTTTCGGGAACATTGCCAAACACTGAATAATGCAACTCTTCTGTGCCCTTTGGGCACCAAGGAAAGCAAATCTCTCTTCTACTCGAGAGCTGGGAGGACTCTTGTACAACCCCTGCATTTGGGTAATGAAAATAAAGTCTGTCCCTGTGCTCTCCCCTTGCCAAAAGTTGCACAGATTAATCTCAAGAAATATTCTACCAGATTCTCAGACAAAGGAACCTCATGTACCCATTGACAGAACTGGATCTAGCCAGGTATTGGACAGTCTGGTCCTGAGTACAGTGTCCTAATGTCCTAGTCTTGCTGCTGATTATTCTTTCTGCTGATTTATTAAATTAGAGGTTATTTTAGGCAAATCCATCTTGTAATCTGTGGTCTGTCAGAAGGCTCCTGTCTGGAAGAAGCAGAGGCTAGAAGTAAGTGCTACTTAAGACTACTTGTAGGAGTAATTTCCCTTTTAATATCATATTATAAATCAGGTGCCTGCCATGCATCAGTAATATAGAAGCTGGAGTAATCAAATTTAAAATAAGATGAAAGCAAAGCATGTTACTTAGCTCTGTCACATGCTGTTTCTACACTGTGTACAATGGGAGCAGGCATTGAAAGTAGAAGTACATGACATTAAATTTTATTTAGCATTCGCCTGCAGTGGATTTTCATTTAGCGATCTAGAGAGAGACTCCTACCCATTCATGCATATAGATCTTATTTACAGTGCTGTGAATGACACGAGTCTCTGTGTAAGAGAACATATTTTTTCCAAGCAGAACTATAGAAGTGCTGCTTTCGGTTGCTTAGAGATAACAACAGTAACAGGTATCCCCAGACTTTGCCTTCTGGCTTTCTTCAGCTTGTCTGTGATTCTATCTACTTATTTAAACAATTGTTTATTTATATGGGTTTTTTTTTTTCGCATATCCAGAGGCCAGCACAGCACAGCAGCAGGGACTTGAGGTCCTGGTTTACCCCATTTGTGAGTGCCTGGCTGGCTGCAGGAGAATTCCACTAGGTGACAGTGTGGCCCTCGGAATCCACGCCATGAAGTGATGGGAGGTATTGAACCTTGTTAGGACTGTAATCATCGTTTGGAGAAAAATGTCCCCCAGAAGAATCACTAGGAAAACTGCATACAAATTACATTGTCTTTTCACAAAAAAAAAAAAAATTCCCCCATGAGTTGGAAATGTGTAAAAATGGAACTCGAATACATGCAAGTAACATGCTGATTATTATGTCCTCACCTCAAGAGAACCAAGCATTTAACTGAGGTTAAGAAATGAATTAATTTTAGAAAAGAATATTAACCCCCCTCCCAGTATTTCCTTTTTTTATTTTTTGAAGTATAAAATGTTTGAAATTAATGGGGAGGGGTGATGGGGAAAATCCTTCCATCTCTTCTGGTGGAAGGAGCAGAAAATCAAACAAATTGCATATACATCTTTTTGGGGGAATAGGAGAAGATGTCTACAGGATAGATGCACCTGAGTGCTGTCCTGCAAAATGGACCAGCCAAACTGAAATATGGGAGGGGATTTTGGGGAGATTCAGGTTCTTGGAGATTTCCCTTCCATCCAGAGAGAGATGAGATGTGAAATTAGCCCGTCATTCAGCAGAGTTCTCTGGCCTTCTTCTGCAAATCGGAAGGAAGCTGAGATTCAAAATGAGCAAGCTGATCATGCAAACCCACTTAGGAGGAAGCAGTGTGATGTGCTTGAGGATCAAGTTATAGGAAAATAAAACACTGTGACTCCAAATCCGGAAGGCATTTTCACACTGACATGTTGGTGGAGATGAGTTGTGCTCTTGCTTTCAGCAAGACCACATGGTGTGCTTCCACTACAGGCACTGAAATACCTGACTGAATTAGAGTGAGTGACAGAAGTAAGGTAACAGGATTGAGAGGAGTGAGATCCTGCAATCTCCTGAAACTTGAAACTATTCATCGCCTGAATGAAACACTTGGTGTCATGAAACAGCCTTTCTTTACATTAGTCTGTGGGGTGATTTCCTCTAAGGTGACTTAATAAAATTACTAATGTTTCAAGTCATCCTGTGGCTTCACCAACATCAGCATTTTCTCATCAGTAAATTTAGTCACAGCTTTTTATGCTGGGTTTTTTTTTCCCTCCCCCTTTTTTGGCTGCTGATATGAGTATTCTGGGTATGGTTGTGATATTCGGGAAGTTGTGTGTGTGCAGTGTGATTGCTGATATCAAGCGAGCTTCCCAAAAGCACCAGATGCGGTTCTAAATCAAGCTGAGCCTCCAGGCTTTGGGAAGTGGCTGATATCACAGAGCCTCAGGAAGACTGTAAAGAAGGATGTTGCCAAATGGCACACATCCAATTAGCTTCCTCTGTGGCATATATAGGAGAATTAGGGGAGACTTGTGGATATGGGAGACTTGTGGATGTGGATTCTTTGGTTTTTGTTTTTGGGGTTTTTTTGGGTTGGGTTTTTTTTGGGTTGGGTTTTTTTTTGGGTTTTTTTGTATCTGAGAAAGTGTACAGCAAGCTATATGTTCTGGTTAAGTTGTATGTTCTGATAGCCATTGTGCCTCAAATGTCCTGCTGTTGACTCTAGGTAATAATGGTGTTACATTCTTAAGAATCAAAGACACAATATAATTAGGAGAGGTATTATTTTGTGTTTAGCAGAGCACTAAATTAATGATATATGGGCATGATTCCTCTGGTGCACATCCCTGTTACTATGGCAACAATATTATGTCATGTGAGTCTGTCCTTGGTGTTAGTTAGAGCAGCAAGGTTTCAGCAAGCTCCTCATTTATTTCAGAGACCTAAATAGCCGCTTTCTCTGTGTGTGGAAAGAAATCGTTTTTATTAAAGCTGCAAATGTTATATATTCCATTAATTGCTTCTTTTATGTTATCGTGTTAATTTACTTTACTTACATGGAGCATTAGCATTAACATAAAACAGATAATTAGTGAACTGCAAATGACTAATGCACCCATATTGTGCAAATTCCTCTTTTCATATTCAAAGCACTACCATGTGCTTCAACTTCTTCAACCCCAACCATTAACCTCAAGCATTTGCAGACCAAAAAAGGAGATGGAGTCAGTCCAAGAGGAAACATTCCCAGCTCCAGAAGCACTATCTGCTGATTCACAAAGAAAGAATTTCAGAAATGCAGCCTCTCTTCTTCCCCCATCACTTCTCCTCCCCTCTTCTAAATAAAAAAAAGAAACAGTTTTTAGAAGGATTCCTGATCAGGGCACATGGTGTCAGGTTCAGTTCTCTGTTTTTCTGCTCGAAAACCAAAGTTCTTTGATCAGGATCACTGTGATTACTGTCAGTCTGACAGGGAACTGCACTGTGAATAGGGGTGTATCCTAAAGACTGTATCCAGAATAGATTGTGATAATTTTGATTTATTGTTCTGTTTTTCCAAATGTACTTTGATTTGCAGTAGTAACCTCTGAAATGTCTGGATCAATGTCAGCACACAGCCCCCTCTCCCAGGCTGAGGAATTGCCGGCAGATGGCAGCTGCCTGCTGCCACTCCACATCATGCATTTTTCATAAAATATGCGAAAGTAAACCAAAGGTACATCTACGGTGTGTGTGCTGGGGGGAGGAGGAGAGGAAATGTTTTGCAAGTCAGAATCTACAATTAAAGGAAAAAGCCTTTTTTTTCTTCATAACCTACGTGTGTTAATCAGATTTGTTCTGTTAGTCGTGTTTGTATGAAAAAAATGCTGAATCCTGGTTAAAACGAAATGAATCCCTTCCCCCACTTCAAGCTTTGGATAATTTAGAGAAATACTGTATCTCCAAAGTACCAGCTGGTCAATCAATTTATCTTGACATTTACAGCTGGGAAGTTCATCTATTAATAAGAGAGGTATCATGTACCAAAAGACGATTAATGATAACCATGGATCAACACAGATACTGTACATAAAGCCATACTCCTCCTCCTAAGAAAATAGAATAGAGTTACAACAGAAGAACTATAATTCAAATTTTTGAATCATCCTCTGTTTGTTAATTCCTGGAAATACAGGGCAAGATCCTCAGCCTGTGTAAATCAGTGTATCTCTAATGAAGGCAGCTGGAACGACAGTGATTTAGATCAACAGAAAATGTGACTCACAGGCTTATCTGCAGTTTTTCTTACTGTTACATCTCTCTCCCTGGAGTCCTTTGCTTTCCAAAAAATTCAGTATCACCCACTGCTAAAATGGATCATGAAAGGCAAAATAAGGTAAAGAAAGAGATTCTTTATGCGCATTACGGAGTGACATTTATAATTTCTGAGAAGATCTGTTGCCTTTCTTAGTCATTTCCCCATTTTGGGTCACTGCAAAAGGTTAACACCTTCTGTGCAGGGAGCTTTCCACATGTCACAGAGCTGTCCTTTGTCACAGGAGAAGGAAGATAGAGTATAATTGTAAATAAATTCTTGTTTACCAAGGTCCTTTCACTTTGCTCCACTCAGGTACAATAATGATGGTCAAAAACCCCATGTGCAGAAATCAACATTATTCTGAGAAAGAGGCCCACCTACCCCTCCCCTGTCCCTCCTCATCCTTCAGTCATCCTTCAGCCATCCTTCAGCCTGATTTGATGCTTGCTAAGGTCAATGGGAAAACACTGTTGTCTTGTGACTGAAAATTGGAATCTAAAAGAATGTTTTTTCCCAGCTCCTTTTCCTTCTTCTTTTTTTCCTACTGCCACATCCTCTGGTATTCCATGATAATACCACTGAGACTATTTTCATTTTGCTAGTTACTAAGTATCCCTTTTTCCTCAGACATTAATTTAAACCACGGAAAAAAAATTGTTTACATGAAGAATGTACAGCTGTGTACAGTAGCTGTGCCACATAATGTTGGTTTAATTTATACAAATGGTCCTATTGATTTTATTTTGGTTGCTCAAGCTTTTGTAGTCCAGGCTTTCCAGTGCTAATTTAATAAGGGCTGTATGGCAAATAAACCTTTCTGCTTCCTCCTCTCTGGTTCAACCTTCTTTCTTCTTATAAATCTTTCCTTAAAACTTCTCTTAGCCTGATGTCCATTAAATGACCCTGACAGAAAATAATGTCACAATGGTTCCATCTTTCCATTCCCATTTGCCTAAGAGTGAAATATCTGCTCTGCCTGCATATACAGCATGAAGGACCATGCTGTTAGCAAACAAATAGAAAAGTGAGGTGGTATATATTCCCATCCCACATTTATTTTCTTCCCCCTCCAATAAATAGCTTGATGTGTGAAATGCTAAAAGTGTTAAAGAGCAAATTGCTAATCCCATAGGTATTTCTAAGAATAAAAAATAAATAGGAATAACATTCATGTTCCCTTGAGCAAGCTTCCTAAAATTAAATTGCTTAGGATGTCTGACTTTCTGCTTTCCTCTTCTCACTGAGGAAAGTTAAACATTGTATTATTTAGTTAAATCATTTTAGTTGGGTCATTACTGCAGGCTACGTAGGTTAGATGGTTATGAGTTTCCATTTGTAGATTTGCTGTTCCTTTTTAGTTACTACTGACAGTTTCCCCATTACCACAGGGCACATTCTCATTGGAAGGTTGGTTGTGCAGTGGATTGTATTAATGGTCTTAATCTGCTGTCGTGTCAGTCAGTGCATTTGCCAAGTGGTGTTACAAGGGTTGACTGAATCTTGCAGTGAATATGAGAGTGAGAAATGTGTGTGAGGGGACCACTCCCCATTAAGACTGGGGTTTTTGACAGAAATATTAGGAAGAGCACACAAAAAATACAGAGCAGTTGGAGCTTATGTAAATTCCCTTTAACTTTTTGAATCTGTGCACTTTGAGAGACTCTTACAGTGAAAAGTTTTGCGATTTGCTGTTTCCCATTTTATTTTCCTTATTTTAAACATAACCTAAGACAGAAAAGGCCTAATCCAGTAGAGCAGGTGCTTTGTTTGATGAAAAGTTAACAGGGGAGATACTTTAGAAATTAATGAGATACCTAACTTGGCATTAGTTGACTAATACCTCTTAAAATACTCACCCTTTATACAACTTACTAGAGA
Source organism: Grantiella picta (assembly GCA_013397955.1). Taxonomy (NCBI): domain Eukaryota; kingdom Metazoa; phylum Chordata; class Aves; order Passeriformes; family Meliphagidae; genus Grantiella; species Grantiella picta. The sequence goes on from VZRM01007130.1 coordinate 41,508, forward strand.
GTTCATGTGAAATAAAAATATCTAGACTTTGAATTCTCAAGGGCCAAGGCAGTTCTTTAGTTTGGAGATCTTCCTGTGCTGATTTTTCTATTTAAATAAAACATAAATCCTGACTGGGAAAGTGCTAGTCAGATTATATTACTGTGCCTCAGAAGCACTGTATGCTTCTCATGTATATAATATATAACCTGATCTTCTCATGTATATCATTCTGTTGGCTTCAAAGTTTCAAAGGCCACAGAGAACTGACTGTTTTAAAAGGTAGGATATGGGACAGGTTATTCTAGGGCAGGCCAGTGTGATTGTCTGGGAGCCAACATGAAGAATAGTTGAGGCTATAAAGCAAATTCTGAACTGGAAGCTGTCTACCTCTGCATCTCTGCAGAGCTGTGCTTGAGTAGGAAGTTCCTAACATGCATCCTCATGAAGTTCTGCTACAAAAGATTGATTGCCTCAATTTTCTCAAAGGAATCATATTTTATCCAAGATATCTTCTCAACTTTTTTGCTAAAAAAAAAAGGGTATTCCTTATATAACTCCAAACAAAGCAGTGGGTCACAAATGAATCACAGGATTTTAGACTGAAGCTGTGAGATATTTATGTGTCTTTTAGGTGAGGAGATTTACTGTAGAAGGGGCTAGACATAAATAAAAACATTAAAGAAATTGGAATTGGAGTAGACAATAATATCAACCCTCCTGTTGTGAAAACAGATCACTGATATTTGAAAGCAAGATTATGATTTCCTGAAGTCCAGAAAATTCCTGATTCAGAGGACTGGGACCTTTCTCATCTAAATGCAAGCACATTTATCTTATGTTCAGTCAGTTGTTGACATCTACTGAAACATCAAAAAAGAGAATGCAATATAGTTGTGAACACAGTTGTTTCAGTAGAGACACCTGTTTTTGTATGAACTGGTCATCAAATTCACCTCTGGGTGGCCACGTTGACAAAAGTAAAAATACTTTGTTAGCAAGCACCAACGCCCACTGCTGGATGCAGCAGGGTCCTCCAGATATTTCTAAGCAATCTGGTCACTTAGTGTTTTATTGTTCTTCATAATTATTTAAATTCCATTGGTTTTGAGTCCTTATTATTCCTTTGCCAGAGAGTCTCCCTTGCTCCTCTGCCAAAGACTCAAGAGGTTTCTGGACTGTTGTACAGCAGGCATGACAGAAGGTTAATAATAAAAATAACCCGCCTTGGCAAAGCATCAAATGAGATGAAAGGAACCGCCTAATTCTATGCATTTGCCAAGTAACCTGGCGCCAAACCAGCACGAATGGTTACAACTTGTATTAGTGTTTCTTGGAAAAATATCTCAGCTGAAAATTCAGAGCTGCTTTGAGCCTCGAGAATATGTATCTAGGATTTACGTTCCATTTCAAAAGGGAAATGAAGGAGATTTCACTGATGATGAATGAACAGAATTAAAACAGCAAATCTGGGACACTATTGAGTTTATCAAGTCCTTCTTCCTCGCACCAGATATACCACAAGATGCTGTGACTGCTCAAGTAGATATTCCTCCACCATCCCTTTCAAAGCCTAGGAAAATGGGAAAATTCTCTGTCTCCTGTTGGTGCTGGTGTTAGCAGTCACAGGACAATATAGTATTAGAGAAATCTGAACCAGAGCCTGAGTCTTGCACCTGACAGCATTCACATTTGGACTTGATCATCCTTGTGGGCCTCTTCCAGCTCAAAACATGTGGGGTTCTTTTGGTTTCTGTGGTTCTGATTATTTATTTATTTCACCCAGAGGGTGGTTGGGCACTGGCACAGGCTCCCCAGGGCAGTGGTCACAGCACCAAGCCTGACAGAGCTCAAGAGGCATTTGGGCAATACTCTCAGGCACATGGTGATTCTTGGGGTTGTCAGATGCAGGGGCAGGGTCAAACTGTGCTGTGATGGTCCTTGTGGGCTTCTGTCAGCTCAGGATATTCTATGATTTCCTGTTGGACCTTTCTTTTCCTTAAAATCTGGAGAATAATCACTCAAAATCCACAAGGTTTCCAGGTTCAAGCTACCCAGCATTTCCTATAGAAATTGAGTAGAAATAGTCAGTGGCCATATCTTAGACAACCTCAGTATTCGTGTAAATTATTTTAGCCTCCCAAGGGTATCAGTGGACTATTATGCTGCCCATCACCTAAATAATCCTCCCTACATGGCCCTACACAAGGGTTTGTAAAGGCAGCATTTTCTGGAAGACTTAGGGTTCTCACTAAACACCTTAATGGAAAAGGAAGAGAGGGGTTTAGATATTGTGTGTTTGGAATTGCTCTGTGCCCAACAGGTTGAGGAAGGTGATTCTCCCCCTCTATCCTGCTCTGCTGAGCACCCATCTGCTGTGCTGTGTACAGTTCTGGTGCTCCCAACATAAGAAGGTTATGGACATCTTAGAGCAAGTTCAGAGGAGGCCACAAAAATGATCAGAGGACTGGAGCACCTCTCCTCTGAAGACAGGCTGAGAGAGTTGGGGCTGTTCAGCCTGGGGAAGGCTCCAGGAAGACCTTAGAGCACCTTCCAGTACCTAAAGATACTACAAAAGCATTTAGTGATAGTATAAGGGGGGGAAACCTCTTCAAAATAACGAGAGTAGGGTTAGATTAGATATGTGGAAGCAATTCTTTCCTGTGAGAGGGATGAGGGATGGGTTGCTCAAAGAGGGTGTGGATGCCCCATCCCTGGAAGTGTTCAAAGTCAGGTTGGGCAGGGATCTCAGTAACCTGGTCTAGAGAAGGGTGTCCCTGCACATGGGAAGGAATGAGACAATCTTTAAGGTCCCTTCCAATCCAAACTGCTCTATGATTCTGTGTTCTTTCTAGGAATGAGCCACTTTCCTTTCTGCCACGTAGAACATATCACATGGTTTGAGAGAAGATCAAATGTACTGAGTTCATCACCTTCCTGATATTAAAAACACATTTATTGCACTTTTCAGTTTTTCTTTAAATGCTGCCTGGTTTTGCTGGCTGTTTACCAACATGGGCCAGTGTGCATGTGTCACGTGGCTATTTTGAACTAAGAAAAATATCTAGTAACTTTTTTCTGAATCTGATATGGTCCATTAAGCGTGAGGAAACATGCTCTATTTTTGTATCAGTGACACTATTCACTAAGTATTAAATTTGTTTCACCATTTAACACATGGTCTGTATTTATGAATTTAACCTCCTTTTAAGGACAACTTGCTTTTCTGGCTGAGTTCCTCTCCTTCTATTATTATTACTGGCTTTACAGTTTCACCTACATCTTTTACTGTTAGGAACACTGTACAAAAACACAGTAAGAAATTAAAAACCAAGTTGTGAAAAGCTATATTCCAATCTATTTAATGTTGACTTTGGGTTATCCTTGTTTGGCTGAGTTTCCTTACGTATATATGTTGTTTCCATGGTATAGTTCACCTGGTGTTGCTCACATGTGAAATGGGGAGGTTTTGTAGTTTTTACTGCCAAAATTGTAGTATATTCCCTGTAGCACATAACACTGGTCAACATTTTTTCCAATGACCTGGACAATGGGACAAAGCAAAGTTCAATTGGCACCAAAGCAGGGAGACGAGTTGATAGTACAGAAAAGGGATACCAACCAGCAGGAGAATTAGGCAAACAGAAAATTCATAAAGTCCAACAAAGAGGAGTGCAAAGCCCTGAACCTGGAATAGAAAATCTCCATGCAGCAGTCCAGGCTGGGAATTGACTGTCCAGGTGGCAGCTCTGCCAAAAGGGCCTGGAAGTCCTCATGAAAAAACACCTGGACATGAATTAGTAGTGAGTCCTTGCAGCCATGAAGGTTAACAGTATGATGGGCTGTACTGGCAAAAGAACAACCAGCAGGTTGGAGGAATATGTTTTATTTCCCCCACACAGCTCTTGGAAGGGCACCTTGGGAGCAGGGTGGTCCTGTAGCAGTGAGTTCAGAGTGTCCCCACAATGGACCTGGGCTGGAGTATTTGCCATGTGCTCAACTGGACATGGCCTTGAGAAATACAGCCTAATTTTTAAGTTACCTCTGCTTTGAGTCCAAGTCTGGATGAGGTGACCTTCAGAGGTCTTTCCCAACATAAATGATTCTGTCCTTTATGACTTTAAGCTATTACATGAAATAAAGGAAAAGTCTCATTCAGTCCAGTACATTACTGTCATAAAGGCCAATCCTCTTCTGAAAGGACGATATTCATCTGTTATTAACAGAAACTGCTATTTCAGTATTAATGACTGATAGAATCGGCATTTCCTGGCATTTATGACCTGTTTACTGCCTGAGAAGTAGGTGAGAACCCTTTGCTTGGCTTGTCATTAGTTACCAGAAAGTGACCAACTTGAAGAACACTGGTATAATTGAAAACACTGTGTTGGTTTTGCATGGCCTGGTTTTTCATACTGGGGGGCTGCAGGGGTGGCTTCTGTGAGAAGCTGCTAGAAGCTTCCACCATGTCTAGCAGAGCCAATCCCTGACGGCTCTGAGGATGGACATGCTGCTGGCCAAGGCTGGGCCAATTAGAGGTGGTGGTTATGCCTCTGTGATAACATACTTAAGAAGAAAATAAAAACAAAGAAGGGCACAGTTTTTTCTAGCCAGAGAAGAGGAGGAGGTGAGAAGATATGAAGGAAACAACATGGAGACACCAAGGTCAGTGAAGAAGGAGGGGAGGAGTTGCTCCTGGCACTGGAGCTCTGCAGACTGTGGTGAGACCATGGTGGAGCAGCTGTGCCCCTGCAGCCCATGGGGTCCACGGGGGATGCAGAGATCCACTCGCATTCTTCCATTCTTCATATGAAAAATGTAGCTATTCCACAATATACACCAGGTAGATAAAAAGCTGGCTGAGTGAGATATGCTATGGCTGTTGGCTCATAACAAGTTGGATTCTGAAGGGGTTTATCCTGAGACCTGCTATGTTTTACCCCCGTGTCTGTGACCTGAAGGTGGCAACTCTGATCGTGTTGGCAGATGACACCAAACGGAGTCAACATGCCTGAGAAGAGAGTGGCCATCCAGAGGGACCTGCACAGGCTGGAGGAGTGGGCCAGCAGGAACTGTGTGAAATCCAGACAGATAAGAAGCTTTATCAAAATGTCATTGCTTCAGTCTATATTTGTGTTTGGATAACTGTACAGGTATATTGGGCTGGGTCAGAATTCGTGTGACATTAAAGCACATGGTTTAAGCTAAGCCGCATGTCAGGGTACATTTTATCTACAAGGATATTGTATTCAGATGTGAGGTGCATATTCTGATTGGTAGCTTAGAGCCATCTCAGCAATGCAATGAACCAGCACTTAGTCTAACTGCAGGTACTTCAGCATGCTGGCAAAACATGCCACTGTGGGAATCCATCTAGGTTCGGAAAAAAACATGCAGGATATAAAAAAGGCTGTGGTAGGACTTCAGAAAGGGCTATGCAGACCATCGAAGGTGTGAAATGGCTTCCTGAGGAGGTGTGGCTATGTAGGCTATGATTCTTCAGTCTGCAAAAGAGGTAGCTGAGGCAGGTATGATAGAGGACTGTGATACAGCATGGACACAACAGAAATCAGGTGTTTGCTCCTTCCTTAAAGAGCTGGGTGGCATCTAGTGAAACCAGCAGGCATGAGGTTCAAAACAAGGAAAATTATTCTTCCTACAAAAGCAATTAAACTGTGAAATTCCTGATAACAGAATGATGTGAATGTTAAAAGTTTCCATAGACTAAAAGGGTGAATGGATGAGTTCTTGGAAGAGAAATTAATCCAGGACCACTGGACACAAAACTGAAGAGTTCCATGATCTGTGCTCAGCTGGTGGCCAGAAGAACCTTCCAGGGAAGTGAACAGTCTGCACCTCCTCTAGGACTGTAGGATTGCCTGGATATCTGCTTTTGACCACCAACAGAGACAACTGCAATCAATGTACCTTTTGTGTGCCCACTCGTATATAGCTGTGTGCTGGAAGCAAAATCCTGCATTTAAAAGGGAAGACTGTTTACTTAAAAGTTTATCTGAGTCATGTCAGATTAATAGCATGTGTTTGGAAACAATTCAAAAGACAGAAATCTCAGCTGGGACTGTGAAGGAGCAGAACTCATTCTGGAGAAATGGTATGGCCTGTGGTAAAAGTAAACAAAAGGCTGCATTCAGCTGTGACACTCATGCAGCATTCTCTCTGAAGTCCCAGGATCCAGGCATGCATCAAATCCAAGGCAAAAATAGATAAGCAGCAAAAATAGATCCAAAGGTAGCTTTGTGAAGGGAATAATCTTATTCACAGGAAAAGCTGCAGTGTTTGTTGCCTGCATAATCCTTTGTCACAGAATCGTGAAAGATAGATGTATACAACCCATATCTAGTTAGTAATGAAGGGTAATATTATTATGGATACTTTTCTCATTTGACATTTTTTTTTCAGATTATTTACATTCAGATTGATAAAAAAGAAAAAAATTGCTTCTCTGAAGATGATCTGTTAAAAAATGGTCATGCCCAGGGCTGAAGAGGTGGATTGATAATTTCTATTTTAGTTCTAGGGAATGCCTTGGTTTCCACACCAGCTTGATGAAGAAGTTCAATAGAAGCTCAAATACTTAATGGCATTTTAGGCTTTTAGAGTCACTTGAAGAAAATTTTGATTATGTATTCATTTGGTAGGATTACATTTATATTTAACTAGGTCTGAGAATGGAAAAGACATTTAATTGGGATGTAATGATAAACTGAGGTTGAAGCTCTAAATAGCAAATTGTGCAAACTCAAATCAGACTGAGTCTTCTGACTTCCAGAGAGGTGTGCTAAACTAGTCTGTAGATGCAAAAGCAGTTCCTTAGCTCTCAGCTGCCAATTATGTACAGAATTCATCTGCCACTGATGTTGAAAATGTCTGATATATAGCATAAATTATTGCAATTTTCAGAATTTTCTGAAGTGAACTTTATGGGTAAAGGTACATGGTGGAAAGAATGCAGCTGAGGTAATTTTTCTTGCTTGAGATATTTCTTTCTGAAATACTGGTAGTTCCATGTTAAAGTTTCAAAGTATGTTTCCAGCCATGGCATAGCATTCTTTATAGGAGTTTTTGCAGATGAATTCCTTGTCCTTGTGCCAGTCCACTGTATAATTCCTGTGCTCCCTTTTCTGCCCTAATGTGCAATTTTTCCTGACTTCCATTACCAGGAAGGAATTGTGATACAAAAATTAATTCCTAGGCCCCTGACAGAGAAAGGCCCAAAGGCATTATCCTCCAAAACAACTCATCAAGGTAATTTATTTCCACGTTTTTAAAGAGTGAGTGGACACCAGCAGGTAACTTAACTTTTGGTGGATTATAGGACTTCCATTTTATAGCTGGTGATGCTAATGATTTATCTGCTGTATTTGTGGATCATGTTTTATCAGGCTGAGTTTATATAGGAGTTGTAGTAGACACTCGGGATGGTTTAAATTAAGAGGAATGCAAAGAAATACAACATTCTGGAAGGCCATAGGGAAAAAAACCACACAGGCAGATGAAACAGAAAATGTCAAATATTTGATTTTTTTTGTTCATTGTATTAGTCTACTACATTGTTAATAACATCAGTAAAAGAATCTAGCTAAAAAAAACTCAAAAGTTGCTGTGTACAGGAATTTGAAGATCATTATTTTCAACAGTGCATTCTTTCTTAGATGCAGTTTTTGATATTATACACCTCTCAAATCCCTAAACCATCATAATCTGTAACTCAATTTCCATTCATACCTAAAAAGCTTCTGACATCTGTTTAAACACCAGTATCTTCACAAGTACGTCGAAATTTTACCCCTGCTGGGTATCAAGTGAAAGAATCTGAAGTTTAAAATTACACTGAGTTTAACAAGCAGCTCCTAGTGATTTTAGAATCATTGAATCATAGAACCATTTAGGCTGGAAAAGAACTTTAACATCGTCATGTCCAACCATTGACCCAGGACTGCCAAGTCCATCACTAAACCATGTCCCAAAGCAGGGAATTAAACATCTTTTAAACAATTCCAGGATTGGTGACCCAACCACTTCCCTGGGTTACCAGTGTCAGTGCTTGACAATCCTCTTGGGAAGAAATTTTTCCTAATTTCCAATCTAGACTCCTTCCCTGGCACAACTTGAGGCCATTTTCACCTGTTCTATCACTTGTGACCTGGGAGAAGAGGCTGATCCCCACCTGGAAGGGGCAGGCACCTCAGGAAGAGTACAAAGTTGTTGTGGTGTTTGGAAGGTAGGAAATTAGGAGGGCCAAAGTCCAACTAGAACTTAATCTGTCTACTACTGTAAAATGCAATAAAAATGTTTCTATAAATACATGAGCAACAAAAGGAGGGCTAAGGAGACTCTCCATCCTTTACTGAATGTGAGTGAAAACATTCAGTAAAGTGAAATGGATGAGGAAAAGGCTGAGGTACTTAATTCCTTCTTGGCCTCCTCTTGTTTTTGAAGTACTCAGCCCCTGAGCTGGAAGGAGGGATGAGGAGGAGAACAAAGCCCATAATCCAAAGGGAAATTGTCAGCAAATTGCTGCTCCACTTATACACACACCAGCCCATGGGCTTGGATGGGGTCCATCCAGGGGTCCTGAGGAGGCTGGTGGAAGTGCTTGCTGGGCCACATTCCGTCATTTCCAAGCAGTTCTGGTTAACCAGGGAGACCCAGTTGACTGATGTTTGGCAAATGTGATGCCCATCTACAGCAAGAGCTGTAAGGAGGATGAGAGGATTCACAGGCCTGCCAGCCTGACCTTGGTGGCAGGAGAATTTGGAATTATGGAACCTTGAGTGTCATCATGTGACAGGTACAGGGCAACCTGCTGATGTTTGCATTTAAACGAATTTGTCCTTCAGTATTTCTTCTGTTTTTAGTGGCCTTAGATTCTTACCGAAGTCTTTCAAATTGACATACAATCTTTTGACTAAATATTCAGATAATTTGATTAAACTTTTGAGCCTTTTTTCCTTGTAGTTTGTTATGACAGGCAAGTGGGCTTCTTTTCAATGACTCATCAGCTCTCGTGAACAAACAGCACGAGCAAGGCAGAGAGCTGAGCTCTGAGAGTAGTAAATGAACTGATGCAAATAAATTTTACAAATGCAATGTCTTCCTCCCTCTTTGGCACTTGTGTCTTATTTTTCATGTACCACTTGTATTTATTTCCTTGGCTTAGGGGCAAGGATGCAGTAGAAGTATACACACGCACACATATGATAATGTCAAGTAATTTACTCAAATAAATTAAACAGAGCTGCAGTTCTATGCCCTGACTGTGAATTTCCATCACCCCTCCTTGAGCAGTATGCATGGTTCACAGTGGTTACAGTGTCCATTTTACTGTGGATCCAGGAATTGTTGATCCTGCCTTGTAAGCCATAACATTCAATCTTAAAGATCAATCTGTTGGGCTGTAGCAGTATGTCAACTATAAGCCATCTTGCTGATTTATTTTTTCTTTTTGAATTATTTTAAGAGCCCAGAAAGGAGATGTGGGGATGAAATTTGGCCCAGATAAAGGACTAAGTGAGGAAATACTGCTTTCAGGCTTTATCCAGTTAAATAATTTTATTTTGCTAACAACTTCAGTTGTTCGCTTATTAATTTATCTCAAAAGGTACTTGTCTTAACATGCTTATACTTACAGTCAGGTGTCATATCTGTTTTTCAGTATAGGGCTGATAACTGGTTGTTAGGTGAAGTTCAAGATTATCCTTGTCATGGTCTGCATATTATTTCATTGTGGTCAAAATCAAAGGTGAGGGATTAGTGGAAGCATGGCATTTTAAAGCTCCCTGACAAATGCTCTTCTGCATGAGATATTGTTATCATTGTTTTCATGACTATTGTTATCATGTCACCATATCATGTTCAGTTTGTCCTCTTTGTCACCTTGACATGCGTTGGGCTGCAATTCTGCTTGATCCCAGCCTGGAAAGACTGCATTTTTATGTTGTTCAGGAAATAGGCAAAATATTATGTCTTCTACAGTCAAATTTGCAAAGATTTGCTGTTGTGCTGCAGTCAGTTTGGCTTTGCTTGGAAAAAGAGTTGATGGCAAGGCTCCTGTAACCTGCCTGTTGGGTTGTATCCGGACAGGCCTATTGCTTTGCCTCTGAAAGCAGGAGCATCTGTGGTCAGCAGAACTTTGCTTTTCTCTGGATGAGCTTTTCTGGGGTCCTGAACTGACCTGAAACTCCAGGTTTTAAATCTGAGCCCTCCACCAGGGCTCCTCATCTCTCAGCCTCAGGGCTGCAATTGCTCCATCTGCATGTTAGGAAGACAAAGCTCAGTTTACCCCACAGTTTGTGTCTTCATGTTTGAACTCTAAAAACTGAAGTGCTGCACAAAATCCATGGCATCATCCTTCTTCAGAGGTAGCTGCATTGAAATTTTCTTTCTGATGTTTTTCAGAGAGTTAAAATTTTCCATGTTAATCCTGATCCTGCTTTTCCTCTTTCTCACATTTTATTTGGATCACATCATATCACAGCAGCTTTCGGCTTGACTGGAAGCTATGGGCTTAAAGTTTTCTGATCCTACAAGCAGCATGCTGAACTGAGCATGTAGAGAAGAAAGCCAGCCTCTGTCTCTGGGCTTTTATTCTGCCATTCCCATATTAACTTTTCTGTTGGCTTAAAGAGAAGACTTAGCACCTGTGCTGCCTCTCTAGGTTGGCAGAACAAGATGCTGCCTTCTCAGCTAGCTTGAACTTGTCCTTGGTCATTTCTTTATATGGAAAATAATTCTCACTGCTGCTAACAAGAAAGAGTTCAAGCTCCCCAGTACCTTTTGCAAACAAAACCAGAAGCATGAATACTATTTTTCTTTCCCTTTTTATTTTTTTCAATATTTCCTTTCCTTTTTTTT